>JAOWBW010000112.1:0-427730 GCA_026119855.1 Campanula takesimana
GAACAAAGTACTGGACATGACCCGCTGTATGAGATTTATGTCATGGTCTATGTCGAACATATATCTCATATTAGTTATGTCATTTGAATCCTTAGACATGAGGTTATTATTGTCTTCCACTTGATGAACATTATGTTTGTCATATTCAAACGCTACCTTTAACCGGGAAGTTATAAAGGGTATGATTGGCATAATCGGATTCACGTAGGGAGAATAATAAGTAAATGGATTTGTCCCTCTTCGGAGAGATGTCAAGATTGGGCCTCTCGTAGGATGGTGTTGATGAAATGTTCGGCCGGACTCAAATGAATTGATTGATCAATGGCATTTGGATTATCAACATTTCGGAATCGAGAAAGTATTGAACAAAACAAGTTGACCGTTTGACATGACTTGTGTTCAATGACATCGTGTACAAAGGGATTATGACATATTCTAAAGGAATGCGAACTTGTATCTAGTTATACTATTTGGGTAAGTATGACGGTTTGCTAGAACCTAATCATATCTTATGGTTTCATGTTGAACTCATTGCCAACTTAGTATAATCCTAGAGGGTCACACACAATAGACGAATCCTTAAAAGGGCTAAATTGGAATTTTGGAATTCTGGACATTCTGGGAAGTGGGCGACCGCACAGTGTGGACTGGGCGGCCGCACAGTTAGCTCAGATTTGTACAGTTTTTTTTCAGATAAATGTGCGACCGCACAGTGTATTCTGGGCGGCCGCACAGTACTGTCGGCTGGCACTTTCCTAATTCGATTTGGAATGTCTTTTGACACAAGATTCCTATTTGGAATAGGTCTTGCTTGTGTATAAAAGATGAGTTCGGCCAGAACTTCAGCGATAGCCTTTTGTGAGTCTCCAAAGAGTTTGAGAGAGATTTTACTTGTTCTAAGACATCCTTGGTCAAAGAACAAAAATAATACACAAGAGAGAAAATTCCATATAGTTCAAATTCATTGTGAAAACGTGTTTCACAATTTGGTCTAGCAACCAAGATCAAAGAAGTTCCTTTGATATTCGTTCGAAGTGTGGAAACCGCTAGAGGGTGAAAATCATCATCTTCAAAGTTCGTGTTCAAGCTTTGTGATCGTGATCAAGTCTTCAAATCTCCACCAAAGACCAAGAGAATTTAATAGCCATCAAGGGTTAGTTTTATCCTATATTCATGTTTTGTATTTGATTTAATCATATGAACGGATCTATGGGCTTTGGGTTTCAAAATTTTAAATGCTAAATTCCGCTGCGCATGTTACCACGAAACCCAACAGTGGTATCAGAGCCCCGTTCATGTTGATTATTTCAATACCTAGATCATGTTATGTGTATATAAATTGTTTATGTGCCTTGCATGATGTGAATATTGGAATATGACGTTTATGTGTATGTGATTTTATGTGGTTTATTGTTTTGCAACTTTAATCGCACGATTCAATCGTAATAAATAAATTATGATGGATTCAGAATTGTTGATTATTAATTTTTGATTGGATCAAAGTTTTAATAATCGGGGAAAAACGATTTTGAGACAAAATTTTCGAACTTGAAAATTCTGCACCTTCTGATGGCCATGGCCGACCGCACATTTTTTTTTTGGGCGGGCGACGCACAGATCTTTTGGGCGGCCGCACAAAGGGATCAGAAGATCTGATTTTGGTCAAAAACAGAATCTGGAATTTTTCGAAAAAATTCAACAAAACCAGTAACAGAACCAGTCCAGACTTGCTGATCTGGAATGGGTAGTTGGTTTGTGTGTGGATTTTGGGGTTTGATTTTCCTATTTGTTTTAGTCTTGTGATTCTAAGATTGGTTCAAGGTTTGGATGGCTAATCTGCGTTCATCGAGATTGTGTTTCCCAAACTTGATCGCAATCAAAGTTTCAAAGATAAAACGAAGTTAGAATTATGAAGAGTTCATAATTGCTAAAATTGAGAAACAAAGTTCTTGATTCAATGATTGGAGATCCATGTGGAATTGTGAATGCAATTGGCCTACGTTCATCGAGACCATCTATTGCTTAGTTTCGGCCACATGGACTACTTTCTTGGTTTCTTGAATTAGTGCGGGATTGTGGTTGCCTAATGGCTTAGTTCGACCTCACTTCTTGTTGTCTTGATTTGGAGATAATAACCAAAGTTGAAATAGTCTCTCATCCTCATAATATAGAGAAACTAATGACACATAAATATCATGCTTAAATTAATGGAGATTAATTTAGTGGCTAAACTTGATGTGTAACATGTTTATATTATGTGCTCATAAATGTGTTATATGCTATATGTGATGAACCTTCAAATAAAGTTTTAAGTCCTTCTTTGCCATGCCATGATTAAAAACACTTGTTTATGCATGGGTAATCTTGATGTGGGTTCGCCTTCCGCGAGGTGCATTAATCTTATTCATGTATGAGCAAGATGAGGTTCATTAATTTAATGGGGCTTGCCTCCGCAAGGTGCATTAAATTGAATGGTCTCTATGCGTTTAAAATGGTTGGACTTAATTAGGCGTCAAAACAGTTTTGGGCCTAGGCAAAAATGAGATTAAACATGCTTTTTGAAATTGGATTTCTCAAATAATCTCATAAAGGATCTAAGAATCATATGGGATATGATTGACATGATTGTCTACCTAATTAATTTATTTTTTGAGCGGTCCACCTCCGTGGACTCAAAAGTTAAATTAAAGTTGGATCTTAGCCCAATTAAGTTATATTATACATTGATGTATATGAAGGTTATATAATTTAGTGGGAGTATTTTGTTTGAAAATACATTATTTATCTCTTTAATGAAAACCGGTACTTATTAAATTTTGGAAATTTTGCATTTTGTAGATAATGACTAATAACACTCAATCAATGTCGTTGCGATCGATCCTTGAGAAGGATAAGCTCGAAGAGAATGGTACCAACTTTATGGATTGGATCCGTAGCATAAGAATCGTTCTTAGGCAAGAAGATAAGTTGTACATTCTCGATGGGCCTCTCCCCGCTGAACCACCGCCTACTGCCCCTAGGGTAGAAAGAGACAATTACAAGAAACATCGTAATGATTCTAGAGATGTAAGTTGTCTCATGCTTGCTGCTATGTGTTCAAAACTCCAACAAAGTTTGGAACATTTGGAAGCCTATGAGATAGGCGTGGAGTTGAGAACCATGTTTCAAGAGCAAGCTAGGCAAGAGAGGTACAAGACCATTGTTGCATTCACTACTTGTAAAATGAATGAAGGGAAACAAGTGAGTCCTCACTTTCTTAAAATGAAAGGTTATGTAGAGCACCTTGAGAAACTTGGCTATCCAATCCCATTGGAGCTAGCCACGGATCTCATTCTTAATTCATTGCCTAAAAGTTATAATCAGTTTGTAATGAATATAACATGCATGGAATGGATAAGAATCTCTCTGAGTTGCATGGGATGCTCAAAACTGCAGAGATGAAAATTGTGGAGAAAGGTTCTCCCGTGCTCTTGGTTCATGATGGGAAGAAGGCTAATGCCAAAGGAAAGGGTAAGAAAGTTATCAAACCCAAATAAGAAAGGCAAAGGTTGCCAAGGCTTCTGAGGCAAAACCCGATTCACAAAAGGATGCAATCTGTTTCCATTGTCAAGAAATTGGTCATTGGAAACGTAATTGCAAGGCTTTCTTGGAAGAGCAAAAGAAGAAGAAGAGCAGCAAGGCTGCGTCGACTTCAGGTATCTATATGATAGATATTCTCCTTTCTACCACTGATTCTTGGGTATTGGATACCGGATGTGGTTCTCACATTTGTCTAAATGTGCAGGGACTAAAGAATAGGAGACTGCTTAAAGAAGGTGAAGTAGATCTACGTGTGGGGAATGGAGCAAGAGTTGCTGCATTAGCTGTAGGGACTTATGAAGTCACTTTACCTTCCGGATTAATTCTTGTTTTGAACAATTGTTATTATGTTCCAGATTTATGCAGAAATATTATTTCAATTTCTTGTTTGGATAATGAAGGTTTTAAGTTTCTTATTGAGAATAAGAAATTTTCTATTTATTTAAATGATGTGCTTTATGGTATTGTTAATTCATTTAATGACCTTTATATCTTGGATGTCAAGAATGAAAATAATGACAATGTCTATCATGTAAATAAGAAATCTAAACCTAATGATGTAAATCATACCTATTTATGGCATTGCCGTCTTGGTCATATTAATGAGAAGCGTATCTCAAAACTCCATGGGGACGGACTTTTAGGTTCATGTGACCTCGAGTCATATGATACTTGTGAGTCGTGTCTTCTTGAAAAATGACTAAGACACCTTTTACCAAGTTGGGTGAAAGGGCAAGCGACTTATTGGGGTTGATACATTCCGATGTATGCGGACCATTAAGTAGCAATGCTAGGGGAGGATTTCAATACTTCATAACCTTCACTGATGATTATAGTAGATTTGGGTATGTTTACCTAATGAAACATAAAGTGAAGCATTTGAGATATTTAGAATATTTCAAAATGAAGTAGAAAAACAACTTGGCAAAAGTATAAAAGCACTTCGATCAGATCGAGGTGGAGAATACTTAAGTCAAGAATTTGATGATCATAAAGAATTGTGGAATAGTTTCACAATTGACTCCACCTGGAACACCACAATGGAATGGTGTGTCCGAGAGGAGGAATCGGACTTTGTTAGACATAGTTCGATCAATGATGAGTCAAGTTGATCTTCCAATATCCTTTTGGGGTTACGCCCTAGAAACCGCTGCTTTCACACTAAATCGTGTTCCAACTAAATCGGTTCAAAAGACTCCATATGAGATGTGGAGCGGAAGAGGCCTTGTCTATCTTTCATGAAGATTTGGGGTTGTGAAGCTTTTGTCAAAAGACTTGTCTCAGACAAACTTGCACACAAATCTGATAAATGTAATTTCGTGGGATATCATAAGGAAACTAGAGGATATTACTTTTACAACCGCGAGGACAACAAAGTGTTTGTTGCCCGAACTGGTGTCTTTCTAGAGAAAGAGTTTCTCTCCAAAGAAATCAGTGGGAGTAAAATAAATCTTGAAGAAATTCAAGACCCAGAAAATAACATTGAACCAATAGTGGAACAAGAACAAGAACCACAAAGAGTTGTGGAACCTGTTCAAAATACACAAGTAACTCGCAGATCTAGTAGGTTACGATCCGAGCCCGAGAGATATGGATATTCTCGTAACGGATACTAATGACGTAGAAATCATTGAGAATGATGAACGTCAACCTACCAAGAGGCGATGTCTTCTCCTGATTCGGATAAGTGGCTTGGAGCCATGGAATCCGAATTGCAATTCATGCAAGACAATCAAGTTTGGAATTTGATTGATGCACCCGAAGGTGTAAAAACCATAGGATGCAAATGGGTCTTCAAGAAGAAGACTGACATGGACGGGAAGGTGCATACTTACAAAGCTAGACTTGTAGCGAAAGGTTATAGGCAAGTTCATGGTATTGACTATGATGAGACCTTTTCACCCGTAGCAATGATCAAGTCTATAAGAATTTTGCTTGCCATTGCCGCATATCATGACTATGAAATATGGAAGATGGACGTCAAAACTGCTTTCCTGAATGGAAAACTCCAAGAGGATGTGTATATGACACAACCAGAAGGTTTTGAACAAGATTCTAAGGTATGCAAGTTGCAGAGATCCATCTATGGATTGAAGCAAGCTTCTAGGAGTTGGAATCTCCGTTTGATGAATCGGTCAAAGAGTTTGGTTTCATCAAGAACGAAGATGAGCCTTGTGTATACAAGAAGATTAGTGGGAGCATAGTGCTATTCCTTATTTATACGTGGATGACATATTGCTCATTGGAAACGACATTCCTACACTTCAGCCTGTGAAGACTTGGTTAAGAAAGTGCTTCGCAATGAAAGATATGGGTGAAGCCGCATATATACTTGGCATTAAGATCTATAGAGATAGATCAAGGAGGCTACTTGGTTTAAGCCAAAGTACATACATTGACAAGGTCATTAGAAGATTCCGTGTAGAAAATTCTAAGAGAGGAACCTTGCCCGTGTTACATGGAGTTTCTCTAAGCAAGACTCAATGTCCTAAGACAAACGATGAGCGTGAGAAAATGAATGATGTTCCATATGCTTCGGCAATTGGGTCCATCATGTATGCCATGATTTGTACAAGGCCGGATGTATCTTATGCTTTGAGCATGACAAGTAGATACCAATCCGACCCTCGCAAAAATCACTGGATAGCTGTAAAAGCGATTCTTAAGTACTTGAGAAGAACTAAAGACTCATTTTTGGTCTATGGAGGAATGGAAGATGATCTCGTTGTAAATGCTTACACGGATGCAAGCTTCCAAACCGACAAAGATGATAGCCGATCGCAATCGGGTTTTGTGTTTATGTTAAATGGTGGAGCTGTAAGCTGGAAGAGTTCCAAGCAAAGTACAACCGCTGATTCTACAACAGAAGCTGAGTATATTGCTGCATCGGATGCTGCAAAGGAAGCTGTTTGGATTAAGAAGTTCATAACTGAACTTGAAGTGGTTCCTAGTATTGCTAATCTAATAGACCTTTATTGCGACAATAATGGTGCTATTGCTCAAGCAAAGGAACCAAGAGCACATCAGAAATCCAAACACATACTTAGGCGTTTTCATATCATTCGAGAGATCGTTGATAGGGGAGACGTAAATATATGCAGAGTACCTACTGATGACAATGTTGCGGACCCGCTGACAAAGGGACTTCCACAAGCTAAACATGATGGTCATGTTAGGTCCATGGGTATTAGATACATGGGAGATTGGGCCTAGGGCAAGTGGGAGATTGTTGATAGTGGTGCCCTAGGCACGTTTAATAAACGTTGTAATTGTTATCATTTATTTCATATCAATAAAGATATGTTTTGGTTATTATTATTGTTCATGTTTACTTATAATAATCTCCGTCCCTAGTACTTGTTAAGCACTAGTATAAAGGCTAAATGATCATGGGATGATCATGTTAGATTTATGGGTACTTGTTTGGAACAAAGTACTGGACATGACCCGCTGTATGAGATTTATGTCATGGTCTATGTCGAACATATATCTCATATTAGTTATGTCATTTGAATCCTTAGACATGAAGTTATTATAGTCTTCCACTTGATGAACATTATGTTTGACATATTCAAACGCTACCTTTAACCGGGAAGTTATAAAGGGTATGATTGGCATAATCGGATTCACGTAGGGAAGAATAATAAGCTAAATGGATTTGTCCCTCTTCGGAGAGATGCCAAGCTTGGGCCTCTCGTAGGAATGGTGTTGATGAAATGTTCGGCCGGACTCAAATGAATTGATTGGATCAATGGCATTTGGATTATCAACATATTCGGAATCGAGAAAGTATAGAACAAAACAAGTTGACTGTTTGACCATGACTTGTGTTCAATGACATCGTGGACAAAGGGATTATGACATATTCTAAAGGAATGCGAACTTGTATCTAGTTATACTATTTGGGTAGGTATGACGGTTTGCTAGAACCTAATCATATCTTATGGTTTCATGTTTGAACTCATTGACAACTTAGTATAATCCTAGAGGGTCACACACAATAGAACGAATCCTTAAAAGGGCTAAATTGTAATTTTAGAAATTTTGGACATTCTGGGGAAGTGGGCGACCGCACAGTGTGGACTGGGCGGCCGCACAGTTAGCTCAGATTTGTACCAGTTTGATTCAGATAAATGTGCGACCGCATAGTGTATTCGGGGCGGCCGCACAGTACTGTCGGCTGGCACTTTCCTAATTCGATTTGGAATGTCTTTTGACACAAGATTCCTATTTGGAATAGGTCTTGCTTGTGTATAAAAGGATGAGTTCGGCCAGAACTTCAGCGATAGCCTTTTGTGAGTCTCCAAAGAGTTTGAGAGAGATTTTACTTTGTTCTAAGACATCCTTGGTCAAAGAACAAAAATAATACACAAGAGAGAAAATTCCATATAGTTCAAATTCATTGTGAAAACGTGTTTCACAATTTGGTCTAGCAACCAAGATCAAAGAAGTTCCTTTGATATTCGTTCGAAGTGTGGATACCGCTAGAGGGTGAAAACCATCATCTTCAAAGTTCGTGTTCAAGCTTTGTGATCGTGATCAAGTCTTCAAATCTCCACCAAAGACCAAGAGAAAATTTAATAGCCATCAAGGGTTAGTTTTATCCTATATTCATGTTATTGTATTTGATTTAATCATATGAACGGATCTATGGGCTTTGGGTTTCAAAATTTTAAATGCTAAATTCCGCTGCGCATGTTACCACGAAACCCAACACATTCCACAAAAGGACGAAGACCCCAAGAAGGAGGACACCACTCAATATCGACGGTCACCCTAGAGGCAAAGAATTTCTTCCAATCATCTTCAGATAAATCCCGGATCAACAACTTCCTCCTATGAACAGCAAAAGGAGACAAATCACCATCCGGGGAGTAAATCTTGAAGTGTTCCCGGAGCCATATGGTCAAGAGCAAAGGCCTTCCCCGACACATCTTGCCCATCCTATGTAACTCATCAAGGCCGTGCAACGTCTCCCCTACGATAAGAGGGATTATACTAAATTGTTGCTCCTTGGCTTGCAAAATAATCTCAGCCAAATGCGCATCCGCAGTCCCGAAGGGTGCAACAAACAGTACTTCACTAAAGAGACAAGCGGCCATGGCATTCCTCTTGAAAGATTGAACAACCGGATCCTCCGAGTGTAAACTGAAGAACATCGGCAACTCAGTTATGTCGACCACAATACCGTGCAACATCTTCCTCACGTCCTCAACAGGGAGATTCAGTAACTCAACCCAAGAGTCAATGGCACCACGGTGATATTTAGGGACAGCAACCCGACCGGCCAAAGGCATGCCGAGGATGGCCCCGAAATCATCAACAGTCGGCACCATTTCATTAGCCGAAAAGTTGAAGGTATGGCTGTCACAATCCCAGAAAGCCGCGGCAGCTCTCAACAAATTCCAATCCGGCCTCAACGTCGGCAAAGTGAAAAGAATCCGGAACCCGAAGTCTTTGATGAAAGCTTTCTTGGGATGGGTCTTGAAAGAATACACAAAAGTGCCCAAGTCCTTTTCATACTCACTAACAACCTTGGCATCAAGGGCAAAAGATTTGGAAGCCATGGAAAATGTCGATCACAAGCAAAGTTAAGCAATAATATGATGTTTAAGAATGGCAGAAAGGAGCTGTGAGAATCAAGTGGTCGAACAGAAGATGATATTATAGCTGTTGGGGGCTCTTTTGGTCAGCAAATGTCAAGCCCAGAATTCCGCCTCCCAGACGCGCGCGCCACCCGCCAGCAGTATGAAATGCGCACGCGTCCTAATCCTACATAGGAAAGCGCGCGCCTCCCAAGTCTAAATCACTCCAAGAAAAGGCCTTGTCAGAGATCTTCAGCTTAAATCAAGGCACAGCCCCTGTCCTCGGACACCCAGTTGGGCACACATTCTTCTGGTCCGCCCTTAAGGCATGTCAAAAAATTGAAAGTAGGATAAAAACTCCCACTCAAAAGTAGGCCCTCCTCCCACGGATTCCGAACTCCCTAAGTTCTGTCACGGGTGCCACACCCCCCTCAAGAGTCAATCTCAACATTTCATCCCCAGCAGGAACATTTTTCTGGTCGCGGCCAACTGTGCCCGCACCCCACAATTCAAAAAGTCAAGTGTGACTCCAAGTGGCACGAGACTTCAAAGCAATATTTAATCAACGGATTTCACTAACGGATTCGTCCTCAAAGGTTCACTAACGGCCTCATCAACGGATTCACTAACGGATTCGTCAACAAGGGTTCACCAACGGACTCATCCAAGGGATTCACTAACGGATTCATCAAAAGGGTTCACTAACGGATTCGTCAACAAGGGTTCACCAACGGACACATCCAAGGGATTCACTAACGGATTCAGTAACGTATTCGTCAACAAGAGTTCACCAACGGACTCACCCAAGGGATTCACTAACGGATTCATCAAACGGATTCACCAACAGATTCGTCAACAAGGGTTCACCAACGGACTCATCCAAGGGATTCACTAACGGATTCATCAAACGGAATCACTAACGGATTCGCCAACAAGGGTTCACCAACGGACTCATCCAAGGGATTCACTAACGGATTCATCAAACGGATTCACTAACGGATTCGTCAACAAGGGTTCACCAACGGACTCATCCAAGGGATTTACTAACGGATTCATCAAACGGATTCACTAACGGATTCGTCAACAAGGGTTCACCAACAGACTCATCCAAGGGATTCACTAACGGATTCATCGAACGGATTCACTAACGGATTCGTCAACAAGGGTTCACCAACGGACTCATCCAAGGGATTCACTAACGGATTCATCAAACGGATTCACTAACGGATTCGTCAACAAGGGTTCACCAACGGACTCATCCAAGGGATTCACTAACGGATTCATCAAACGGATTCACTAACGGATTCGTCAACAAGGGTTCACCAACGGACTCATCCAAGGGATTCACTAACGGATTCGTCAACAAGGGTTCACCAACGGACTCATCCAAGGGATTCACTAACGGATTCATCAAAAGATTCACTAACGGATTCATCAAACGGATTCACTAACGGATTCGTCAACAAGAGTTCACCAACGGACTCATCCAAGGGATTCACTAACGGATTCATCAAACGGATTCACTAACGGATTCGTCAACAAGGGTTCACCAACGGACTCATCCAAGGGATTCACTAACGGATTCATCAAACGGATTCACTAACGGATTCGTCAACAAGGGTTCACCAATGGACTCATCCAAGGGATTCACTAACGGATTCATCAAACGGATTCACTAACGGATTCGTCAACAAGGGTTCACCAACGGACTCATCCAAGGGATTCACTAACGGATTCGTCAACAAGGGTTCACCAACGGACTCATCCAAGGGATTCACTAACGGATTCATCAAAAGATTCACTAACGGATTCATCAAACGGATTCACTAACGGATTCGTCAACAAGAGTTCACCAACGGACTCATCCAAGGGATTCACTAACGGATTCATCAAACGGATTCACTAACGGATTCGTCAACAAGGGTTCACCAACGGACTCATCCAAGGGATTCACTAACGGATTCATCAAACGGATTCACTAACGGATTCGTCAACAAGGGTTCACCAACGGACTCATCCAAGGGATTCACTAACGGATTCATCAAACGGATTCACTAACGGATTCGTCAACAAGGGTTCACCAACGGACTCATCCAAGGGATTCACTAACGGATTCATCAAACGGATTCACCAACGGATTCGTCAACAAGGGTTCACCAACGGACTCATCCAAGGGATTCACTAACGGATTCATCAAACGGATTCACTAACGGATTCGTCAACAAGGGTTCACCAACGGACTCATCCAAGGGATTCACTAACGGATTCATCAAACGGATTCACTAACGGATTCGTCAACAAAGGTTCACCAACGTACTCATCCAAGGGATTCACTAACGGATTCGTCAACAAGGGTTCACCAACGGACTCATCCAAGGGATTCACTAACGGATTCGTCAACAAGGGTTCGCCGTCAAGGGATTTGCTAACGGATTCGTCAACAAGGGTTCACCAACGGACTCATCCAAGGGATTCACTAACGGATTCATCAAACGGATTCACTAATGGATTCGTCAACAAGGGTTCACCAACGGACTCATCCAAGGGATTCACTAACGGATTCGTCAACAAGGGTTCACCAACGGACTCATCCAAGGGATTCACTAACGGATTCATCAAAAGGTTCACTAACGGCCTCATTCAAAACATACAGCCGGAAGGTTCACCTAACAGATCATGCCACCCCCTCTATCAACAAAATCCGCTCACACAGGGAGCGCACCACTATCTCTCGCAATTTCAAATTCCTGCTTTCATCGAGTCTTTGCCTTTTCTTGGTGATGTCCTCGGCGGGTGTTTTTAACTTTCGTCGACGCGTTTTGCTTTGTAGACACCCCTCCTTGGACCGCTCACCCTGATTGCACATTTGATTTTGTGTTTCTCCCCATTTTAAGTGTTTCTCGTTAGTTTCTGTCACTTCCGTTAAGTTCCTGACTGACTTCGTTAAGTCCAGGGACTAAACTGAATGACAGGGCTGACTTTCTAGTCCATTCTGTCAAAATTGCCTTCTCTGAGTCGCGCGCCTCCGACAGGAGGAGCCAGGCGCGCGCGCCTCCCGCCCCCAAAGCAGGAAGCGCGCGCCTCTGGGCGTCAGTTACAGATTTCCGGCCAGTATTCCCTCCCTTGCTCAATTTACAAGATTTTGCCCGGGAAGGATTTCTTGGTGACTGAGTTTTGGCACCAAAAACACCCCTCTTTCACCTATAAAAACCTCTCTTTACCTCCATTTTCAAGGATCAAAAACTAGACAAAAAATCACTTTCTAAAGGTTCTCCAAGGATCTCATCAAGCAACATTTGAAGTTCTTCAAATTGTAGGTAAAAGTCCATCTTTTCCTTTCTTTTCTACTTCATCTCCTCTCTCTCTTTTACTTTAATCAAATGTGCAATCACCCAAATCATTTTGGGACATGACTCTAATGATCACCTCATCTCATTGAGCTTGGTTAAGGAGTTATCTCCTACATTCCAAATCCTATTTTAAACCCCCTTTTTATGACTTAAAGAAGAAGAAGAAGAACATTTTCATTCATGTAGATTTTGATCAAGCAAGACCAACTTAAGTTGGGCGAGATGGGTGTTTCGGTACTTCCCATCTCGTAACCTAACCCCCGAACCTCAAAACAAAGAATCTCTGTTTTCGTAATCAAACTTAGGCTACAATCAATAGGTTTTTCTTATGTTCCTCAAAACATAGGTGGCGACTCTAAAAACAAGTTAGACATCCTAGGACGACCCGCGCGCTCGAGCCTAAAGCCGCGGTTTTTCCACCTGGGGTATCTACACTATCCTTTTTGCGTCTTGGTGAGCGGTAGAACCCTAGTTTTGCATGCGGACAATCTCATTCACCATGCTAGGGAGTTTGGGCCTAGTGCCGATGCGAGGACTAGTATTGACCGGAGGCTGATGCACACCACCCTCTATCGGTATATTATATATCGGTTGTTTAATTGACGAGAGGACGAGGCACACAGCACACTATCGGTATATTATTACGGGGATGTTGTAGCCACTGTTGTTTCTGTTTGTGTTGTTTTATTTCTCTCCTATGTTAGTCAAACTTATTATTAATGAAGTAGTTGTTTATTTCTAATCAATGCACAAATGGCAACGAGGAGCAACAATGAAGGGTACCTTACTACCTTATGAAATTCATATAATGGCTTGCCTATTAACCGCCCAGAAAAAGAAACAATCAATAATTATAATAAAGATTGAATAACCTTGTTATTACACCTGTTACTAATAAAAATTAAAATAAAAAATAATACATTGCTAATAGACGATCATGGCTTATAGGTGATGTCTACAAGGTTCCCACTGCATAGTAGGTCCCCTAGGAGCCAACTGTTATATAGCAATATAAATCTGCAACCTTCACTTTGATATGTCTTGTCTATTGTTTACATGGTCAAGTCTAGTCAAGCGTGCTTGCCTGTGTACTGGACTGAAGACATAAACAAGAGTAATTATTTATCGGTAATAGTAAAACGCCAAATATTTTGGAACAAAAAATTGCTCCAAAAATGTCATGTACTACCTCCGTCCCAGACTAATTAAGGTTCTTACTTTCCTCTTTGGTTTGTCCCAGACTAAGGTTCTTAGTTTCTTTATTACCTAAAATGGACAATGGGTCCCACTTGTCATTCTCACAACAAAAACGTTCTACACACTTTATCTCTCCGACTTTTTCCTACTTTACTTTTCATATACTCACATTTATTTTTTCTTAATCTCCGTGTAAAGTCAAACTAAGAACCATAGTCCAGGACTGAGGGAGTATGTAAACCTACCTTAATCTTGTCTGAAAGTAAAATATTACAACAACACTAATAACGTAAAGAAACAAGACATGTCCCCACCCCCCCTATAAATATCTAGAGCCAACTAAAACTTACCCATACTCAACAAACTCCAAAATATTGAAATAAACTTGAGATAAATGGATCCAAGAAGACCAAACGGCAGAGAACCCCAACAACCACCCCCACCACTACCCAATCCCATTTCCAATTATACTCCCACACAACCACCCTAACCACCTACCGAGGAGGTCCCTGCCAAGGAAGGGTAGAATGATGAAGAGACGATTGATATGTACGTGGAGCAGCTAACGCCACCACATGGCATATATTATGTTCGTAACGAAAACGGCGATTTTCAATGTCCTTTTTGCGTATTTTTGAGGGGTGGAACCCTTGTTCTGCCTCTGAACAATCTTATTCTTCATACTAGGGAGCGTGGGCATAGGGCCAGGCCGAGAACTAATTTTGATGAGATGTTGAAGCACGCCGCACTCTATCGCTATATCACGAACCGGTTTTGGTAATTGATAGGAGGCCGATGCACGCCGCTCTCTATATGTATATTATGATGCGGATGTGTAGCCATAGTTGTTTCTGTTGGTGTTTTTTTATTTCCCTTCTATGCTAGTAGATCTTATTATCAATGAAGTAGCCATTTGTTTCTGATCAATGCACAAACTGGCAAGGAACACAAGTAATGGTACTCGAATATAAAAACATTGCATGACTTGTTAACCTACAGGGAAAAAACATAGTTATAAAAAAAATATTGGAATCTAAATTACGCAACGAGGGAGTATATACATCTATTAAGGTTCAAAAACCCTTGTTATTGGTTGTATTTTAATGGGTGAAACAATAACAATTTTTAAAATTACATAAAGATATCAAATATTCATAAAATTATGGTCAAAGATAGATTTAGATGACTAAAAATACAATAATAACAGTAAACCTCAGTTCTTAACTATGCAAACAATCTATTCTTCCAAAATAGTTGACCAACACTTTTATTAGGGTAAATATAAAGTCACATTCAATCGTTTCCAAAATGTGACTTACAAAATGATGTGTCAAATTTTATTGGTGTTTTTTATTAGAGTGTGCCGGGTTCACAATCGATGCAACCAATAAAATATCGCCACCTCACTTTGTATCCATCATTTTGTGAACTTCTTTTGTGCACCTAGCGTTGCCCCTTTTATTATTGTCCCATTGAATAAATACTTATCCTATTCAATAAGTAAAACTTGTAAAAGTGTTCTCAAAACTTTTATTTGAAAGACTTTAATTTGCACTCTTGGAACCACATTAGGCACTTTTTTGATGTTACCAAGCTTTGCAAGTGAAGTTTTTGTGTATTAACCAAATATTTGAATTTTATAATAAATCATGGTTTTATGCAATTCATATCACTTATTTCGTTTTTACATAGGATTACCAGTGTTTTACTTGTGAAACTCTAACATTTATACTGTAGCATGGTTTTATGCAATTAATCAAACCATCATAATACATAAGTGAGACTGTTTACAATATGAATTGTTGTTAATTTGATTAACTGTGAAGATTAACATTTCTTGCTCAAAAAAGTCATAAAAAAATACTCAGCATCAAAATGTACTTTCTTACTTGATTTTTGTAAGGAATCATATTAACTATATTACCACTTATATATACTTTTTAGAATATAAATTGAATAAATAATACATAAGTGAGATTGTTAATTTACGGATTCGATTCATGGATATATGAAAGGAGCCAACTGTACTGGTGGAATATCGAGGAGCCAACCGGTTCTTTAATTGTATATATTTAATTCTTATCCAATTAATCAATACTCCCACATCGAATCGTTTTCTCAACCAGGGTTTTTTAATGGGACTCAGCCACATAAAACGGCATGTATTCCCTTATAAATAACTAACGCTTTCACACTTGACCCTACACCAAACTCAAACCCTTATTCGACTAAAGCCTAGAAAAATGGAACAACCACCGCCGCCACCACCACAACCCAACCCCGATCATGCTCTGCCACTACAACCCAACCCCGATCATGCTCTGCCACCACAACCACAACCCAATCATAATCATGCTTCCCCAAGGCCACCCCAACCCACACCCCAACCCCAACCACCCTACGACCATAACTCTCGGGTGGACTCCGACGAGGAAGAAGACCTGCTCTCCGATGAAGACTTGATTCAATTATATGTTGGCGACTTCGAGACTGGGAGATATTCACTTCGTAACAACTGGGGCCATCTTCACTGTCCCTTTTGCGAATATAAGACTAGTGGTCAAATGCCATATTGGAGTTGGGACGCTCTCCTTATGCATGCCAGGGATCTTGGCTGTACCGCAACACCTTCTATTGATATTGATATCGATGCCCAGATGCACACCTCACTTTACAGGATTATGTTAAGGGGGTGGGAGGGCCAGCCTAGTATGTATTAGCCTGTTCTTTTCTTTCTCAACTATGTTTTTGAATATTTTAAGTATTTTGTTTAATTCCTTGAACTTCCCATAAAGTGTTACTATTTCACTAGTTAAAATGCCTCATACTGGTTAAAATGAAATATAAAAAAAATGCAAGTGAATATAGAACATATATATACTCATAAGGGTTTATAGAAAATTCTTAAAAGAATAGATGAATGTGATTGTTTTGGGTGAAGAAATTATAATAATGGTTCAAATGAATTAGTCACAAATGTATGTAAATATATAGCAAGGATTGTAAATTTTGCGTACACGTAGTAGTGAAGACGATTATCATTCTTCACATTAACTTGTGGCTATTGCATGTACAAACCATTCTCTTTACTTTGATCACCTATTATTACACTCATAGGTATTTATATAAATAAAAAAAAAAATAACAGATGAAAGTGATAGATAGATTTTGGTGAAAAAAACCACAAAGGGGGTGAAAAGATATAATGCGGGAGCAATGTGGTAATTGATTATCAATGTTTGAGTAATTTTTTGAGGCCCATTGGGCTTGTTATTCCTTTGGTTACTTTGGGCCAGGGCAGGGCTTGTGTGAATCAAGTAATAGCTCCACAAGGGAGCTAACATTTTGTACTGAATATAATTTAGTCAGTTGGCTCCATTTAAGGTAACTCCCATAGTTATTTGTTTCTAAAAAAAAAATCAGGGGAAACACCTATTATTACACTCATAGGTATTTATATAAATAATAAAAAAAATAACAGATGAAAGTGATAGATAGATTTTGGTGAAAAAAACACAAAGGGGGTGAAAAGATATAACATGGGAGCAATGTGGTAATTGATTATCAATGTTTTAGTAATTTTGAGGCCCATTGGGCCTTTTGTTATTCCTTTGGTTACTTTTGGCCAGGGCAGGGCTTGTGTGAATCAAGTAATAGCTCCACAAGGGAGCTAACATTTTTTACGGAATATAATTTAGTCAGTTGGCTCCACTTAAGGTAACTCCCATAGTTATTTGGTTTAAAAAAAAATCGGGGGAAATTAAAGAGCGGCTTTCCCTTTTACTGCAACCAAACACTGAGGAGAGTGAACCGCCCTTTTCAATTTCAATTCTGGAAAATTCGTTTTCATACGAACCCTAGGCTCGATCAAAATCCAATTTGCAATCTCGTTCAATCAATTAAGACAAGATTATGGGTATGGCAAATATTGGTTATTACATCAGTAACGATTTCTACGACGGCCAGGAAGGGCAACAAATAAAGGGTTACATTGAAGCTGAAGGTTTGAGTTGCTTCATGCGCGCCAAACCTGAGTTGTACCAGGATGAATGCATGAAAATATTCAACAGCGGAGTGCGTGAGGGAGATTCGATAATGGCCACCGTCAATGGCAAGGACATCAAATTGACATCGGAGCTGGTATCTTTAAGGTACGAAATCCCTAACCATGATGACCTCATTTTGGATGCTTGGAATTCAACTAATATAAATTACGGTGATGCATACAAGAGTTTTACTGGTAAAGATTTCACCCCCAATACGATGTCCAGCGTTGTACAAAAAAAAGACTTAACCAAAGCAATGAGCGTTTTGGCAGACATAACAATGAAATCAATTGATTGTGCCAATTCATCCTTCAGTAAGTTGAGTGCTGCACAGTGGAAAATTGCTTGTTGGTTGTTATGTGGTGGTAAAGTCAATTGGTGCACTGTTAGAAAAATCCACAAGTTGCAAGTGTCCAAAGAAGACAAAACAACCTAACCATAACAGGTTTTTAAGTGGGTTGCTCACTTATTGTTAGGGTTTGGATCTGCGTGGGGGAAGGACTATCAATAGTTTCCCCTCATTTGATAAAAAAACATGGGGCTTAAAGAATCCAAAGAACAAAAGAGTAGATGAAACTAAGGCAATTGGCGATGTGGCACCAGTTAGGAGGAGAGTTAAACAAAGATTAAAGCATTCTCCTGCCAATTCAAATGCCAGTTTGGATAGAAATGTGCCTGTCCAAAAATTTATCGATACCCGTGCTAACAGCAGGACAAATGCCAACAACACACTAGATAAGTCTGCTCCGGCAACCCAAAATGACGAGACGTCGATGCAGTTGGTTACTGAAGTGCCACAAGAAATACATCAGGAAGGGTTTTCACATTCCTCTCCCACCACTTCACCGATACAAACCGATACAGTTTCAGTTGTACCAACACCACCTTCACCGGCCAATAATTGTTGTAATGAAGGCATGCATCAGGAACCATCACGACATTGACCGGACAATAACTGTTACAATGAAGGCGTGCATCAGGAACAATCACAACCTTCATCACATTAAATTTGCCAAGCTAACCCTGAACCCTCCCAAATAACCCAAGATAACCCCCAACGACAACAACCCTCCCAGCCTCAGGACCTACCTTCATTACAAACAATTTCCCTAGCAATCCCTCAACAACAACCCTCCGTAAATTCACAAGAAAACCTTGAACAACAAGCCTCCCAATCCCAAACACTCAACTTCCCCCCCCCCCTCTTATCATAGCGAGGCATCTAACCGTGTCAGTCATGCACCCAACAAAGCTCAGCCATATTCTGGAGAGTCACAGGCGGGTTCAGAAACTAATAATCCATCCGTTTTTTAAACACCCATTGGACACGGATATGTGGTGGACTGTTAGGCAGAGAGACATTTGGTACTATTCAAAAAAAATTGTGGACAAGATCAGGGAAACCTACCAACTTTGGAAAAGCGCAAGAGAGAAATTACATAACTCCTGGCTTCCAGAGACTCACGATACGCGAACTGAGCGCGCATTGGCTCAAACATTCACATGTCAGGACTTCAATCACTTGTTCCACATTCATCATGATATGTTTTATGAAAGATCAGAAGACGTGGGACGTTCGTGTGGTTGGAGACTGGCTTCAAAGAAGATTTTTCTGGCTTTATTTATTCACAAGGCCTACATGAGTAACAACACAAGTCCCATATCTTTCTCAGATTTGTTTGTATGTTCGGATGAACACAATGTGGTCGAGCCTTGGAATGGTACCATAAATGGTGGTGAGGCAGCTGCTGAGAATATATACACTAATCCCCATCCCACTTTGGATACCATCATGCCACGGGTCGAAAACTAAATCTCCCATCGTGTTACGAAGGCCAATTTTGAAGCCTTAATAAAACAAAACAAAGAGTTTGAGGATGCATTCCTACACCTTGTGAGAGATAAGTTCCGTAATTTTAGAGATGATGTGACAGGAAGGCTTAGTATATGGGAGGGTACGGTGCAGAAAATGTATGCACGACAACGACAACCAATGTACGTTGATGATGAAACAAGTAGATCATTCGCAAGAGCAGTTTCCGAGGAAGTGGCACGTTATGTTAATGCTACTCCTCAACTACAAAGTAAGAGAGCGGTTCCAAGTTCAAGCAATTCCGGACAGACACAGGGTCGGGCAGCGGTGACAGAATTAACTGAGCGTACAAAGAGATTGAAGTTTGCTAAAGATTTTATTGATGTTGAATCCGAAAACTATAAGTATGTGGCCAAATTGGGCTTGAAGTGGAACAAACTACTCTTTTCAGCTAATGGCAACAGGGAGAAGCTTATTCGTATAGTAGAATCCAACGATTTTTCGCAAGATGTTATTTTACCATAGTGGTTTATTTCTAAAATCCAACAACCTGATGAACCTACTAGCGATGAGAAGGATACTTTAGAAATTCATAATTTAGTTGAAGAGGTATGAATCGCTCCTTAAAGTCATATGTATAGTTATGTGTTTATAAATATGTATCCACGGTTTATAGGTGCTTATTTACGGTACATTATATATGTCACGACCCGAAATCTAGGCTCTATTTTATTAGTAATAAATAATTATTATTTGTTTAGTTGCTTAATTATTTATTTAAGTTATTATTTATGTGATATAATGATTTATACCTAGCATTTTATTTGGGTCTTAGTTGTTAGTGGGGAGTATTGAGTTGGGTAGTATTGAGGAGGGGGTCTATGTGTAAGTTTTTAAATCATACTCCTACCCTCTCCCTACACCTCCTTCTCCCTCACCCTACTCCCTCCCATTCCCAGAAATCTCTCTCTCCATTGATTGGGTAAGTTTTCTTCTCTATCTTCTCTCTTCATTTTCTTCCTCTTCCTCTCATAATCTCTCATTTCTTAAAACTTGAAATGTGTTTAGATCGTCGATAGGATCGCGTAGAATCAAAAATATTCGAATTCCGTCAACTTTCATTATTTTCAAGTAAGTTACTTTTCCCCCATTTTGATGTTAAAATGTTCATATCATGTTCATATAATGCTTTTGTTGTTATATTTGAAGTTTGGATGAGGTTGCAATTTATTTGGAATTTATTTGGATTTTTGGTTAAAAATGGTGATTGTATGAATGTTGGGATTTGATCTTGATATTGGTTGTTAAATGTTGTTGTATGAGTCTTTTTGGACTTATAAGTTGTTTTGGTACATTAGTATGCTAGTTGGAAGGTTGGATTTTGGTTGAAATGTGTTTTGGTATGAAAATGGAAGAACCCAGTTTGTTCTTCCCGAATTCCAGCAGTTCAGAAGATTGGGCGACCACCCAAAAATGTCTGGGCGACCGCACATCTATCTGAAAGCTTTTGTTCTTGTTTGAGGGCTTGTTTGGGCGACCGCACAGACCATATTGGGCGGCCGCACAGAACATCTGAAAGTTTTCATTTGTTAGTTTGTGTGATTGAAGAATGCGTTTTGGTCTAAGTCTTGGGTGTCCTTCTAGTTGACCTTAGTGAACATTGTAGTACACTCTAGTGATAGAATTGAGTCCTTTGTGATGAAGTTTGTGATTGAAATTAATTAAGTGTTAATTGGGATTTAGAACATCTTATTGAGGTATTATTGGTTTGACTTATCTTTGTGATGATCATTTGGTATATGTTTGGGCATCTTATGATGTGTTCGTGATTGTTCCAATCGAATTGATTTTCGAGTGAGTCTTGGTCTAGGTTTTAGGCGATGTCCTATAGTACCTAGAGGGTGGTTACTGAACACCAAAGTGTAGGGTTTAGTCCAGTCGTGATCATGTTCTAATAAGTGTAACCTTTTGGATTCGTTTGGGGTGTTTAGAATGGGTTCGTTATGAACGGAGATAAAGCGTGAATTGGCAATTGGGTACCTACGGTTTGATTAACCTTAAGATGTATTCATTCGGATTTCTTATTTGGAATTCCAGGTGTGATGAGATGGTTGAGTTCATAGTCCTAGTATATCTTTTGAGTAAATGTTTATGATCATTTTGGTAATAGTCATTGTACCATTGGTGAGCGACCGTTTGGGTTGTGCTCTTTATGATTAACTTGTGGGTATCATATTTAGGATGTATTTGGTACGTGCCTTATCTTGGAATCATTAGGTTTTAATGGTCAATGTTGTTGGACTCTTTTATGAGAAACTCCTTGTGCTATTGTTGTTGAACTCTTATTGAGTAATCGCTTGCATCTTTTATGGTGATTAATTGGTTTGATTCCCTACTTTGGAATCAATGGTTGTTTATTGTGCTAGTATTTTATTACTTAGCCTTTGCTTGAAAGTCCAGCTGGTATTTTGTGTGTGTTTGGGCGATGCGAAGCATTATGATGGCACAGCCAAGTCCATTGTGATGTTGACCATTGTTTTGCCCCATTATTACCCTCCTCCAGATTGGCCTTGGATGTGAGAAGAGCTAGCTCCTTTGTGTTCATTTTAGCTTTACTTGGAGCATGACTTTGTGGCATGTCTCCCGTCCCTTGTGACACTTCATTTGGTTATTGGTTCCGGTACCGGGTTTCTCTTCAGCTTTTATGCTACTATGAAGATGGTTTGTTGATCGATGGGTTGATCGGTCGCTTCTGACCGGGGGCTTCTCTTCAGCTTTCATGCTATTATGAAGATGATGATTTGTTGATTATTGAAGCTGCGCAGCGACATTTATTTGGTTCTTCAGTTGGGTGAAACCTTGGCTATGTATCCACTTATGAGTGTTTATTTCAGCTTTATGTGTTGCATGATGAGCTCGTCGTTATTTCCAACAGGTATGGGACGGTTGGCGATAGGGAGCCTCTCATTTGTTGTTATATGTTTATTTATATGATTGATTATTGGATGTTACCGTTCGTCAGCATGTCACTTATTATTCCGCTGCTATCTGTCTTATGTTAATTGCTATTGGTCGTTGCATATTAGCATGTCATGTAGTTGCATTAGTAACTTACTGAGATTTTATCTCACCCCGTTTATTTCCATCTTTGTTTTTCCTTAACCCCCCCCCCCCAGGAGGAAAAGGATTAGGATTCGCGGTTCAAGGAGGACGTCGAGAGGATTGAGATTTTGGGGCAGGTTGTTATGGATCGGTTTACATTATTTATATGTATAACCTTTTGGGGATAGTTTTACCATTATTGACGTCATTAAGAATTGTATATTTTATTCTTTTGGGTATAAGCTGTGGAGCTTATGTTGGATGTACATTGTTGATTTAATCTTGGATTTGTAAAACCTTGTGTTATCATCTTTTGGTTCAAAATGAAATTTTTAACTTCGGTATTTCATAGTTTTGGTTTTAAGTCGACGTCCAGCTCGCGGTCTCGGGCCCGCGGGGTTCGGGGTCGCGACAATATATCCATCCATCTATCTATCCATCCATCTGCTTGCTCTATCAGAACAAAAATCATCAAATTTTTCTTTCACATTTGTTATGTATACTTGACATTTAATGAAAATTTCAGATATAATGGGGCACTCCCACTTAACAACTGTGGCACTTAACTAGTACAACTTCAAACAATATCTTTGTCCCCATAACACTCAATGCAAAAAAAAAAAAAAATGTTCCAACCACCTTCTACATCCTGATCTAAAACAAACACTGTTTTTAGGAACTATACAAACCACATATTCTGAAGAAAAGCCACATCCATACCACAATTGCGCCAAAATATACCACACACATACTGCGATCGCGCCAAAAACAATTCTACCATTCTGATTCCGCACCATCAATTACGTCTGCTGGAGCTGACTACCGAACCTGCAAAGACATAAGAAAGGGGGAGGGAGACGTTAACTACAAACTCAAATGACTATCTTAACCCAAGAGGCCTACAGCATGCATTCTTAATCCTACATATATATATATATATATATATATATATATATATAATATACCTGGTTGCATCACAAGTCCTAAAAATAGATCACCATCCAAATCACTTGCTTGCAGTTGATAAGAGAGGTCTGTCGGTTGCAACTGGGCAAAAGACCCGGTACTGCTCTGAAAGGCGGTATATGGCGGGTATCGACTTTGATGATTGGTACATGTTGCTCCAACATTTTGGTCCAAGTTTTCATACGAAACTATATATACATCATCAGTTTCAATCACTGGAGTCATTTCAACCTGGAAAGAATTGCAAATAATTAATAGGGGGAAAATTTATTGAAACTGCTATTTGTACACTTGAAATACAATGGTTTTTGCTTTACCTGTGTTGACTGGCTAACTAAAGGCTGAGACTCTTCTTCAATATCGGTACAATCCTCGTCAGGCTCATTTAATTCAGCTTCCACATCAAACCCGGCTAGGGAGACTTTTCTTTTCCGGCGATTCCTTTTGTTACGTTTGAGATGTAAAATGTCTAACCATCCCAGTGGCCTTTTATCGCCCTTCTTTACCGGATACTTTTCTTTCCCCTGCTTCCTTGCAAAACCTCTCACGACATTGGCGTTCTCTGGATCAACAGGCGACGATGTGCTGGAAGGCCCACCTCCTTGAGGGTCAGCGTTATTGTGGAGACATATGTTAGAAACTCGTTGTGAAAGATCCTTAAGGGTTTCCACAACAATTTGTGTGGCTTCTTCACATTCATAAGCCCTGGACATAATCGATACAAAGTTGGGTACCATGGAATGGTAGCGTTGGGACATCCTATGATCTAGTTCCATATCAATAGTCAGCCCGGTGAAGTCAAGAGCACCGTGATGTCCGCCAACTTTTCTCCATCTCTTAATGATGTATTAATCCGGGATATTTTTTATGTTTATGGTGTCAAGCACCTTGAGAGAGTGACAGTATAAGTAGCCACACATTACATACTTCGCGCAGTTACATGTCACCGACATAGTAGCCTCACAAGCAACCACCTCAAACACATTATGGTCTTCCTTATACACCCAAACCCGATACAAGCTACCACCTTCATTTTCTTCTGGACTTGAAATAACAAGCCCTCCTATTTCTTCGTACTCCATTTTGAACCTTTCATAAATCGGTAGGGTGTATACTTGTGCAGCGTGGAGTAGCATTGGTTGTAACTTCAACCTTTCGGGGAAGCATTTTTGCCGGGAGTTGTACTGCATTACCTGCTCATCCAATCTCTTCTTTCGAACAACACGCCTGAAACGATTAAAGAACTCAATCATGTCTATGTCACTTTTCAGCCACTGTTTAAGGCAGGCATTGATCCGCTCGCTAAGTTAGGTCGAGGTCATACCCAGTGTTAGTACCATCCTTAAATAAGCATCCGCCCATTTCTCTCTCAGCTCGTACATTTTTTTAAACCACCCCTCATCCTGAACACCCCATTTTTCTGTGAAAATTTTCCACACAGCATCAAACTGATCCGGGCTCATAGACACATGCATGCAGTCGTTCCAATCCCTAACAATCCCATGTTTCAGTAAAATCCCGTAATGTTTTTTCAAGTTTTTCGTGAGGTTCCATGTGCATAGGCAATGTTTTGTTTCGGGCATAACACGAGTCATCCCAATAGCAATTGCTTGAGCTTGGTCCATGAATATGGTCTGTGGCTTTTTTTGGGACATGCAATGCAGAAAAGTCTTGAATAGCCATTCAAATGAGTCTCCAGTTTCATCATACAACAGGGCTCCTCCAAATATAACAGTCTTACGGAAGTGATTGAACCCTGCAAATACAGCATAAGGACGATATGCATTGTTCGTTTTGTAGGTCGTGTCAAACGCAACCACATCCCCAAATTTATTATAATCCTCAATCATCCTAGCGTCAGCCCAAAAGATATTAGTTATCTTCTCATCACTATCCAATAAGTAAGCCGAATAGAACGCAGGGTTCTTAGCCCTCTCCTGTTGGAAGTGATCTAAAACCAACGATGCTTCCCCATGTTTCATTGAGCTTTGCCTAACAGTTTGCAGGTGCCTTTTCATGTCATCTTTAATGAAGCCAAGGTTCTCAACACCACCCACTTAATTACCCATGTACTCGTACACTTCCCGGATTTTAAGTCCGGACTCGCGTCCTAGCTGTGCAACAACAGCTTGAGCAGGAGTGAAAGCCCTTTGTGACCTCAACATGTGCTTACACTCAGCTTTGTGTAAGACGTGGTTATGCCACTCATAGAACTTGTTTAATACGTACGCTTTCTTATCTTGATCCCAACGAATAGAAATAAAGGCATCACATTCGCAACGTATCTCATCTCGAGGATTTGAGGCACCCACTCTCCTATCGTCCTTCTGTTTCACCCCTTGTTTTTTGCAACAAAATTTGCAATCCACCCTCATTGTTTTATCTTTGTTATAATGGCTTTGGTTAACACGAATGCTAAACCCTTGCTGACCTGCATACGCATTATAAAAGTCATATGCCGATTTTATAGTGATGAATACTTGGCCAATGTATGGTTTATCCAAGATTTCAACCTCAGGATCAAGCTCCATCTCTCCTTCCAGAGTGCTCATCCTGCTCATAATTACAAATATCTGTTCACAACAATTAATTATTACTACACGGAACAAAATCGCTTTAATGATAAGAGCCATGCACTTAAAGATTGGGAGCCTAAAGCAGAGCAGTTGCTAACGAATCATCTAATGCATCGATAGCTTTTGGAAAAGTTCTAGCATTCGTATTAACCAAATCCATCTTAACAAAGAACATAGGTATCTACAAAAAAATATAGGGATCTACAAAACCAAAGCCATCTTAATGAAAGCCATCTTAACAAAAAACATGGGGATCTTAACAAAAAACACAGGGATCTAAAAAAAAAGCCATCTAAAGATTTAGCCTTCGTATTAACCAAAGCCATCTTAACAAAAAAAAAAAAAAAAACTCATATTTGTCTAATTTGGGATTGGAGTTTCACGATACAAAACAAAAGCGATGAGGTCAAAATATACTAAATGAAGTCACAAGCGATGGAGTAATGATTGATTAGCTTAAAGAAAAATGATTATGACACGATGTAATTTTTAATATAGCTATTTGAAACGATAGCTCTTGAAGGAGCTAACAAAGGTAGCTCCTTCAAGACCTAACATACAAGGCATGTGAATATTGTACAGAAGAAGGTAAATAAATGTCAACACAGGGAGCCAAAACCACAATGTAATTTTTAATATAGCTATTTGAAACGATAGCTCTTGAAGGAGCTAACAAAGGTAGCTCCTTCAAGACCTAACATACAAGGCATGTGACTGTTGTACAGAAGAAGGTAAATAATGTCAACACAGGGAGCCAAAACCAGAAAAGTATTCGTATTGAAGCCGTTACAAAACACAACCAACCATGCATGTATTTATTATGCTGCATCAATAATAAATGTACAGAGAACCACACTGTTTGATTCGAATCAAAATGTGCAAAGGACGCATACATCAACTACAAAAAAAAACAACGAATCATAATTGAATACCAGTAAATCTTATATGTGACATTTTTGTTTTACCTAAACCCTTGATTTTCATGATCCTTTCACAAATCGTTCTTATCAGACCCTAATCTTCCGATTGGGGTGAGGGAAAAACCGGTATCGCAGCAAATCAAGATTTCACCAAGCTGGGAGAAAAATCGCCTTTTGTGTATTCGCGCTGATTTTTGAATAATGAAGCAACTAGGTTATTTGATCACTAATTAGATGATAAGACGTGTTTGAGCGCCAACATTTGAGCGGGCGATTCCAGTATCTCCATTAACGGGGCTGTTAACGGCAGCGTATAGCTCTTTCGAATACATAATTTTCCAATATTCGAAATACGGATGCAAACGACATCGTTTAATTAATTATAGCTCCAGCCATTGGATTAGTTCCATCGACGTGGCCAAGATCTACACCATCCGGTGGAGTGGTGCAGCTAAGTCTTCGGTGGAGCAGTTCGAAATCCCTTTTGCATTCTCTCTCCTTTAACTTTTTCTCTTTTCATTAACCCTTAAAACAATCCTCTTTTTACCATTTAACCAACAATTGCTCTCCTCCAACTCCAAAGTATATATGCCTTCAATCGTAGATTTCGGCCGCTTCACAACCGTCGGCTGCTCCACCACGATCGGCTGATCCTGTTGGTGTCGGTGCCCTAGGCACGTTTGTTAAACGTTGTATAAGTTATCATTTTATTCATAATAATAAAGAGATAATAAGATTATTATTATGGCTCGTGTTTGCTTATAATAATCTCCGTCCCTAGAGCTTGTTAAGCACTAGTATAAAGGCTAAATGATCATGGGATGATCATGTTAGATTTATGGGTACTTGTTTGGAACAAGGTACTGGACATGACCCGCGGTATGAGATTTATGTCATGGTCGATGTCATATATAAATCTCATATTAGTTATGTCATTTGAATCCTTAGACATGAAGTTATTATAGTCTTCCACTTGATGAACATTATGTTTGACATATTCAAACGCTGCCTTAACACGGTAGTTATAAAGGGTATGATTGGCATGATTGGATTCACGTAGGGAAGAATAATAAGCCAAATGGATTTGTCCCTCTTCGGAGAGATGTCAAGCTTGGGCCCCTCGAAGGAATGATGTTGGTGAAATGTTTGGCCAAACTCAAATGGATTGATTGGATCAATATCATTTGGATTATCAACATATTCGGAATCGAGAAAGTATTGTACAACACAAGTTGACTTGTTGACCATGACTTGTGTTCAATGACATCGTGGACAAAGGGATTGTGACATGTTCTAAAAGGAATGCGAACTTGTATCTAGTTACACTATTTGGGTAGGTATGACGGTTTGCTAGAACCTAATCATATCTTATGGGTTCATGTTTGGGCTCATTGCCAACTTAGTGTAATCCTAGAGGGTCACACACAAATAGACCGAATCGTAAAGGACTAAATGGGAATTATGGAAAAATATCAGTGTTTGGCTCTGGCACGATCGTGCGCCTTAAAATGGCACGGTCGTGCCATAAATCCAAACCAAGGCAAACCTGTCGACATGATTGGCACGACCGTGCCAAATTATCAAGCACGACCGTGCCGAAAATGGGCGGCTGGAGAATTCGCGCGGACTAGATGGCACGACCGTGCCAGATTGTAGGGCACGACCGTGCCAGACAAGTCGGGCAGAATTCCTTGTTGCCTAATTTGGTGACGGGATTTAGGTTTCCTAAGTCCTTAAGGGTTAAGGATTAGGACCTATTTAAGGATCCTTTCAGCAGTCATTAAGCACGTGATTATGAGGGCCTCCAAAGGGTTTTGGGAGGTTATTTTCTTGTTCTAAGATCCAACAAGTGAAGAACAAGAATATTCATAATTCCGTATAGTTCTTACAATTGTGAAAGCGTGTTTCATAATTTGGTCTAGCAACCAAGATCAAGTGTTCTTGATATTCGTTCGTGGTGTGGATACCGCTAGAGGGTGAAACTTATCATCTTCATAGTTCGTGATTCTTGCTTTGTTCATGATCAAGATTTCAAGTCTCCATCGAATTCAAGGTTGCAAAATCAAAGGCATCAAGGGTTAGTATTCTAGTATTCATTATGTTGTATTTGACTTAATCATATGAATGGATCTATGGGCTTTGGTTTTTATAAATTTTAAATGCTTAATTCCGCTGCGCATGTTACTACGAAACCCAACAGTGGTATCAGAGCCCCGTTCATGGTGATTATTTCAATACATAATCATGTTGTGTGTATATAAATTGTTTATGTGCCTAGCATGATTTGAATATTGGGATTATGATGTTTATGTGGTCTATGCGTTTATGTGGTTTATTGTTTTATAAACTTTAATCGCACTGCTCAATCGCAATTAAAATTATGGTGGATTTAAAATTGTTTGGATTATCAATTTTTGATTGGATCAAAGTTTTGATATTCTAGGGATTCAAGAATAAATCGTTTATTCAAGGTTTTGATGATCATGGTGATTGGATCACCAAGAACACCAAATCCTAATTGAATCGAGAAAAACAATTTTGAGATAAATTTTGGAACTTTAAAAATTTGAATTTTTCGCAAGGGGTCCGACCGGACCCAAGCCTTGACCCGGCCGGACCTAGGGTTTGGCGCGGGGGTAGGGTTTGGGTTTTGGGTGTGGATCTTGGGTTTAAATCTCCTATTTGTTTTAGTCTTGTGATTCTAAGATTAGTTCAAGGTTTGGATGGCTAATCTACGTTCATCGAGATTGTGTTTCCCAAACTTGATCGCAATCAAGGTTTCAAAGATAAAACGAAATTAGAATTTTGAAGAGTTCATAATTGCTAAAATTGAGAAACAAAGTTCTTGATTCAATGATTGAAGATCCATGTGGAATTGTGAATGCAATTGGCCTACGTTCATCGAGACCATCTATTGCTTAGTTTCGGCCACATGGACTACTTTCTTGGTTTCTTGAATTAGTGCGGGATTGTGGTTGCCTAATGGCTTTGTTCGACCGCACTTCTTGTTGTCTTGATTTGGAGATAATAACCAAAGTTGAAATAGTCTCATCCTCATAATTATAGAGAAACTAATGACACATAAATGTTGTGCTTAAATTAATAGAGATTAATTTAGTGGCTAAACTTGATGCGTAACATGTTTATCTTGTGTGCTCATAAATATGTTGTATGCTATATGGTGATGAACCTTCAAGAAAGTTTTAAGTCCTTTTTGCCACACCATGATTAAAACACTTGTAAGTACACGGGTACTTTCATGTGGGCTCGCCAAAGCGAGGTGCATTGATTTTATCTTTGTATGAGCAAGATGAGTGAATAAGAGTTTCCTATGCCTTTAAAATGGTTGGACTTTATTAGGCGTCAAAACAGTTTTGGGCCTAGGCAAAGATGAGATTAAACATGCTTTTGAAATTGGATCACTAAGAATTATATTGGATATGATTGACAAGAAATTGTCTACCTAATTAATTTGATTTTGAGCGGTCCGCCAAAGCGGACTCAAGATTAAATTAAAGTTGGATCTTAGCCCAATTTAAAAGAATCTCAAAAAGGAATCTAAGAGTCATATGGGATATGATTGACAGGGTTGTCTACCTAATTAATTTAGTTTTGAGCGGTGCGCCAAAGCGTACTTAAAATTATATTAAAGTTGGATCTTAGCCCATTTAAATTATATTATACATTGGATGTATAAGAAGGTTATATAATTTAGTGGGAGTATTTTTGGAAAATACATTATTTATCTCTTTAATGAGATTGGTACTTGTAAAATTTTGGAAATTTTGCATTGGTTGTAGATGACAACTAAAATCGTTGCGATTAATCCTTGAAAAGGATAATGCTTCAAGAGAATGGTACAAACTTCATGGATTGGATCCTGAGCCTAAGAATCGTTCTAAGGCAAGAAGATGGGTTGTACATTCTTGATGGGCCTATTCCTAAAGAACCCAAAGCCGGAATAGACAATCACAAGAATCATGAGTATGATTCTAGGAATGTGAGTTGTCTTATGCTCGCAATTATGTGCTCAAAACTCCAACAAAGTTTGGAACTTATAGAAGCCTATTAGATAGGCGTGGAGTTGAGTTACATGTTTCAAAGAGCAATCTAAGCAAGAGAGGTATAAAACCATTATTGCATTCACTTCTTGCAAAAGGAGTAAAGGGTAATAAGTGGAACCTCACATGCTTAAGATAATGGCTTCAAAGAGCATCTTGAGAAACTTTGGAGTCCAATTGGATTGGAGCTAGCCATGGATATTATTCTTAATTCATTGACTAAGGGTTATAATCACTTTATGATGGACTATAACATGTTTAGAATGAATAAGAATTTCTTCGAATTGCATTAACATGCTAAAAACTGCGAAGATGAAGATATTGGAGAATGGTTCTCCAGAGCTCATGGTTCATAAGGAAAAGGGCCAAGTGCCAAAAGAAAGGTAAGACAATAGTTGTCAAACCTAAAAGAAATAATTATGGTTAAAATAATAACTCTAATTGATGCAATTTGGTAAAATGGCAATTGGATTGACCATTTAGAATTGTAGTCAAAATTCTGGATGATCAATAAAAGGAATGGTAGTGGGACTACCACTTGAGAATCTTATGTTATAAATTAATCTTTCAAACTTTAATTATTGGGTATTGGATGCCAGAATAATTAGTAAATTGAAAGACTACTTTTAGTAACGGTTGATCTATGAGTGGTAATGATGCAAGAGTTGCAACATTATTCATAGAACACTTGTAAAGTGGCTTTACTAATGAAGTAGGAAATATTATTTTGTTATAAGATAATGAAGGATATTCATTTCTTATTTGGAATAAGAAAGGTGCTTTATTTATTATGATTTACTTCATTGTGTTATCATATAAATAAATTTTATATCCTAAATCTTGAAGAACAAAGTAATAAAATCTATAACATAAATAATTAAAATTCTTTATGCCTTATTGTTTTGATCAAATAAATGAGAAATGCATATCTAAAATTTCATGGGACGGAGTTTTAACTCATATGATTTGGAATCACATGATTTATGCAAATATCATTTACTTGGACCAAGACATCTTTTACTATGAATAGTAAAAGGTTAATATCTTACCTGACCTAATACATGTCAATGTATATGGTGCATTAAGAAGAAATGCTAAAAGAGAATTTTGGTTATACTTGGTAAAACTATTCAAAAATTATGATTGGATCATGATGATGAATAATTAAACCAAGAATTTGACAGATTAAAGTTGTGAAATGGTTTCACAAATTAACTTCACTAAGAATATCATTCTAAATGATATGTCTGCATGGAAGTATAAGAACCTTATTGGATACGGTTCGTTGGATGACAAAGTCAAAGTGATCTTCCATTATTTATTTTGGGGTTATGTATTTAAAACCGCTAGGATTATACTAATCTGAATTCCATCAAGAGAGGTTAAATGGTGAAAGAAAACTCGGTTTGTCTTTCATAAAGATTTAAGATGGTGAGATCCTTTTTGAAAGGAGTTGTCTGGGACACACTCACATTTAAATCTAATAAATATACTTTCATGGGATATCCTAAAGAAACTTGAGGATAATAATTTTACTCATAAGAAACAAATGGTTTGTTGATTATGATGATACTTTTCTAGATAAGTGGTTTATCTCTAAAAGAATCAGTGGGAGTAAAATGTATCTCGAATGGTTCGAGACCTAGAAAATATATTTTAACCTGAGATGGAAGTTGAACAAGTTTTCACAAGGGGTTGTGAAAATCCGTTCAAGATATACAAGTAATTGCACACATGATAAAATACAATCTATTGGAAAAAATATTGGATATTTCGAGATATAAAGTATTGAGGTAAAGTTCATTTAGAATGAAGTATTTACCACCTATCAAAGATGCAATATCAACTTCACATTTAGATTAATGGCTTGGAGTCATAAAATCTAAAAGGCAATTCATGTATAGTAATCAAGTTTGGAACTTGATCATTCTAACCTAAGGTGTAAAAACCAAAGGAGATGAATGACTTTTCTTGGAGAAAAACTTACATGGGTAGCAAGAAACTTATTAGAATTTTCATAGTCACATGTTCATATTTGGAATATGAAATTTGATAAAATAATGTCAAAACAAGCGTTCCTCAACAGGAAATCACTTAAGGATGTATTGGATACAACCTAAAGGTTTTGATAGTCAAGAAAATTCTAAAAAGGTATGAAAGTTGCGAAGATTCATTGGATGAATTGAAGCAAGCTTTTTGGAGTTGGGATATCCGTTTTGATAAGTCATGGAGCTTGGCTTGATCAAGAACGAAGATGAATCTTGTATATACAAGAAGGTTAGTGGGAGCATGGTGCTATTCCTTATCTAATATGTGGATGACATATTGCTCATTGGAAACGACATTCCCACACTTTAATCTGTAAAGATTTGGTTAAGAAAGTGTTTCGCAATGAAGAATATGGATGAAGCTGCATATGTCATTGGCATTAAGATCTACAGAGATAGATCTAGGAAGCAAATTGGTTTAAATCCAAAGTACATACATTGACAAAGTCATAAGAAGATTCCGCAAGGAAAATTCTGAGAGAGGACATTTGTCAGTGTTACATGGAGTTTCTCTAAGCAAGACTCAATGTCCTAAAGACAAGAGATGAGCATAAGAAAAATGAATGAGATGCCATTTGCTTCGGCAATTGGATCCATGATGCCATGATAAGTACTAAGGCGGATATATCTAATGCTTGGAGCATGACGAGTAGATATTAATCCGATAACCGGTGAGAGTCACTGGATGGCTGTGAAACAATTCTTAAAGCACTTTAGAAGGACTGAAGAATTGTTTTGATCTATGAAGGGATGGAAGATGATCTCGTCGTATATGGGTACGCGGATGCATGCTTCCAAACCGACAAAGATGATAAAAGATCGCAATTGAGTTTTATAAATAATAGTGAAGCTGTAAGTTGGAATGGTTCCAAGCAGAGTCACTAAATTCTACATACTAAATCTAAGTATATTGCCGCATTGGATGCTGCAAAGGAAGTGGTTTGGATTAAGAAGTTCATTGTGAACTTAAGATGGTTCCTAGCATTGCTAATTCAATAGACCATATTAGTGATAATAGTGGTGCTATTGACCAAGCAAAGGAACCAAGAGCACATCCTAAATCCAAACACATACTTAGGCGTTCTCTTATCGTTCGAGAAATCGTTGATAAGGGAGACGTACATATATGCAAAGTACCTACTAATGATAACGTTACGGACACACTAAACAATGGGACTTCCACAAGCTAAGACATCATGGTCATGTTAGGTCCATGGGTATTGGATACCTAGGGAATTGGGCCTAGGGCAAGTGGGAGATTGTTGGTGTTGGTGCCCTAGGCACGTTTGTTAAACGTTGTATAAGTTATCATTTTATTCATAATAATAAAGAGATAATAAGATTATTATTATGGCTCATGTTTGCTTATAATAATCTCCGTCCCAAGAGCTTGTTAAGCACTAGTATAAAGGCTAAATGATCATGGGATGATCATGTTAGATTTATGGGTACTTGTTTGGAACAAGGTACTGGACATGACCCGCGGTATGAGATTTATGTCATGGTCGATGTCATATACTCCCTCCGTCCCACTAAGAGTGAGACTTATTTCCCTTTTGGGCCGTCCCACTTAAAGTGAGACTACCCAAAATGGAAATGTTTTAATATACTTATATTCATCATTCCCCACTATTTAAACCCAATCATTCTCTCTCTTCATTTTCCACCACTCATTTTATTCAACCAACACTACTATTTACCCCACTCATTCTCTCTCTTCATTTTCTACCACATATATATCACTTTATCTTAAATATCGTGCCCACTCCTCTAGTCTCACTCTCTATGGGACGGAGGGAGTATATAAATCTCATATTAGTTATGTCATTTGAATCCTTAGACATGAAGTTATTATAGTCTTCCACTTGATGAACATTATGTTTGACATATTCAAACGCTGCCTAACACGGTAGTTATAAAGGGTATGATTGGCATGATTGGATTCACGTAGGGAAGAATAATAAGCCAAATGGATTTGTCCCTCTTCGGAGAGATGTCAAGCTTGGGCCCCTCGAAGGAATGATGTTGGTGAAATGTTTGGCCAAACTCAAATGGATTGATTGGATCAATATCATTTGGATTATCAACATATTCAGAATCGAGAAAGTATTGAACAACACAAGTTGACTTGTTGACCATAACTTGTGTTCAATGACATCGTGGACAAAGGGATTGTGACATGTTCTAAAAGGAATGCGAACTTGTATCTAGTTACACTATTTGGGTAGGTATGACGGTTTGCTAGAACCTAATCATATCTTATGGGTTCATGTTTGGGCTCATTGCCAACTTAGTGTAATCCTAGAGGGTCACACACAAATAGAACGAATCGTAAAGGACTAAATGGGAATTATGGAAAAATATCAGTGTTTGGCTCTGGCACGGTCGTGCGCCTTAAAATGGCACGGTCGTGCCATAAATCCAAACCAAGGCAAACCTGTCGACATGATTGGCACGACCGTGCAAAATTATCAAGCACGACCGTGCCGAAAATGGGCGGCTGGGGAATTCGAGCGGACTAGATGGCACGACCGTGCCAGATTGTAGGGCACGACCGTGCCAGACAAGTCAGGCAGAATTCCTTGTTGCCTAATTTGGTGACGGGATTTAGGTTTCCTAAGTCCTTAAGGGTTAAGGATTAGGACCTATTTAAGGATCCTTTCAGCAGTCATTAAGCACGTGATTATGAGGGCCTCCAAAGGGTTTTGGGAGGTTATTTTCTTGTTCTAAGATCCCACAAGTGAAGAACAACAATATTCATAATTCCGTATAGTTCTTACAATTGTGAAAGCGTGTTTCATAATTTGGTCTAGAAACCAAGATCAAGTGTTCTTGATATTCGTTCGTGGTGTGGATACCGCTAGAGGGTGAAACTTATCATCTTCATAGTTCGTGATTCTTGCTTTGTTCATGATCAAGATTTCAAGTCTCCATCGAATTCAAGGTTGAAAAATCAAAGGCATCAAGGGTTAGTATTCTAGTATTCATTATGTTGTATTTGACTTAATCATATGAATGGATCTATGGGCTTTGGGTTTTATAAATTTTAAATGCTTAATTCCGCTGCGCATGTTACTACGAAACCCAACAGATCCAACGCCACAAATTCTCCGGTCATCCGCCTCACTCCCCCTAACTGTTTCTTGTCATTCGTCATCAGACCTTGATCCCTTTCTAGAGGAGCTCCGGATACAATTTCGATTCCATTTTTCCACACCGGCTACAAATCCAAAGCATTTCGAAACCCAGTAAACCCCATCAGCTATTTCTGATTGCTCAATGAAAGCAACATCAAAGTGAAGATCCACAGGTCCATGTCAGTGAAGCCTATTTCAAATATACAGCTGGGTTTGAATTTCATTTCCTTTCCCTTTGTTATTGTGGTTCCGTGTTATGTATTGGCATTCCCAGATTTTTTGTTTACTTTTGTAACCATATTTTTAAGGCCAATTGCAATTCGGTTACCTGAGTTTTACAAAATTTTGCAATTGGTTACCAGGCTTGTTAAAGTTGCAATTGGGTTCCTGAGTTTGCTGAACCGGAGCAATCAGGTGTAAATCCTGTTAGTCAGTTAAGAAACTAACAAAATCCCACCCTGTGCCATTCACGTGTCTTTTAAACAAGGGTAAAAATGTCACATAGGTCTGTCAAAGTTGCCCCTCACTCGTTGACCGATCGTAACCCAAACTAATCTGGTTATACACGGCGCCCAAATTGAACAGCACGGCGGCCTTCTCTAAGTGAATGTTCTGTTGCGACACCGATGATGATGAGGTCACCGGAGTTGCCATGATCGTCAACAAATACAAGCTTCGTAGCAAGTCCTTAGATTTCCATAGCAACCCCACTTCGGTCAGTCAAGGGTTCAGCTTCCGGTGGCACACAGCTCGAGTCCAACTCCGGCAGAAAAATTCCTTCCTTTTCTCTTCAATTCCAACATTTTGACAGTAAGTTTAGTTTCAGATTATCACTATTGTAAAGTTAAATCGAACATGCATGCCTTATTTTTTTTCAAATCTGACTTCTAAACTATTGATTCGATCTTCTCTACCTCGATATTTACATGATTTTTCATCATCTTTTGCTCCTAATTGTATCAGTTTATTGTCGGTTTGGGTTTTTGGTTTCTGGTTTTGGTAGATTTAGGTTGGAAGTAAAAGGGGATCTGGGTTGGAAGTAGTTTTTTTTTATTTATATTTAATTTGTTAATATGTAATGTGCCTCTTTTACCCACTCAACTCTTAGCGAAATGATGTATATACCCCTTAAGATATCACGTGTGTTGCACATGATGTCCATTTTATTAGTTTTTTAACTGACTAACGGGATTTATACCTGATTGCTCCGGTTCAGCAAACTCAGGAACCCAATCGCAACTTTGACAAACCTGGTAACCAATTGCAAAATTTTGTAAAACTCAGGTAACCAAATTGCAATTGGCCCTATTTTTAACTTCACCTTTTCTTTTGAAACACCTTTAGTACTATTATTGAGGTGGGTTTGTATATGTACAAATTTAAAATCTTTTTGTTTGCGTAATTATCAAAGCAGCTCATGAACCATCATATATCTATATTTTTCTCTAATTTTTGAGTTGGATTTATGTGAGCTATAAATCGAATCTTGCTTTGCACTATGGCATTTTTCTGCACAACTTTTTTTTTTTATCTCTTCATTTAAAAAAAATTGTGATAGTCACTTTCCTCACATTCTTTCGGCAAATATTTTCCCAAAGTTGAAATGGAATAAAAGTAGATGAAATTGAGATAGTAATGCGAAAATGTTTCTTTCATTTTCGAACTAGGTAGACGGAGCATTTAATCAATTACAGTATTTCAAACTCGTTTTTGCTTCTTCGTGATGATTTTTTTTGTGTGATTGGGATATAATTTATATGAATATATGCAACTATTCCTCTCTCTATGACCTTTTCTTCTTCAAATTTTTTTCCATGCTTGAAATTGAGTAAAAGTGTAAGGAATTTCACCATAGATGTACTACAAAGAAGAGAAATCAGTTAATGGAATTCATTTCAGTGCAGATCTCATCACCGACGGCGAAAGGATGGGCAGGTAAACATGGTGACAGTGGTGGTCGTCGGGTGGTTGGTAGGCTGTTGACATATTGTAGTGATGGTGGGGTGTTGATGAATGAGTTTCATCAAATTGATTTTTATAGTGAAGTTTGAAATCTAGAAATTTCTTCAAGGGAGTCTCAGAAATCAATTGTTGTTGTCAAATTCAAATTTGCAAGGTACACGTGGTGGGTTGAGAAGGAAGAAAGGAAACACGTGTCCTACACTTGTCAACTACTTTCATGCACTTCCAGACAACAAAATGACAAAAATGCCCCTAAATGTGATAAAAATTGCGAAAACCTTGCTTTAATATAGTATATGATTAGCGATCAATGGCATAGGGATGATTTAATCAATGTTTGGTGGAAATCAAATAAACTGAAAAGATTCAAAACAGTCCAGTTTTAGCAGTATGCTCTATTTCTGCCTGAAACTGGACTTATTCCTGAGAATCTGTCAAAACTCCCAGGACAGCCTCCTATAGCCGACGGCTGGTTTGTTCAGGGGGAACTTTTTCCAGTTTTGCCCCATTTCTGTTAAATTATTTGCAAAATAAACCTTTTCTGTTAAGTTTCTAACTGGTTCTGTTGAAGGGTCAGTTTCTCCCACTTTTATAAAACACACACACACACACACTCGCACATCTTTTGGTCAACAAACTTAGGGAGACTCGGTTTTCCGAGGCACTTTGGGTGAACCCCGATTAAGTTCTTCCCAAGGTGTAACGTGACCTCCGAATCATTTTTCTCTAACCTTTTTTCGTTATGTTTGGGTTTAAAGTTAAACTAAACTGGCGACTCCGTTTTTTGTTTGAACAAAAAATGCCGTGTTTGACTCTCCGGGAAACCGTTTGTGTTTTCCCCGTGGGTATCTTACAACTTTACAATGGGACCTTTGCCAAAACAATTAATGATTCTTACATCACTCTAATTCCCAAAACTGCACATCCTACTACTCCAAATGACTTTAAACCAATTAATCTTTGCAATAATTTATATAAAATTGCATCAAAGGTACTTGTATACCGGCTAAAACCTCTCATATCAACCCTTATATCCCTAAACCAAAATTCCTTTATTGCTGGAAGGAGTATTATCGATAATATACTCCTTAGTCATGAAATATCCGACTCTATAAAAAAAACCAAAACGAAAAAATCCCCCTAGTGCATGGTAAAACTGGACATCAGCAAAGCCTATGATCGAATAAAGTGGGATTTCCTTCTCAAAGTACTAGCCAAACTAGTGTTTAGTCATAAATGGATAGAGCTAATTAAAGACTTTATTTCCTCAGTTTCTTATTCCATTCTAGTAAACGGCTCCCCCTCCCATAAATTCCTACCCTCTAGAGGCATTAGACAAGGAGACTCACTTTCTATTTATTTATTTATACAATGTGCAGAAACTTTCTAATTTACACGAAACCACCTAAATCTATCAAAAATTATCCCCGGTATCAAACTCAAGAGAAGAAGTCCTCCTCTAAACCACCTTCTTTTCGCAGACGATTGTCTAATTTCATACGAACTAAAACCTTCAGCCACCTCGTACCTCAAATGGACTCTAGATGCATTCAGTACTCAAGCGGGAGAAAAGATCAATTTCCAAAAAAGTGACCCCCATAGTGAACGGGATGGTAAATATCTAGGACTTTCTCAAATGTTTTATGGAAAAAAGAAAGAGATCTTTGAAGATATATTTAGTAAGATTAGAAACAAGCTCCAATGTTGGCTAGGAAAATTCCTCAGCCTAGCAGGACGAATCATCCTAATAAATCATGTAGTAGCCACCATTCCCTGCCATGCCATGCCATGCCATGTATAGCTTCAAATTCCCAGTGCTCTTTATCAAAGAAATGCAAAGGTTTTTCAACAAATTCCTTTGGGTAGGGCTTGAAAAACTAAAAGGTATTCACTGGGTATCTTGGAATAAACTATGTCATCCAAAAATCCTCAGAGGACTGGGATTGAGACATATGGGATCCCTGAACCAAGCGTTCCTAGCCAAAACATCGTGGAGAATCTTCAAAAATCCTACAAGTCTACTAAGTTTATCACTGAAGGAAAAGTATCATCCACAAAGCACATTTCTGAACAACGGAAACTCTCAAAATGGGTCATGTGGATGGAAAAGTATGTCATGGGGAAAAGACTTAATCCAAGAAATGTTCACTGGAGAGCCAAAAATGGAAAAACTATAAACGCTCTTCAACAAAAATGGATCCCAAATCACCCTTCATTCATATCAGACCAAACCCTAGCCGCGAGTCGACCTAACCTACTGGTAGTGGACCTCATAAGCAGACAAACATCTACGTGGAAAGTGCCTTTAATCACCAACCTTTACCCCTCGCCAATAGCTAATTCCATCCTTAGATCCTTTATCCCTATGCAAGGCACAAATGACCAAGTTTGGACCCACACAAACCAAGGAATCTACACCGTCAAATCGGGTTACTAGAAAATCTTCCTCGCAAACAAAGACAACACATCTTCTTGGACTTCCCCCAACCCCAGAAATTCAAAAATTATGGAGAAATTTATGGATTCTAAACTGTCCACGAGGAATTTGTGGATTCTAAAATCAAATGCTTTAGATGGCAGATTCTAAACGAAACTCTCCCTACCAACCTCAATCTCTCAAAAAAAAAAAAAAAAAAAAAAACACTGCTCACCATCACTAAACTGTCCACGAGGAAATATAGAAGAGGAATCAACTATCCATCTTTTCTTCACTTGCTGGTACTCACAAAAAAAAATGGTTAATTCATCCCTACCCCCTCCCCCATTACCAGTCGACTCCCCAAATCTCTCACTCAAGCAATGGCTAGCACACTGGATAAAACACTCCGCAACCACTTTAAACTTACATCTATTGGCATTCATATGTTGGGAGATATGGCTCAACAGAAATAAGACAATCTTTCAACAAGCACAACCAAATCTGAATGGAATCATCACTAGGACAATGGAACACCACCAACACTTAGAGAAGATAGAAAGAGAAAAGGCACAACAAAAGGAAAATAGTCAGCAGCAGAACATGCCACTTGACATTTCTTCTGACAGGAGTCTTGATTCTATGAATGGAAAAACTCTAGAATAACACATCAAAACAACAAAAAAAACAACAATGAAAGAACACTCATCACAGATGGTTCATGGAAAAAAGTAAACCATGGGCAGGTATCGGATGGGAATTATGGGACACAAACAACGGAAGATTAGCAATTGGAAGTATTTCATTCAAAATAGACTCAAGAATTCATATGGAATGTTTAGCTATTCTTAAAGTTCTTGAATGGGCAACTAAATGTTGGAGATTTTGCCCTAGACCCTTGAGAAAGGTCTTACGTTGCATCATGTTCTCATTTGTTATGGAGATAACAACCCTGGACTATTATATGTTTTACATGTTTATTATAATAATCCCCATCCCTAGTACTTATGAAGGACTAGTATAAGTTTAATCGATGATCATGTGTATGTGATACAAATTAAACTTATGGGTACTTGTTGGAGAACAAGTACTGGAGTTGACCCACCTATGAGATTTATGTCATGGTCAGATGTCATAATTAAATCTCATAATAGTTATATTATTTATCCTTAGACCTGATATTATCATAGTCTTCCACATGATGAACATTATGTTTGACGTACTCAAATGCTACCCCTAACCGGGATGTTATAAAGGCTACGATTGGCATAATCGGATTCATGTAGGGAAGAATGATAAGTCAAGATGGGATTTGTCCCTCTCTCAAGAGAGATATCTGCTTGGCCTCTCGATGAGTGAGATTGATGATAGTGTACGGCCGTACCCAAATGAATTGAAGTGTTCAATGTTATTTGCTCATATCAATCTACTCGGGATCGAGAAAGCATTGGACAACATAAGTTGACGTGGACCATGACTTATGTTCAATATGATATCGTGTGACAAAAGGATTGTGATATGTTCTATAAGGATGAACGAACGTCGTTAAGTTATATTAATTGGGTAGTCATAATAGCTTGCTAGAGTCCGCTCATGATTTATGGGTTTGACCTTGGTTGGACTCATTACCAAATTAACATAATCCTATGGGGTCACACACAAAAAAACGAATCAAGAAAAAGGTAAAGGCTGAGTTTCTGGCGGGCACGGCCGTTCCAGTTATAAAGCTCGACCGTGCCAAACGGTTTGGCGCGACCGTGCCAATTAACAAGAACGACCGTGCCAGAATTCAACTTGGGCATGTCTTGTTCGCACCAAGTGGCACGGCCGTGCCACTTTGTGAGCACGACCGTGCCAGAGTTCCTGGGGCCAGATATTGTGCAGTTTAATTGGGTGACGGGATTTAGGTCTTCTAGGTCATTAAGGGTTAATGACTAGGGACTATAAATACATCTTTTCATCAGCCATTAAACTAATGCAACCTAGTATGTTTGAGAAACATAATTCTTGATCTAAGATTGTGAATCAAAGATCAAGAACACCAAAATTCATATAGCCTTTGAAGATTAGAAAAGTGTTTTCTAATGGGTCAAGCAATCCAGATCTATAATGGTTCTAGATATTCGTTCGGGTGTGGATACACATAGAGGATGCTTGCTTTAGCATCTCAAGTTCGTGTTCCTGTGATCGTGATCCGATGAACGCGAAGAACGAGGAGATCAAATCTAAAGCTTGAAGACTTGAAGATTTGAAGATCCGAAAATTTAAACGCTCTACAACGGTTAGTATTCTAAATTCATCTTGCTATTAATATAATCATCATGAATGGATATTGGGGCTTAGGGTTTTGTTTATTTTATATTTCCATCTTCCGCTGCGCATGTTGCCTCAAAACCCAATACTAAACACGAGTACAAGAACATCCGAGTACTTACTGGTTCTCAACTAGCAAGCTCTTTTATAAACGACAAGATGACTCCGCCTTTCGGGATAAAACCACTCATTCATGATATCAAAACACAATCTCTTATTTGAACAAGCTTTAGTATTAGAAAATTAAGTAGAGAAGTTGTAGCTTATGCTTATAAGAATGCTAAATTCACTAGGAAAATGTACCTTAACTTTGTAGGCCCTGAGCCATTTTTTCTCTATAATTAATGATTAATTTACCTAAAAAAAAAAACAACAAAATCTTCTACCCTGGTTTCATTCAAGCTAGGAAATTAACATGGTTGTCATAACTTCGTAATGGCAATAGACATTTATTAGTTGTGTTTAATTTACTTTGGGATTATTGTATAGAACAATGTAAAGAAATAAGCACAAACAAATTGGCCCTAACACGTTTGGTGCTTAAGAATCACATTTACCCACTTAGTCCCTATTTCATGTTTACAGTGATGAACATTTTATCCGTACTAAATATCATTTGAGTTGCTCATGTGATGAGAACGTAGCCAAGCATGACTAGACCCGATGCTAATAAGAAACACAAATAGTTTCTAATAGGTTTTCGTAGGATGGATACCTTGACCCGATACCCCCAAGTGATGTAAACCAAGGACTTCAATGAATTAAATGAAATGGTGAAAATCAAGACTATTGTTCCCAATGTAACGACAACATTAGGCTAAGCGTATGCACCAAAATTTGTTGCTGAAGAACTATTGATAAGTCGGATAATGAGCGCCACATGTTTTCACTTGATAAGCTCAAGAAAGTTCACTCAAGATTTAAAAGTAAAAAATACTCAATATTTTTATTCATCAATTTATATTATCTTACAAATGAGAAAACATGTTTATTTATTGCCTTTTTAGAACATCCCTCTAAGATAGGATAACTCTGAAATAAATGCTTAAATGACAAACTAGACATTTAATTGAGAAACTAAACGATGAATCTAAAAGTCAACAGTAAAGTTCTTTGTACCAGCTGAGAAAATTTATTCATAACTTCATCTAGGAGGATCAAACACAAATCCCTTTGTTTGTTTGGAAAGTAGATATAGGACTTTTCAAGTCGTATATTTTTTTTTTCAAATTTTTAGTCTTTTAGATTGTCTGAGGCAGTCCGTCGAAGATGGCATGCTTTTGTGACGTTTAATGTTATCGATTTATTGATTATATAAAGAGATGTTACTTGATTATTATTTGTTGTTACATGTTTAGTTAATAACAATCTCCGTCCCTAGTGCTTATAAAGAACTAGTATAAGTTTAATAGATAATCATATGATGATTATGTGCATGTGAACAATTAAGCTTATGGGTATTTTCTTGGGTTTCGGAGTAACATGCGTAGCGGAATTAAGCATTTAAATTTTTCATGAAACCCAAAGCCTATAGATCCATTCATATGATTAAGTCAAATACAACATAATGAATACAAGAATACTAACCCTTGAAGCCTTTGAATTTCAACCTTTGATCTTGGTGGAGATTTAGAAACTTGATCACGAACACAAAGCTTGAACACGAACTTTGAAGATGATGAGTTTCACCTTCTAGTGGTATCCACACCTCATACAAATATCAAGAGAACTTGATCTTGGTTGCTAGACCAAATCGAGAAACACGTTTTCTCAATTGTATTTTGACTATATGGAATATAATTGTGTTTGTTCTTGTTCTTCAATCTAGGGATTTCTTAGAACAAGGAATAACTCTCAAAAACTCTTTGGAGGCTTGCAAAAACACATGTACTGATTGTGGACGAATTAGGGATGTTTAAATACAAGTTATACCTATTCTAAATAGGTAACTTATGTCTAAACCCGCAAGAAAATGGATTAAGGAAAGTTCATGCCGAAACCGACTGGTCCGGCCGGGTATAGATCAGGGTCCGACCGGACCAAGCATGGTCCGACCGGGTATGAATCCTGGTCCGCCCGGACCTCCCTTATTTCCACTTTTCTCCTTCTAATTCCTTAAATCCCCGAATGGTCCTTCGACCCAATATTCCATTGTAGTCCTTTATGATTCGTTCTATTTGTGTGTGACCCTCTAGAATTACACTAAGTTGGCAATGGGTTCAAACATGAAACCATAAGATATGATTGGGTTCTAGCAAACCATCATACCTACCCAAATAGTGTAACTAGATACAAGTTCGCATTCCTTTAGAATATGTCCTAATCCTTTTGTCCACGATGTCATTGAACACAAGTCATGGTCAACAAGTCAACTTGTCTTTGTTCAATACTTTCTCGATTCCGAATATGTTGATAATCCAAATATCCAATCAATTCATTTGAGTCCGGCCGAACATTTTCATCAACATCATTCCTACGAGAGGTCCAAGCTTGACATCTCTCTGAAGAGGAACAAATCCATTTATCTTATTATTCTTCCCTACATGAATCTGATTATGCCAATCATACCCTTTATAACTACCCGGTTAAAGGTATCGTTTGAATATGTCAAACATAATGTTCATCAAGTGGAAGACTATAATAACTTCATGTCTAAGGATTCAAATGACATGACTAATATGAGATATATGTATGACATTGACCATGACATAAATCTTATAGAGTGGGTCATGTCCAGTACTAAACAAGTACCCATAATCTAACATAATCATTCCATGATCATTTAGCCTTTACACTAATACCTAACAAGTACTAGGGACGGAGATTATTATAAGTAGACATGAACAATAATAATAATCAAAACATCTCTTTATTAATATGAATAAAAGATAACAATTACAATGTTTATTAAACATGCCTAGGGAACCAACACCAACAATATACCACTTGCCCTAGGCCCAATCTCCCATGTATCTAATATACATGAACCTAACATTACCATCATGTTTAGCTTGTGGAAGTCCCTTTGTTAGCGGGTCAGCGACATTGTCATCAGTTGTTACTCTGCATATATTTACGTCTCCCCTATCAATGATTTCTCGAATGATATGAAAACGCCTAAGTATGTATTTGGATTTATGATGTGCCCTTGGTTCCTTTGCTTGAGTAATAGCACCATTATTATCACAATAAAGGTCTATTGGATTAGCAATACTAGGAACCACTTCAAGTTCAGTAATGAACTTCTTAATCCAAACAGCTTCCTTTGCAGCATCCGATGCAACAATATACTCAGCTTCCGTTATAGAATCAGCGGTTGTATTCTGCTTGGAACTCTTCCACCTTACAGCTCTACCACTTAACATAAACACAAAACCCGATTGCGATCGACTATCATCTCTGTTAGTTTGGAAGCTTACAACCGTGTAAGCATTTACCACGAGATCATCTTCCATTCCTCCATAGATTAAAAACGAATATTTAGTCCTTCTTAAGTACTTAAGAATCGTTTTTACAACCATCCAGTGATTTTTACCGGGGTCGGATTGGTATTTACTTGTCATGCTCAAAGCATAAGATACATCCGGCCTATTACATATCATGGCATACATGATGGACCCAATTGCCGAAGCATATGGAACATCATTCATTTTCTCACGCTCATCTTTTGTCTTAGGACATTGAGTCTTGCTTAGAGAAACTCCATGTAGTACTGGCAAAGTACCTCTCTTAGAATTTTCCATGCGGAATCTTCTAATGACTTTGTCAATGTATGTACTTTGGCTTAAACTAATTAGCTTCCTAGATCTATCTCTGTATATCTTAATGCCAAGGATATACGCGGCTTCACCCATATCTTTAATTGTGAAGCACTTTCCTAACCAAGTCTTTACAGACTGAAGTGTAGGAATGTCGTTTCTAATGAGCAATATGTCATCCACATATAAAACAAGGAATAGCACTATGCTCCCACTAATATTCTTGTATACACAAGGTTCATATTCATTTTTGATGAAGCCAAACTCTTTGACCGATTCATCAAAACGGAGATTCCAACTCCTAGAAGCTTGCTTCAACCCATAGATGGATTTCTGCAATTTTCATACTTTAGAACTTTGTTCAAAACCCTCGGGTTGTGTCATATAGACATCCTCTTTCAAATTCCCGTTAAGGAAAGTGGTTTTGACATCCATTTGCCATATTTCATAGTCATGATATGCGGCAATGGCAAGCAAAATTCTTATAGACTTGTTCATTGCTACGGGTGAAAAGGTTTCATCATAGTCAATACCATGAACTTGCCTATAACCTTTCGCTACAAGTCTAGCTTTGTAAGTATCCACCTTCCCATCCATGTCAGTCTTCTTCTTGAAGACCCATTTGCATCCTATGGTGTTTACACCTTCGGGTGCGTCAATCAAGTTCCAAACTTGATTATCTTACATGGATTGTAATTCGTATTCCATGGCTCCAAGCCACTTCTTCGAATCAGGAGAAGATATCGCCTCTTGGTAGGTGGTTGGTTCATAATTATCAATAATCTCCACCTCATTACTATCCATTACGAGAAAACTATATCTCTCGGGCTCGGATCGTATCCTACCAGATCTGCGAGTTACTTGTGTATTTTGAACAGGTTCCACAATTCCTTGTGGTTCTTGTTCTTGTTCCACTATCAGTTCAATGTCATTTTCTGGGTCTCGAACCTCTTTGAGATTTATTTTACTCCCACTGGTTTCTTTGGATAGAAACTCTTTCTCTAGAAAGATACCAGTTCGGGCAACAAAGACTTTGTTGTCCGTTTGGTTGTAAAAGTAATATCCTTTAGTTTCCTTAGGATATCCCACGAAAATACATTTATCAAATTTGTGTGCAAGTTTGTCTGAGACAAGTCTTTTGACAAAAGCTTCGCAACCCCAAATCTTCATGAAAGACAAACAAGGTTTCTTTCCGCTCCACATTTCATATGGAGTCTTTTGAACCGATTTTGTTGGAACACGATTTAGTGTGAAAGCAGCGCTTTCTAGAGCATAACCCCAAAAGGATAAAGGAAGATCAACTCGACTCATCATTGATCGAACCATGTCCAACAAGGTTCCATTCCTCCTCTCAGACACACCATTCCATCGTGGTGTTCCGGGTGGAGTCAATTGTGAAATAATTCCACAATTCTTTAGATGATCATCGAATTCATGACTCAAGTATTCGCCACCTCGATCTGATCGAAGTGCCTTAATACTTTTGCCAAGTTGTTTTTCTACTTCATTTTGAAATATTCTAAATATCTCAAATGTTTCACTTTTATGTTTCATTAGGTAAACATACCCAAATCTACTATAATCATCAGTGAAGGTTATGAAGTATTGAAACCCTCCCCTAGCATTGCTACTTAGTGGCACGCATCCATTGGAATGTATCAACCCCAATAAGTCGCTTGCCCTTTCACCTAGCTTGGTAAAAGGTGTCTTAGTCAATTTTCCAAGAAGACACGACTCGCAAGTATCATATGACTCAAGAACACATGAACCCAAAAGGCTGTCCCCATGGAGTTTTGAGATACGCTTCTCATTAATATGACCAAGACGGCAATGCCACAAATAAGTATGATTTACATCATTAGGTTTAGATTTCTTATTTATATGATACACATTTTCATCATTCTTGACATCCAAGACATAAAGGCCATTAAATGAATTTGCAATACCATAAAGCACATCATTTAAATAAATAGAAAATCTCTTATTCTCAATAAGAAACTTAAAACCTTCATTATCCAAACAAGAAATTGAAATAATATTTCTACTAAAATCCGGTACATAATAGCAATTGTTCAAAACAAGTATTAAACCGGAAGGTAAAGTGACTTCATAAGTTCCTACGGCTAATGCAGCAACTCTTGCTCCATTTCCCACTCGTTGGTCCACTTCACCCTCTTTAAGCAGTCTCTTATTCATTAGTCCCTGGACATTTAAACAAATGTGAGAACCACATCCGGTATCCAATACTCAATAATCAGTGGTAGAAAGGAGAATATCTATCATATAGATACCTGAAGTCGACGCAGTCCCACTGCTCTTCTTCTTCTTTTGCTCTTCCTTAAAAGCCTTGCAATTACGTTTCTAATGACCAATTTCTTGACAATGGAAACAGATTGCATCCTTTTGTGAATAGGATTTTGCCTCTGGAGCCTTGGCAACCTTTGCCTTGCTTATCTTGGGTTTGACAACTTTCTTACCCTTTCCTTTGGCACTAGCCTTCTTCCCATCTTGAACCATAAGCACAGGAGAACCTTTCTCCACAATCTTCATCTCCGCAGTTTTAAGCATACCATGCAACTCGGAGAGATTCTTATCCATTCCATGCATGTTATAATTCATCACAAACTGATTATAACATTTAGGCAATGAATTAAGAATGAGATCCGTGGCTAACTCCAATGGGATTGGATAGCCAAGTTTCTCAAGATGCTCTACATAGCCTTTCATTTTAAGCATGTGAGGACTCACTTGTTGCCCTTCACTCATTTTGAAAGAAGTGAATGCAACAATGGTCTTGTACCTCTCTTTCCTAGCTTGCTCTTGAAACATGGCTCTTAACTCCACGCCTATCTCATAGGCTTCCAAATGCTCCAAACTTTGTTGGAGTTTTGAGCACATAGTAGCAAGCATGAGACAACTTACATCTCTAGAATCATTACGATGTTTCTTGTAACTGTCTCTTTCTGCCCTAGGGGCAGTAGCTTCTGGTTCAACAGGAAGAGGCCCATCGAGAATGTACAACTTATCTTCTTGCCTAAGAACTATTCTTAGGCTTCGGATCCAATCCATAAAGTTCGTACCATTCTCTTGGAGCTTATCCTTTTCAAGGATCGATCGCAACGAAATTGATTGAGTGTTGGTAGTCATTATCTACAATTATGCAAAATTTTAAAATTTTAATAAGTACCATTTCATTAAAGAAATAAACTATGTATTTTTCCAAAAAATACTCCCATTAAATTATACAACCTTCTTATACATCCAATGTATAATATAATTTAAATGGGCTAAGATCCAACTTTAATTTAATTTCAAGTACGCTTTGGCGCACCGCTCAAAATCAAATTAATTAGGTAGACAATCATGTCAATCATATCTCATATGACTCTTAGATCCTTTTCTGAGATTCTTTAAGAAATCAAATTTCAAAAAGCATGTTAAATCTCATCTTTTCCTAAGCCCAAAACTGTTTTGACGCTTAATTAAGTCCAACCATTTTAAACGCATAGGAAACTCTTATTCACTCATCTTGCTTATACATGAATAAAATTAACACACTTCGCTTTGGCGAACCCATATTAAAGTTACCATGTACCAACAAGTGTTTTAATCATGGCATGGCAAGAGGGCTTAAAACTTTCTTTGAAGGTTTATCACATATAGCATATAACATATTTATGAGCACATAATATAAACATGTTACACATCAAGTTTAGCCATTAAATTTAATCATCATTAATTTAAGCATAATATTTATGTGTCATTAGTTTCTCTATAATTATGAGGATGAGACTTCTTTGAACTTTGGTTATTATCTCCAAATCAAGACAACAAAAAGTGCGACTGAAACTAAGCCATAGGGCAACCACAATTCCGCACTGATTCAAGAAACCAAGAAAGTAGTCCATGTGGCCGAAACTAAGCAATAGATGGTCTCGATGAACGTAGGCCAATTGCATCCACAATTCCACATGGATTTCCAATCTTTGAATCAAGAACTTTGTTTCTCAATTTTAGCAATTATGAACTCTTCATAATTCTAACTTCGTTTTATCTTTGAAACTTTGAATACGATCAAGTTTGGGAAACACAATCTCGATGAACGTAGATTAGCCATCCAACCTCTGATCCAATCTCAGAATCACAAGATCAAAACAAATAGGAAAAATCAAACCCCGAGATTCACACCCAAACCAACTACCCAATCCCCGCTCCAGACCAGAAGGTCCGGCCGGGTATTGTCACTGGTCCGGTCGGACCCACCTCTGAAAAAACCCAGAATTTTCAAGTCCAAAAACCAAACGCTGACCCCCCGCTCCAGACCAGATGGTCCGGCCGGGTGCCTGCTCTGGTCCGGTCGGACCTACGCTGAAAATCTCAGAATTTTTAAAGTTCAAAAATTTGTCTCAAAATTGTTTTTCCCCGATTATCAAAACTTTGATCCAACCAGAAATTGATAATTCAAACAATTTTAAATCCAACATAATTTTATTGCGATTGAATAGTGCGATTAAAGTTTATAAAACAGTAAACCACATAAAATCATATAACACATAAACATCATAATCCAATATTCATATCATGCTAGGCACATAAACGAACAATTTACATATACGCAATATGATCTAGTATTGAAGTAATCAACATGAACGGGGCTCTGATACCACTGTTGGGTTTCGGAGTAACATGCGCAGCGGAATTAAGCATTTAATTTTTTCATGAAACCCAAAGCCTATAGATCTATTCATATGATTAAGTCGAATACAACATAATGAATACTAGAATACTAACCCTTGAAGCCTTTGAATTTCAACCTTTGATCTTGGTGGAGATTTAGAAACTTGATCACGAACACAAAGCTTAAACACGAACTTTGAAGATGATGAGTTTCACCCTCTAGCGGTATCCACACCTCAAACGAATATCAAGAGCACTTGATCTTGGTTGCTAGACCAAATCGATAAACACGTTTTCTCAATTGTATTTTGACTATATATAATTGTGTTTGTTCTTGTTCTTCAATCTAGGGATTTCTTAGAACAAGGAATAACTCTCAAAAACTCTTTGGAGGCTTGCAAAAACACATGTACTGATTATGGAGGAATTAGGGCTGTGTAAATACAAGTTAGACCTATTCCAAATAGGTAACTTATGTCTAAACCCGCAAGAAAACGGATTAAGGAAAGTTCCTGCCGAAACCGACTGGTCCGGCCGGGTATAGATCAGGGTCCGACCGGACCAAGCATGGTCCGACCGGGTATGACTCCTGGTCCGCCCGGACCTCCCTTATTTCCACTTTTCTCTTTCTAATTCCTTAAATCCCCGAATGGTCCTTCGACCCAATATTCCATTGTAGTCCTTTATGATTCGTTCTATTTGTGTGTGACCCTCTAGGATTACACTAAGTTGGCAATGGGTTCAAACATGAAACCATAAGATATGATTGGGTTCTAGCAAACCGTCATACATACACAAATAGTGTAACTAGATACAAGTTCGCATTCCTTTAGAATATGTCATAATCCTTTTGTCCACGATGTCATTGAACACAAGTCATGGTCAACAAGTCAACTTGTCTTTGTTCAATACTTTCTCGATTCCGAATATGTTGATAATCCAAATGACATTGATCTAATCAATTCATTTGAGTCCGTCCGAACATTTTCATCAACATCATTCCTACGAGAGGCCAAGCTTGACATCTCTCCGAAGAGGGACAAATCCATTTAGCTTATTATTCTCCCCTACATGAATCCGATTATGCCAAGCATACCCTTTATAACTACCCGGTTAAAGGTAGCATTTGAATATGTCAAACATAATGTTCATCAAGTGGAAGACTATAATAACTTCATGTCTAAGGATTCAAATGACATGATTTGTAGCGACCCCAAAACCCGTTTTTATTTATTTTTATATTCTTGGGGATTTGTATTTGACTTATATGTGCATTTTATGTGTTGCATCATATTTTATGATTTGCATATCATATTTGATTATTTGTGTTATTTACTTAGTTAGTAATAATAAAGATTAAAGAAGTTAAATGATTAAGTTGAAACTTTAGGGTCCTAGTTGAAAATGTAAGTTAAGGGGCTTAAGTGTTGACTTTAGAAGTCCAGTGACCAAAATGTAAAAATGGTAAAGATATTTATGCCAACTTTTCTTCTCTCTTTTCCTTCTCTGGGTAAACAAATTGTTCTGCAACTTTCTTCCTCGTTCTGTTCCTAGGGTTAAAGAAAAAAGGTAAGTTCGACCCATTTCGATTTAATTCTTTTTATTTACTGACCCGTTTTAAAAACTAATTATATAAAAATGATCAGGGCGTCGAGTAGGTCATTTCTAGCCGAACAAAACTTATTTCAGCGATACTTTTTCCGGAACTAGGTATTTCACGACCCGAAAACCCGTCTCTATTTTTTAATAATAAATATTTGATTATTTATTTATTTCTTATTTAATTTTTTAAATTATTATTTAATTGATAATTATGTGTGCATTTATGTTTCATAATAATTTATGTCTAGCATTTTACTTGGGTCATTTGTGCTAGTGTAGTATGATTTGGTCTTAGTTGTTAGTAGGAAGTTAGAGTGGTGTGTTAGTAGTGAGGGGGGCCTAAGTGTAACTTTTTAAATAATTTTAACTACTCCCTCCCTACTCTTCCTTCTCCCTCACTCTCTTCCTCACCCTACTCCCTCTCTCCCAGCAAACTCTCTCTCTCCAATTGGTTTGGGTAAGTTTTTCTCTCCCTTCTCTCTACATTTTCATCCTCTTCCTCTCATCTTTCCTTATTTCTCATTTTACGAAATGTGTTTAGATCGTTGATAGAATCGCGTAGAATCAAAAATATTTGAATTCCGTCGTCTTTGAGAAATTCCGGGTAAGTTGCTTTTCCCCCATTTTTATGGCTAAAATGTTCACATCATGTTTATATAATGCTTAAGTTGTGTATATTTGATGTTTGATTGAGTTTGGAATTTGTTTGGAATTTATTTAGGTTTTTGGTTAAAATGGTGATTGATATGAATGTTGGGTTTGATTCTTGGTTTGGGGTTATTTATGAGGTTGATTAGGTCCCCTTTCAGCCTAGATGTTGTTTTGGTTCATATTTATGATTGGTGGAAAGTTGGTTGTGGTGGATTTTGAGAATGTGTGAAATGGGTAAGAAAAATGAAGAACCCAGCTGCTGATTTCCGGCCAAGAACCAGACCAGGCGCCCGCCCGGGTTAGACCAGGCGCCCGCCTACCCAGATTTTTATGTGGCCAGACCTTCTGGTCAATTAAGCGCCCGCCCGCCCCCTTCCAGGCGCCCGCCCGCCCCCTGTTCCAGAATTCTGCCTTTTTGCTTGGTTTAAGACTAATGGCTTACCTAGTTTAGGTTTTATTCTTCTAATTAACCTAAGTTAACATCGTGGAACACTTTATTAATTGGAATTGATTCTTTTGTGAATAAATATGTTATGGAATTTGATTAAGTATCATTTTAGGAATGTGGTCCATCCTTGATGTGTTGTTTGGATTGGTTTACCTTTGTGGTGATTTATTTGGAATGGTTCCCTACTTTGGAATCATTAGTTGTTTATCGTGCTAGTATTTTATTACTTAGCCTTTACTTGAAAGTCCAGCTGGTATTTGTGTGTGTTTCGGGCGATGCGAAACATTATGATGGCACAGCCAAGTCCATTATGAGGTTGACCATTGTTTTGCCCCATTATTTCCCTCCTCCAGATTGGCCTTGGATGTGAGATGAGCTAGCCCCTTTGTGAGCATTTTAGCTATTGGTTTTTGGGCTTTGACTGTGTGTCACTGTCCCCTTATTGTTATTGGTTCCGGTACCGGGGGTTTTCTCTTCAAGCTTTCATGCTACTATGAAGATGTTGATTGTTGATTATTGAAACTGCGCAGGGACCTTTATTTGGTTATATCAGTTGGGAAACCTTGGCTAATATCCTTTGTTACTTGTTTATTTCCGCTGCTATCTGTTAATTGATAAATGCTATGTGCTCAGTGATATTTATTATTGTTTATTGCTTATTGCATCATAGCATGTCATGTAGTTGCATTAGTAACTTATTGAGATTTATCTCACCCCCCTTTTCTTTTGTCTTTGTTTTTCCTTAACCCCCCCCCGGTGGAAAGGATTAGACTCGCTGATCACTAGACAGGACGTCGCGAGGGTTGAGCTTTTGGGGCAAGTTGTTATCGGTGGGTTTACATTACATAAATGTGTAACCTTTTTGGGAATAGTTGTACCAAACTTGACGTCATTAGAATTTGTATATTTTATTATTTTGGGTGTGAGCTTGTGGAGCTTACACTAGTTTATATTTGGTTGTTCAAATTGGATTTCAAAACTTTGTGTTATCATCTTTTGGTATAAAAGGAAATTTTTATCTTCATTATTTTAGAGTTATTGTTTAAGTCGACGTCCAGCTCGCGTACTCCGGGCCCGCGGGGTTGGGGTCGCGACAGTTGGTATCAGAGCTATGGTTTGGCTCTAAGTATAGGTCTAGGTGGACTAGTATGACCTAGGAGGGTAGTTGTGTTCGGAGTGAGTAACGGTTGATGTTTTATGCAGATAATTGTTCTCAATGGCTAGAAGAAGAACGGGTGAAGGTACTAGTGGGACTCAGAATCAGAATGATCTTCGGGAAGAGAACCGTACTATGTTCCAAGGCATGTTTGAGGCGGCCATGAAGACAATTCATGACCAAGGACCGAGAGTAGAGCAAGCACCACCACCCCGATATGGTTTGGAGCAATTCTTGAAACTGAAACCGGCAGAGTTCGATGGTGAGCCCGTTGTGAAGAAGGCCGAACTATGGGTCGAGTCTATGGAGAAAATCTATGATGTGTTTGGGTGCACGGGCGAGGATAGGGTCCGGTTTGCGGCTTATAAACTTGTGGGTGCCGCCGAGCATTGGTGGAAAGGGGTTAAAGCGAGTTGGGATGACACTCACACAGTGTATGCGTGGGAATTGTTTGTGCGGAAGTTCAAAGAGAATTTCATTCCGGTAGTAGATCAAAACCGAAAGGAGATCGAGCTTCTCAACTTGGAGCAAGGGTTATTGTCTGTAGCTCAGTACTCGGCTAAGTTCACAGAATTAGCCCGGTATTGTGACTATCTTGTGAGGACCGAAGAACAGAAAGCTATGAGATTCATCCGGGGTTTGGAGACTTCTATCCATACTCAGCTTATAGCCCAGAGGATTGTGACATTCCAGGATGAGGTAGACCGTGCCTATCTTATAGAGCAAGATATTGGGGAACATAAGAGGAAGACCGAGGTAGCTAACCCGAGTAAGCAAGGAGCGCAGAGCAAGTCACAACCAAGGATTGATAACCGAGGTAACTTTGGGGGACAATCTCAGTTCCGAGGGCAACCAATCCCAAGGAACCCGGGTACTAGTACCGGGAACCAAGGGAACCAAAATAGGAGACTTTGTTCCTATTGCCAAAAGGAAGGCCATTCAGAAGACCGTTGTTGGAAGAAGCAGGGCAGGTGTACCAATTGTGGTTAAATGGGGCATTTTGCGAGGGATTGTTCTAGAGGCAGGGGTCAACCGACTGGGTTAGGAGCTGGGGCTCCACAGGGTCAGAAAAGGGATGCTACGGGAAAGGCCAAAGTCCAAGGAAAAGTGTTTGCAATGAATCAGCATCAGGCAGATGATCCCTCAGTGATTGGAGGTATTGTTCCTATATCTAATGTGAGCGCGCGTACGTTAGTAGATCCAGGATCATCTCATTCTTACATTTCTGTGCAATTTGCTTCTTTACTAAATGATGCATCTGAATCTTTACCCTATGTGTTAGAGATGTCAACTCCTATGGGAGAATATTTGGTGACTGAGAAAGTCTTTCGTGCTTGTGATGTGCTTATATGTGGTCGTGTCTTGTGTGTGGACTTGGTAGTCCTTCCGATTCAAGATTTTGATGTTATTCTGGGTATGGATTGGTTGAGCAAGTTTCATGCTTCTGTTTACTGTCGTAGAAAGGTCGTTAATTTTGTTGGGTTTCGTAGTTACATCCGCAGCGGAATTAAGCATTTAAAATTTATGAAACCCAAAGCCCATAGATCCATTCATATGATTAAGTCAAATACAACATAATGAATACTAGAATACTAACCCTTGATGCCTTTGATTTTGCAACCTTGAATTCGATGGAGGCTTGAAATCTTGATCACGAACAAAGCAAGAATCACGAACTATGAAGATGATAAGTTTCACCCTCTAGCGGTATCCACACCACGAACGAATATCAAGAACACTTGATCTTAGTTGCTAGACCAAATTATGAAACACGCTTTCACAATTGTAAGAACTATATGGAATTATGAATATTCTTGTTCTTCACTTTTGGGATCTTAGAACAAGAAAAATAACCTCTCAAAACCTTATGGAGGCACTCACAACAACATGTCTAATGGCTGTAAAAAGGATCCTTAAATAGGTCCTAATCCTTAACCCTTAAGGACTTAGGAAACCTAAATCCCGTCACCAAATTAGGCAACAAGGAATTCTGGCCGACTTGACTGGCACGGTCGTGCCCTACAATCAGGCACGGTCGTGCCATCTAGTCCGCGCGCATTCCCCAGCCGCCCATTTTCGGCACGGTCGTGCTTGGTAATTTGGCACGGTCGTGCCAATCATGTCGACAGGTTTGCCTTGGTTTGGATTTATGGCACGACCGTGCCATTTTAAGGCGCACGACCGGGCCAGATCCAAACACTGATATTTTTCCATAATTCCCATTTAGTCCTTTACGATTCGTTCTATTTCTGTGTGACCCTCTAGGATTACACTAAGTTGGCAATGAGCCCAAACATGAACCCATAAGATATGATTAGGTTCTAGCAAACCGTCATACCTACCCAAATAGTGTAACTAGATACAAGTTCGCATTCCTTTTAGAACATGTCATAATCCCTTTGTCCACGATGTCATTGAACACAAGTCATGGTCAACAAGTCAACTTGTATTGTTCAATACTTTTCTCGATCCCGAATATGTTGATAATCCAAATGACATTGATCCAATCAATCCATTTGAGTTTGGCCAAACATTTCACCAACATCATTCCTTCGAGGGGCCCAAGCTTGACATCTCTCCGAAGAGGGACAAATCCATTTGGCTTATTATTCTTTCCTACGTGAATCCAATCATGCCAATCATACCCATTATAACTACCGTGTTAAGGCAGCGTTTGAATATGTCAAACATAATGTTCATCAAGTGGAAGACTATAATAACTTCATGTCTAAGGATTCAAATGACATAACTAATATGAGATTTATATATATGACATCGACCATGACATAAATCTCATACCGCGGGTCATGTCCAGTACCTTGTTCCAAACAAGTACCCATTAATCTAACATGATCATCCCATGATCATTTAGCATTTATACTAGTGCTTAACAAGCTCTAGGGACGGAGATTATTATAAGAAAACACGAGCCATAATAATAATCTTATTATCTCTTTATTATTATGAATAAAATGATAACTTATACAACGTTTAACAAACGTGCCTAGGGCACCAAAACCAACAATCTCCCACTTGCCCTAGGCCCAATTCCCTAGGTATCCAATACCCATGGACCCAACATGACCATCATGTTGGCTTGTGGAAGTTCCTTTGTTAGCGTGTCCGCAACGTTATCATTACTTGGTACTTTGTATATTTTTACGTCTCCCTTATCAACGATTTCTCGAACGATAAGAAAATGCCTAAGTATGTGTTGGGATTTAGGATGTGCCCTTGGTTCCTTTTGCTTGATCAATAGCACGACTATTATTGCTAATAAAGTCTATTTGATTAGCAACGCTAGGAACCATCTTAAGTTCACCCATGAACTTCTTAATCCAAACAATTTCCTTTGCGGCATCCAATACAGCAATATACTTAGATTTTAGTATGTAGAATTAGTGACTGTACTCTGCTTGGAACCATTCCAACTTACAGCTTCACTATTGTTAATAAAACTCAATTGCGATTTTTATCATCTTTGTCAGTTTGGAAGTATGCATCTGTGTACCCATATACACCGAGATCATCTTCCATCCCTCCATAGATCATAACAATTCTTTAGTCCTTCTAAAGTACATTTAAGAATTGTTTCACAGCCTTCCAGTGATTCTCACCGGTTGTCGGATTGATATCTACTCGTCATGCTCCAAGCATTTAGATATATCCGGCTTAGTACTTATTATGGCATGATGGATCCAATTGCCGAAGCAAAATTGTAACGACCCCAAAACCCGTTCCTATTTATTTTATATTTTTGAGAATTTTAATTTGAACCTATGTGTGCATTTTATGTGTTGCATCACATTTTATGATTTGCTTATATTATTTGCTTAATTGTGTTATTTATTTTGTTAGTAGTAATAATGGTTAAAGGAGTTAAATGATTAAGTTGAAACCTTAGGGTCCTTAGTGAAAATATAAGTTTAGGGGTTTATTTGTTCAACTTGAAAGTTGAGGGACTAAAGTGTAAATTGGGTAAAGATTTTTATAAAAACAAGTTTATCTTCTCCTTCTCTCTCTCTGTACGCAGAAGAAGCAAACCTTTTCTTTCTTTTTTCATTCTCTCTGTGAAACGAAGGGAGTAAGTATATTTCATATTTTTATTTATATATTTTTATTTATTACTCCGTTTTAGAAACTAATTATATAAAAATGATCAGGGCGTTAAATAGTTCATTTCTACCCGATCAGAAAATATTTCATTTATACTTTCTCCGGAAATAGGTAAGTTACTAATTCCCCTTAAATAGTAAAATGGTCATATATTTGCTATATGTGTGATATGTGGTGAAATTATTGTGAAAAGAATTTATTTGTGATATTTGTAAAATTGGGTCGAAGGGAGTATTCGTATGATAAATATGAAATGAATGGCCTTGCTCCTAGGAAGAAACTTGAAAAAAGTATTGAAAAATTATACTCCTATTCGTGAGACGGTAAAATAGTAACTTGATTTAAATATTATTAGAAAAATTGTATCATTATTTGTGGTACGGGGAAATGAATGGAAGTATCCCTAAACGGGTATAATAGTATATTATAAAATTGTACTTATACTTGTGAGACGGTGAAATGAAAGGAGTGCAATTTTGGTACATTTGGAGGTTTGGGCGGTTGCACACTTTTTGTGGGAGATCGCACACTCTTTCTGGAGCAATTTGGCCTTAATTGAGTGTCGTGGGCGGCATCGCACTATTTTTGGGCGATCGCACACTTTTCCCAGAAAATGGTTCAACCTTCCGGAGGCCATAACTTCTTCATACGAACTCCGATTTAGTCGTGTAAACTATCGTTTCGAAGCTCTTCTTGTGTACTACGTGATGAGGTGGTTTATTCAGTTGGGTTATAAATACTATATTATGGAAATCCAGTAGGTGTTTAATAACAAAAAGAGTATTAATGGTCCGTTGTTGTAGAGTTGGTCCTTTGTGATCGAGTTTGGAATAATGTAACCGTTTAGGTTCATTTTAAGTGTGGTACATCTTTATGATGCTTTCGTAGTATTTCTTACTTTGGAATCGCTTGTGTGAGAAATGGGTTCGACATACTTGGTTGTTGAGGATCGTGTTCAAGTGTGTGCAAGATTGTTATTTGACTTAATGTCATTAATAAAGGATTGTGTTGCGACCTAATGTCAATGTTGTGAACTCTTTTATGAGTAACGTGGTTGCATCTTTTGATGTGTTTGGCTTGGTTCCTTATTTTAGAATCATTGCACCGGTTGTTGTTGTTTTAGCAAGTATTTATTACTGTGCTCTTTGTTGAAAGTCCAGCTGGTTTTGTGTGTTATCGAGTGGAGGTGGAAAGAATTATAGTGGGACACTAGCCAAGTTCACTATAAGGCTTTTCCACTGGACCTATTTCCCCAGGTTTGGGTGTTATCGAGTGGAGGTGGAAAGCATTAAGGCTTTTCCACTGGACCTATTTCCCCAGTCCAGATTGGCCTTGGATGGGATGAACTCGCTCCCTCGTGTGAGCATTTAGGGGTATGACTTCGTGTCATTTTCTCCCGCTATTGTTGTTGTTGTGATTGTTTGGTTCCGGAACCGGCTTCAGTCATTGTGCTTCTTTGTTGATACCTCTCAAATGGTTATGTTTGATTCGAGAACTTTGGTTATTATGGTTATGATTTGGTTTTCGGGATCCCGGCTTCAGCTATTTATGCTGCTCAGATGGTTTTCTTTGATGGGTTCTCAGATGGTATTCTCATCGGTTATGGTTATTGGGTAAACCTTGGCTTGGTATCCACCGGAGTGTGGGCTATGTGTTAATTGTGGTATATGAGTTAATGTTATCTCTCATGTTATGTGCTATATGCTATATGCTATATGATTACTGTTGATATAGTTTCTTTATGATTATCATATCAGCATGTAACGTAGTTGCATTTTAGTAGCTTACTGAGATTTATTCTCACCCTTATTTGTTTACTGTTTTAGATAAAGGAGGGTCCAGGGGATAGGACACTTGGCACGGGAGGACGTGTCGCGACCCCGACCCCGCGGGCCCGGAACTCGCGAGCTGGACGTCGACTTACAACAATACACCAAAATAATGAAGATAAAAATTCTATTTTTATACCCAAAATGTTTAAAACAAAGTTTTAGAAATCCAAGCTTAACAACAACAACAAACTACTAGAATAAGCTTCGCAAGCTCACCCCCAAAATACAAAAGATTACAAATCTTAATGACGTCATTGTTGGTAAAACTATCCCCAAAAGGTTATACATTTAAATAATGCAAACCGATCAAATAACCTGCCCAAAATCTCAATCCTCTCGACGTCCTCCTCGATCCGCGAATCCTAATCCTTTTCCTCCTGGGGGGGGGGTTAAGGAAAACAATTTGAAACAAGAAACGGGGTGAGAATAAATCTCAGTAAGATACTAATGCAACTACATGACATGCTAATATGCAATGACCAATAGCAATTAACATAAGACAGATAGCAGCGGAATAATAAGTGACATGCTGTCAAACAGTAATATCCAATAATCAATCATATAAATAAACATATAACAACAAATGAGAGGCTCCCTATCGCCAACCGTCCCATACCGGTTGGAAATAACGACCATCTCATCATGCAACACATAAAGCTGAAATAAACACTCATAGGTGGATACATAGCCAAGGTTTCACCCAACTGAAAGAACAAAATAAAGGTCGTTGCGCAGCTTCAATAATCAACAATCAACATCTTCATAGCAGCATGAAAGCTTGAAGAGAAAACCCCGGTACCGGAACCAATAACCATAAGAGTGTCACAAAGGACAAGGACCATGACACAAAGTCATGCCCGTTAGCTAGATACATTCACAGAGGAATGCTAACTTATCCTTTCCAAGGCCAATCTGGAGAAGGGGTATAGAAGGGGGCAAAACAATGGTCAACATTATAATGGACTTGGCTTTGCCATTATAATCTTTCCCATCGCCCGATGCAACAAATATGCCAGCTGGGCTTCTAATTAAATGCTAAGTAATAATATTTTAGTATGAATAAACAACTTAAGGTTCCAAAGTAGGGAACCACACCAATTAATCACCATAAAGATGCAAACGATTACTCATGAAGAGTTCAACAACAACGAACACAAGAAGTTTCTCATAAAAGAGCACAACAACGATAAACGAAATTTCTGATAAAGAGCACAACAACATTGATCATTAAAACAAGATGATTCCAAGACAAGGACCCACACCAAACACATCCTAAAGATGATACCCACGAGTTATTCATAAAGAGCACAACCCAAACGGTCGCTCACCAATGGCACAATGACTATTACCAAAATGACCCTAAACATTTACTCATAAAGATATACTAGGACTATGAACTCAACCATCTCATCACACCTGGAATTCCAAAGTAGGAAATCAGAATGGATACACCTTAAGGTTAATCAAACCGTAAGTACCTAAACGAATCCAAAAGGTTACCCTTATTAGAACATGATCACGACTGGACTAAACCCTACACCTTAGTGTTCCAAAACAACCCTCTAGGTACTATAGGATATCACCTAAAACCTAGACCAAGCCTTATTCTAAAATCAATCCGATCAGTAAAATAACTTTCAATTAAAGGGTCTCAAAGTATGAAGTCCTCACTTATATCCCAAAATGATCATAACAACTCAATAAATTCGCTCAATTGGATTTACAAAACTTGTTCACAATGGATCGATACAACTCCTCTTAACCTCAAACACCCAATAAAATCCCGAAGTATAAAACTTCTAACTTAACTGAACAACCTATACCATCTTGTATTACTCGAATAGAGCTTCGAAACGATAGTTTACACGCCTAAAACGGAGTCCGGACGAAGAAGTTATGGGGGAAACAGTTTTAGAAGAAAAGGGAAGAATATATCAGAGTCCCGGCTTGGCACGACCGTGCCTAAGAAAGTGGCACGACCGTGCCAAACATGACGAGAGGCAAGTGAATATTGGAACGACCGTGCCAAATAAAGGGGCATGACCGTGCCAGAAGAACAATGCCCAGATTTCTTCCTGGGTTCATACATACCCGAAAATGGCACCCAAACAACCCAAAATTCTTACCATTTCTCAAATACTCAAAATCAAGACCTCCAATAAGCATAACAATGAACCAAAACAACTTATAAACTTGAATAGGACCAAAATAACACATCTAGAAACCCAAATCAAGGTTTAAATCCCAACCTTCATATAATCACCACTTTTAACCAAAAATCCAAATAAATTCCCAAACTAAATCAAACTTCAAATATAACAACTAAATCATTATATAAGCATGATATGAACAATTTAGCATATTAATGGGGGAAAAGCAACTTACTTGAAAATAAGGAAAGTTGACGGAATTCGACTATACTTGATTCTACGCGATCCTATCGACGATCTAAACACATTTCATGTTTTAAGAAATGAGAAATAACAAGATGAAGATGATGGAAATGTAGAGAGAAGGTAGAGAGAAACTTACCCTTTCCATGGATAGAGAGAGAAAATGCTGGGAGAGATGAGAGGGAGAGTGAGGGTGAAATGAGGGAGGAGAGGGGAAAAGAGGGAGTAAGTAGGAGGATTAGAGAATTTACACATTGACCCCTTCCCCTACATACTAACACAATAATCTTACACTCCCCACTAACAACTAAGACCCAACACTCCACACTAGCACAAATAACCAATTAAGTGCTAGGCATAAATTATATAACACATAAAATGCACACATAAATATTTAAATAAATAATAATTTAAATAATTAAATAAGCAAATAAATAAATAATAATTATTTATTAATAATAAAATAGAGCCTAGTTTTCGGGTCGTGACATTCACTCCTCCTTAAAGAAAATTCGACCCGAATTTTAACGAGACTTACCCGAAAGACCAAATAGCTACGGTTACGATAGTTCCGCCATTTCTCAAATTCCTCAATTGTCCAATCTACCCCACTACAAGGTAACCTTAAATAATTCTTACGATAACACCACCTCTCGAACCGAATCATTACATCATTAACTTCATTACTAATCAAAATCCGTACTCAAAATCGAAGAATTCAAATTATTTCCACACATAATTCTCGAGGTATCTCAAGCTTGCCTTATTCATAACCTTAACTACACCGCAAAGGTACTTCCATTTGTAAATCGCATACTTAGTATTATTCCCCAGAAATTCAAAACATTACCATCTCGAGCTAAATTAGCTTTTTTAAAATATGAAGAGCTAAAGAAATTTTCCATCCCCATAATATTCACCAAAGGCTATATCTCTAAGGATTCCCATTATAGTGCTCTCGCTCTAGGTAGCACCTTAAACTAGGGGTGTAATATAAACCCAAAATTTTAATACAAAATGTTCACTTAAATTCATGACATAGTACCATCACCACATTACTTCAATCTTTGAAAGCTTAAAACAATTACCAATACTCAATAGTCCGAAAAATAATCCATTTTTTTATCATCAAGGGATTTCCTCTAATTCCTTTTCTTGAATTAATAATCCGCGCTTATATATCCCAAGGAAGTTTAGCAATCCCTAAATCTCCAACAGCTGACCCACATTAGACTTTCACGTATACATTCGTTAACTTAAAGATACTTAGGTTCAATAGTACTGCCATCATAATAAACCCATTAGCTAGTCACATTCCAACTGACCCAATACCAAATCATAGTATTCTTTAATATACCCAAGTATTTATACTCAACTTTCTTCACATAGTTGTAATCCAAACAAGAAATGCCACCAAGACAAGATTTAGAACCATAGAACACTATTTAACCAAAATTTCAAAATGCTTTTAACATAAATCGAGAAATTATTACTCTCCCAAAATGTACTTAGTCCTTTCTAACTTAACACGCTTACCACCATTAATGATCATAACTCCTACAACAAACTCACCATCCATAACAAATCGTATACCTTTCCATACTAATCCATTCCGATGCATTCACGGAGATGTACTAAAAGTGACCAAAATTTTCCTTAAGAGATCCTCATTGAATCCTCAACTCTTATAACCCAACCGATGACATAAGGACATTGATCTAAATATTAGCACTACAACCTTGTACTATAACACTCAATTTAACCCAAGGTTCTCCCCAATACTAGGTACTATTCAGAAATAAAATAGAAATTTTTTTACAAACGATAAATACACCCAACAATTGGTATAGACATCCCATTGTCACCCACCTAAGTTATATATTCAAATCCCAAATAAGGAAAGGTGAGTATAATTCTACCCAAGTGAACGGTCTCAAACAGTTTTAAGAAATTAGGAACGGAGAATATAACAATCCCCTACAACAATAGATTAAAGCAATAGTAACATCAAAATCTTGTAATAGCAACATGGCTAATTTAGCAGGTGAGACATAACCATACTTAAGCACATCATAAGCACATAAGACTTCATCAGATACCCTAAACTCCTCCATAGGAGTAAACACCTACTACACATAAGTCAAAGACTCAGAAGAAATAAATGCAACTAAATGCACATAAACACATAAATGCGATGATCCTAAAATGCACGCGCTCGCTCTCACGACGCAAAATAATACCTCCTGAAATTTTTCAATTACCTGATGAGTGCTGATTGATCACAAATACCCTACCCTGAACTTTTAGGTCTTCCCGAAGCATCTCTCTTCTGACCCTGTGGTATTCCAGTTCCTGTCCCAGATGACTGAACTCTAAACCTCGGACAATCTTTAACGAAGTGCCCCAACTGTCCACACTTCACACATTTTCCTTGCTTCTTCCAACACTTGTCTTCTGAGTGTCCTTTCCTCTGACAGTAGCTGCAGACTTTCCCATTTCGTGTCCCCTTATTAGAACCTTGATTTCCTACTGTTGGTTTCCCTTGAAGTTGCCTTCTGAATCGAGTTTGCACTCCAGAATTACCTCTGTTATCCGAATGTTGCTGTTGTGACTTACTCTGCCCTCCTTGCTTACCCGGGTTAACCATCTCAGTCTTCCTTTTGTGTTCCCCAATATCCTGGTGTTCAATCAAGTAGGCTCGATCCACCGCATCCTGATAAGTCTGAATCCGCTGTGCTATAAGCTGAGTCCGGATGGATGTCTTCAAACCCCTGATTAATCTCATCGCTTTCTGCTCCTCGGTCCGCACAAGGTAGTCACAACACCTAGCTAATCCTGTGAACATAGCCGAGTACTGTGCTACTGACATCACGCCTTGCTCCAAGTTGAGGAACTCGATCTCTCTCCGGTTTTGATTCACTAGAGAGATAAAATGATCCTTGAATTTCCTCACGAACCACTTCCAAGGATATGGTACAAGAGTCGCATCCCAACAGGTCTTCAGTGACTTCCACCAATGTTCCGCAGTCCCCACGAGCTTATAAGCTGCAAACAGAACCCTATCCTCATCAGTGCAACCAAAGACCTCGTAGATTTTCTCCATCGATTCTATCCATAGCTCGGCCTTCTTCACATCAGGCTCACCGTCGTACTCACTTGGTTTTCAAGAACTGCTCAACCCATATCGCGGAGGTGCTACATGTTACTCTATCGGCCCTTGGTCTTGAATTGCTTTCATGGACGCTTCAAACCTGCCCTGAAACACTGCACGGTTTTCTTCCCGTATACCATTCTGATTCTGAGCCCCACTAGAACTTTCACCCGTTCTTCTTCTAGCCATCACAAACAAATACCTGCATAAAATACTCATCGTTACTCGCTCCGACCCATCTACCCTCCTAGGTCATTCTAGTCCACCTATACTTATACATAGAGCTAAACCATAGCTCTGATACCAACTGTCGCGACCCCGACCCCGCGGGCCCGGAACTCGCGAGCTGGACGTCGACTTACAACAATACACCAAAATAATGAAGATAAAAATTCTATTTTTATACCCAAAATGTTTAAAACAAAGTTTTAGAAATCCAAGCTTAACAACAACAACAAACTACTAGAATAAGCTTCGCAAGCTCACCCCCAAAATACAAAAGATTACAAATCTTAATGACGTCATTGTTGGTAAAACTATCCCCAAAGGTTATACATTTAAATAATGCAAACCGATCAAACAACCTGCCCAAAATCTCAATCCTCTCGACGTCCTCCTCGATCCGTGAATCCTAATCCTTTTCCTCCTGGGGGGGGGTTAAGGAAAAAATTTGAAACAAGAAACGGGTGAGAATAAATCTCAGTAAGATACTAAAGCAACTACATGACATGCTAATATGCAATGACCAATAGCAATTAACATAAGACAGATAGCAGCGGAATAATAAGTGACATGCTGTCAAACAGTAATATCCAATAATCAATCATATAAATAAACATATAACAACAAATGAGAGGCTCCCTATCGCCAACCGTCCCATACCGGTTGGAAATAACGACCATCTCATCATGCAACACATAAAGCTGAAATAAACACTCATAGGTGGATACATAGCCAAGGTTTCACCCAACTGAAAGAACCAATAAAGGTCGCTACGCAGCTTCAATAATAAACAATCAACATCTTCATAGCAGCATGAAAGCTTGAAGAGAAAACCCCGGTACCGGAACCAATAGCCATAAGAGTGTCACAAAGGACAAGGACCATGACACAAAGTCATGCCCGTTAGCTAGATACATTCACAGAGAATTCTAACTTATCCTTTCCAAGGCCAATCTGGAGAGGGGTATAGAAGGGGGCAAAACAATGGTCAACATTATAATGGACTTGGCTTTGCCATTATAATCTTTCCCATCGCCCGATGCAACAAATATGCCAGCTGGGCTTCTAATTAAATGCTAAGTAATAATATTTTAGCATGAATAAACAACTTAAGGTTCCAAAGTAGGGAACCACACCAATTAATCACCATAAAGATGAAACGATTACTCATGAAGAGTTCAAGAACAACGAACACAAGAAGTTTCTCATAAAAGAGCACAACAATGATAAACGGAATTTCTCATAAAGAGCACAACAACATTGATCATTAAAACAAGATGATTCCAAGACAAGGACCCACACCAAACACATCCTAAAGATGATACCCACGAGTTATTCATAAAGAGCACAACCCAAACGGTCGCTCACCAATGGCACAATGACTATTACCAAAATGACCCTAAACATTTACTCATAAAGATATACTAGGACTATGAACTCAACCATCTCATCACACCTGGAATTCCAAAGTAGGAAATCAGAATGGATACACCTTAAGGTTAATCAAACCGTAAGTACCCAAACGAATCCAAAAGGTTACCCTTATTAGAACATGATCACGACTGGACTAAACCCTACACCTTAGTGTTCCAAACAACCCTCTAGGTACTATAGGATATCACCTAAAACCTAGACCAAGCCTTATTCTAAAATCAATCCGATCAGTAAAATAACTTTCAATTAAAGGGTCTCAAAGTATGAAGTCCTCACTTATATCCCAAAATGATCATAACAACTCAATAAAGTCACTCAATTGGATTTACAAAACTTGTTCACAATGGATCGATACAACTCCTCTTAACCTCAAACACCCAATAAAATCCCGAAGTATAAAAATTATAACTTAACTTAAAAACCTATACCATCTTGTAGTACTCGAAGAGAGCTTCGAAACGATAGTTTACACGCCTAAAACGGAAACCGGACGAAGAAGTTATGGGGGAAACAGTTTTAGAAGAAAATGGAAGAATATATCAGAGTCCCGGCTTGGCAGAAAGTGGCACGACCGTGCCAAACATGACGAGAGGCAAGTGAATATTGGCACGACCGTGCCAAATAAAGGGGCACGACCGTGCCAGAATAACATGCCCAGATTTCTTCCTGGGTTCATACATACCCGAAAATGGCACCCAAACAACCCAAATTCTTACCATTTCTCAAATACTCAAAATCAAGACCTCCAATAAGCATAACAATGAACCAAAACAACTTATAAACTTGAATAGGACCAAAATAACACATCTGGAAACCCAAATCAAGGTTTAAATCCAACCTTCATATAATCACCACTTTTAACCAAAAATCCAAATAAATTCCAAATAAATTCCCAAACTCAATCAAACTTCAAATATAACAACTAAAGCATTATATAAGCATGATATGAACAATTTAGCATATTAATGGGGGAAAAGCAACTTACTTGAAAATAAGGAAAGTTGACGGAAATTCGAATATTCTTGATTCTACGCGATCCTATCGACGATCTAAACACATTTCATGTTTTAAGAAATGAGAAATAATAAGAGGAAGATGATGGAAATGTAGAGAGAAGGTAGAGAAAACTTACCCTTTCCATGGATAGAGAGAGAAAATGCTGGGAGAGATGAGAGGGAGAGTGAGGGTGAAATGAGGGAGGAGAGGGGAAAAGAGGGAGTAAGTAGGAGGATTAGAGAATTTACACATTGACCCCTTCCCCTACATACTAACACAATAATCTTACACTCCCCACTAACAACTAAGACCCAACACTCCACACTAGCACAAATAACCAATTAAGTGCTAGGCATAAATTATATAACACATAAAATGCACACATAAATATTTAAATAAATAATAATTAAATAATTAAATAAGCAAATAAATAAATAATAATTATTTATTACTAATAAAATAGAGCCTAGTTTTCGGGTCGTGACATTCACTCCTCCTTAAAGAAAATTCGACCCGAATTTTAACGAGACTTACCCGAAAGACCAAATAGCTACGGTTACGATAGTTCCGCCATTTCTCAAATTCCTCAATTGTCCAATCTACCCCACTACAAGGTAACCTTAAATAATTCTTACGATAACACCACCTCTCGAACCGAATCATTACATCATTAACTTCATTACTAATCAAAATCCGTACTCAAAATCGAAGAATTCAATTATTTCCACACATAATTCTCGAGGTATCTCAAGCTTGCCTTATTCATAACCTTAACTACACCGCAAAGGTACTTCCATTTGTAAATCGCATACTTAGTATTATTCCCCAGAAATTCAAAACATTACCATCTCGAGCTAAATTAGCTTTTTTAAAATATGAAGAGCTAAAGAAATTTTCCATCCCCATAATATTCACCAAAGGCTATATCTCTAAGGATTCCCATTATAGTGCTCTCGCTCTAGGTAGCACCTTAAACTAGGGGTGTAATATAAACCCAAAATTTTATACAAAATGTTCACTTAAATTCATGACATAGTACCATCACCACATTACTTCAATCTTTGAAAGCTTAAAACAATTACCAATACTCAATAGTCCGAAAAATATCCATTTTTTTATCATCAAGGGATTTCCTCTAATTCCTTTTCTTGAATTAATAATCCGCGCTTATATATCCCAAGGAAGTTTAGCAATCCCTAAATCTCCAACAGCTGACCCACATTAGACTTTCACGTATACATTCGTTAACTTAAAGATACTTAGGTTCAATAGTACTGCCATCATAATAAACCCATTAGCTAGTCACATTCCAACTGACCCAATACCAAATCATAGTATTCTTTAATATACCCAAGTATTTATACTCAACTTTCTTCACATAGTTGTAATCCAAACAAGAAATGCCACCAAGACAAGATTTAGAACCATAGAACACTATTTAACCAAAATTTCAAAATGCTTTTAACATAAATCGAGAAATTTTACTCTCCCAAAATGTACTTAGTCCTTTCTAACTTAACACGCTTACCACCATTAATGATCATAACTCCTACAACAAACTCACCATCCATAACAAATCGTATACCTTTCCATACTAATCCATTCCGATGCATTCACGGAGATGTACTAAAAGTGACCAAAATTTTCCTTAAGAGATCCTCATTGAATCCTCAACTCTTATAACCCAACCGATGACATAAGGACATTGATCTAAATATTAGCACTACAACCTTGTACTATAACACTCAATTTAACCCAAGGTTCTCCCCAATACTAGGTACTATTCAGAAATAAAATAGAAATTTTTTTACAAACGATAAATACACCCAACAATTGGTATAGACATCCCATTGTCACCCACCTAAGTTATATATTCAAATCCCAAATAAGGAAAGGTGAGTATAATTCTACCCAAGTGAACGGTCTCAAACAGTTTTAAGAAATTAGGAACGGAGAATATAACAATCCCCTACAACAATAGATTAAAGCAATAGTAACATCAAAATCTTGTAATAGCAACATGGCTAATTTAGCAGGTGAGACATAACCATACTTAAGCACATCATAAGCACATAAGACTTCATCAGATACCCTAAACTCCTCCATAGGAGTAAACACCTACTACACATAAGTCAAAGACTCAGAAGAAATAAATGCAACTAAATGCACATAAACACATAAATGCGATGATCCTAAAATGCACGCGCTCGCTCTCACGACGCAAAATAATACCTCCTGAAATTTTTCAATTACCTGATGAGTGCTGATTGATCACAAATACCCTACCCTGAACTTTTAGGTCTTCCCGAAGCATCTCTCTTCTGACCCTGTGGTATTCCAGTTCCTGTCCCAGATGACTGAACTCTAAACCTCGGACAATCTTTAACGAAGTGCCCCAACTGTCCACACTTCACACATTTTCCTTGCTTCTTCCAACACTTGTCTTCTGAGTGTCCTTTCCTCTGACAGTAGCTGCAGACTTTCCCATTTCGTGTCCCCTTATTAGAACCTTGATTTCCTACTGTTGGTTTCCCTTGAAGTTGCCTTCTGAATCGAGTTTGCACTCCAGAATTACCTCTGTTATCCGAATGTTGCTGTTGTGACTTACTCTGCCCTCCTTGCTTACCCGGGTTAACCATCTCAGTCTTCCTTTTGTGTTCCCCAATATCCTGGTGTTCAATCAAGTAGGCTCGATCCACCGCATCCTGATAAGTCTGAATCCGCTGTGCTATAAGCTGAGTCCGGATGGATGTCTTCAAACCCCTGATTAATCTCATCGCTTTCTGCTCCTCGGTCCGCACAAGGTAGTCACAACACCTAGCTAATCCTGTGAACATAGCCGAGTACTGTGCTACTGACATCACGCCTTGCTCCAAGTTGAGGAACTCGATCTCTCTCCGGTTTTGATTCACTAGAGAGATAAAATGATCCTTGAATTTCCTCACGAACCACTTCCAAGGATATGGTACAAGAGTCGCATCCCAACAGGTCTTCAGTGACTTCCACCAATGTTCCGCAGTCCCCACGAGCTTATAAGCTGCAAACAGAACCCTATCCTCATCAGTGCAACCAAAGACCTCGTAGATTTTCTCCATCGATTCTATCCATAGCTCGGCCTTCTTCACATCAGGCTCACCGTCGTACTCACTTGGTTTCAACTTCAAGAACTGCTCCAACCCATATCGCGGAGGTGCTACATGTTACTCTATCGGCCCTTGGTCTTGAATTGCTTTCATGGACGCTTCAAACCTGCCCTGAAACACTGCACGGTTTTCTTCCCGTATACCATTCTGATTCTGAGCCCCACTAGAACTTTCACCCGTTCTTCTTCTAGCCATCACAAACAAATACCTGCATAAAATACTCATCGTTACTCGCTCCGAACCCATCTACCCTCCTAGGTCATTCTAGTCCACCTATACTTATACATAGAGCTAAACCATAGCTCTGATACCAACTGTCGCGACCCCGACCCCGCGGGCCCGGAACTCGCGAGCTGGACGTCGACTTACAACAATACACCAAAATAATGAAGATAAAAATTCTATTTTTATACCCAAAATGTTTAAAACAAAGTTTTAGAAATCCAAGCTTAACAACAACAACAAACTACTAGAATAAGCTTCGCAAGCTCACCCCCAAAATACAAAAGATTACAAATCTTAATGACGTCATTGTTGGTAAAACTATCCCCAAAAGGTTATACATTTAAATAATGCAAACCGATCAAACAACCTGCCCAAAATCTCAATCCTCTCGACGTCCTCCTCGATCCGTGAATCCTAATCCTTTTCCTCCTGGGGGGGGTTAAGGAAAAAATTTGAAACAAGAAACGGGGTGAGAATAAATCTCAGTAAGATACTAAAGCAACTACATGACATGCTAATATGCAATGACCAATAGCAATTAACATAAGACAGATAGCAGCGGAATAATAAGTGACATGCTGTCAAACAGTAATATCCAATAATCAATCATATAAATAAACATATAACAACAAATGAGAGGCTCCCTATCGCCAACCGTCCCATACCGGTTGGAAATAACGACCATCTCATCATGCAACACATAAAGCTGAAATAAACACTCATAGGTGGATACATAGCCAAGGTTTCACCCAACTGAAAGAACCAAATAAAGGTCGCTACGCAGCTTCAATAATAAACAATCAACATCTTCATAGCAGCATGAAAGCTTGAAGAGAAAACCCCGGTACCGGAACCAATAGCCATAAGAGTGTCACAAAGGACAAGGACCATGACACAAAGTCATGCCCGTTAGCTAGATACATTCACAGAGGAATTCTAACTTATCCTTTCCAAGGCCAATCTGGAGAAGGGGTATAGAAGGGGGCAAAACAATGGTCAACATTATAATGGACTTGGCTTTGCCATTATAATCTTTCCCATCGCCCGATGCAACAAATATGCCAGCTGGGCTTCTAATTAAATGCTAAGTAATAATATTTTAGCATGAATAAACAACTTAAGGTTCCAAAGTAGGGAACCACACCAATTAATCACCATAAAGATGAAAACGATTACTCATGAAGAGTTCAAGAACAACGAACACAAGAAGTTTCTCATAAAAGAGCACAACAATGATAAACGGAATTTCTCATAAAGAGCACAACAACATTGATCATTAAAACAAGATGATTCCAAGACAAGGACCCACACCAAACACATCCTAAAGATGATACCCACGAGTTATTCATAAAGAGCACAACCCAAACGGTCGCTCACCAATGGCACAATGACTATTACCAAAATGACCCTAAACATTTACTCATAAAGATATACTAGGACTATGAACTCAACCATCTCATCACACCTGGAATTCCAAAGTAGGAAATCAGAATGGATACACCTTAAGGTTAATCAAACCGTAAGTACCCAAACGAATCCAAAAGGTTACCCTTATTAGAACATGATCACGACTGGACTAAACCCTACACCTTAGTGTTCCAAAACAACCCTCTAGGTACTATAGGATATCACCTAAAACCTAGACCAAGCCTTATTCTAAAATCAATCCGATCAGTAAAATAACTTTCAATTAAAGGGTCTCAAAGTATGAAGTCCTCACTTATATCCCAAAATGATCATAACAACTCAATAAAGTCACTCAATTGGATTTACAAAACTTGTTCACAATGGATCGATACAACTCCTCTTAACCTCAAACACCCAATAAAATCCCGAAGTATAAAAATTATAACTTAACTTAAAAACCTATACCATCTTGTAGTACTCGAAGAGAGCTTCGAAACGATAGTTTACACGCCTAAAACGGAAACCGGACGAAGAAGTTATGGGGGAAACAGTTTTAGAAGAAAATGGAAGAATATATCAGAGTCCCGGCTTGGCAGAAAGTGGCACGACCGTGCCAAACATGACGAGAGGCAAGTGAATATTGGCACGACCGTGCCAAATAAAGGGGCACGACCGTGCCAGAATAACAATGCCCAGATTTCTTCCTGGGTTCATACATACCCGAAAATGGCACCCAAACAACCCAAAATTCTTACCATTTCTCAAATACTCAAAATCAAGACCTCCAATAAGCATAACAATGAACCAAAACAACTTATAAACTTGAATAGGACCAAAATAACACATCTGGAAACCCAAATCAAGGTTTAAATCCCAACCTTCATATAATCACCACTTTTAACCAAAAATCCAAATAAATTCCAAATAAATTCCCAAACTCAATCAAACTTCAAATATAACAACTAAAGCATTATATAAGCATGATATGAACAATTTAGCATATTAATGGGGGAAAAGCAACTTACTTGAAAATAAGGAAAGTTGACGGAATTCGAATATTCTTGATTCTACGCGATCCTATCGACGATCTAAACACATTTCATGTTTTAAGAAATGAGAAATAATAAGAGGAAGATGATGGAAATGTAGAGAGAAGGTAGAGAGAAACTTACCCTTTCCATGGATAGAGAGAGAAAATGCTGGGAGAGATGAGAGGGAGAGTGAGGGTGAAATGAGGGAGGAGAGGGGAAAAGAGGGAGTAAGTAGGAGGATTAGAGAATTTACACATTGACCCCTTCCCCTACATACTAACACAATAATCTTACACTCCCCACTAACAACTAAGACCCAACACTCCACACTAGCACAAATAACCAATTAAGTGCTAGGCATAAATTATATAACACATAAAATGCACACATAAATATTTAAATAAATAATAATTAAATAATTAAATAAGCAAATAAATAAATAATAATTATTTATTACTAATAAAATAGAGCCTAGTTTTCGGGTCGTGACATTCACTCCTCCTTAAAGAAAATTCGACCCGAATTTTAACGAGACTTACCCGAAAGACCAAATAGCTACGGTTACGATAGTTCCGCCATTTCTCAAATTCCTCAATTGTCCAATCTACCCCACTACAAGGTAACCTTAAATAATTCTTACGATAACACCACCTCTCGAACCGAATCATTACATCATTAACTTCATTACTAATCAAAATCCGTACTCAAAATCGAAGAATTCAAATTATTTCCACACATAATTCTCGAGGTATCTCAAGCTTGCCTTATTCATAACCTTAACTACACCGCAAAGGTACTTCCATTTGTAAATCGCATACTTAGTATTATTCCCCAGAAATTCAAAACATTACCATCTCGAGCTAAATTAGCTTTTTTAAAATATGAAGAGCTAAAGAAATTTTCCATCCCCATAATATTCACCAAAGGCTATATCTCTAAGGATTCCCATTATAGTGCTCTCGCTCTAGGTAGCACCTTAAACTAGGGGTGTAATATAAACCCAAAATTTTAATACAAAATGTTCACTTAAATCCATGACATAGTACCATCACCACATTACTTCAATCTTTGAAAGCTTAAAACAATTACGAATACTCAATAGTCCGAAAAATAATCCAATTTTTTATCATCAAGGGATTTCCTCTAATTCCTTTTCTTGAATTAATAATCCGCGCTTATATATCCCAAGGAAGTTTAGCAATCCCTAAATCTCCAACAGCTGACCCACATTAGACTTTCACGTATACATTCGTTAACTTAAAGATACTTAGGTTCAATAGTACTGCCATCATAATAAACCCATTAGCTAGTCACATTCCAACTGACCCAATACCAATCATAGTATTCTTTAATATGCCCAAGTATTTATACTCAACTTTCTTCACATAGTTGTAATCCAAACAAGAAATGCCACCAAGACAAGATTTAGAACCATAGAACACTATTTAACCAAAATTTCAAAATGCTTTTAACATAAATCGAGAAATTATTACTCTCCCAAAATGTACTTAGTCCTTTCTAACTTAACACGCTTACCACCATTAATGATCATAACTCCTACAACAAACTCACCATCCATAACAAATCGTATACCTTTCCATACTAATCCATTCCGATGCATTCACGGAGATGTACTAAAAGTGACCAAAATTTTCCTTAAGAGATCCTCATTGAATCCTCAACTCTTATAACCCAACCGATGACATAAGGACATTGATCTAAATATTAGCACTACAACCTTGTACTATAACACTCAATTTAACCCAAGGTTCTCCCCAATACTAGGTACTATTCAGAAATAAAATAGAAATTTTTTTACAAACGATAAATACACCCAACAATTGGTATAGACATCCCATTGTCACCCACCTAAGTTATATATTCAAATCCCAAATAAGGAAAGGTGAGTATAATTCTACCCAAGTGAACGGTCTCAAACAGTTTTAAGAAATTAGGAACGGAGAATATAACAATCCCCTACAACAATAGATTAAAGCAATAGTAACATCAAAATCTTGTAATAGCAACATGGCTAATTTAGCAGGTGAGACATAACCATACTTAAGCACATCATAAGCACATAAGACTTCATCAGATACCCTAAACTCCTCCATAGGAGTAAACACCTACTACACATAAGTCAAAGACTCAGAAGAAATAAATGCAACTAAATGCACATAAACACATAAATGCGATGATCCTAAAATGCACGCGCTCGCTCTCACGACGCAAAATAATACCTCCTGAAATTGTTCAATTACCTGATGAGTGCTGATTGATCACAAATACCCTACCCTGAACTTTTAGGTCTTCCCGAAGCATCTCTCTTCTGACCCTGTGGTATTCCAGTTCCTGTCCCAGATGACTGAACTCTAAACCTCGGACAATCTTTAACGAAGTTCCCCAACTGTCCACACTTCACACATTTTCCTTGCTTCTTCCAACACTTGTCTTCTGAGTGTCCTTTCCTCTGACAGTAGCTGCAGACTTTCCCATTTCGTGTCCCCTTATTAGAACCTTGATTTCCTACTGTTGGTTTCCCTTGAAGTTGCCTTCTGAATCGAGTTTGCACTCCAGAATTACCTCTGTTATCCGAATGTTGCTGTTGTGACTTACTCTGCCCTCCTTGCTTACCCGGGTTAACCATCTCAGTCTTCCTTTTGTGTTCCCCAATATCCTGGTGTTCAATCAAGTAGGCTCGATCCACCGCATCCTGATAAGTCTGAATCCGCTGTGCTATAAGCTGAGTCCGGATGGATGTCTTCAAACCCCTGATTAATCTCATCGCTTTCTGCTCCTCGGTCCGCACAAGGTAGTCACAACACCTGGCTAATCCTGTGAACATAGCCGAGTACTGTGCTACTGACATCACGCCTTGCTCCAAGCTGAGGAACTCGATCTCTCTCCGGTTTTGATTCACTAGAGAGATAAAATGATCCTTGAATTTCCTCACGAACCACTCCTAAGGATATGGTACAAGAGTCGCATCCCAACTGGTCTTCAGTGACTTCCACCAATGTTCCGCAGTCCCCACGAGCTTATAAGCTGCAAACAGAACCCTATCCTCATCAGTGCAACCAAAGACCTCGTAGATTTTCTCCATCGATTCTATCCATAGCTCGGCCTTCTTCACATCAGGCTCACCGTCGTACTCACTTGGTTTCAACTTCAAGAACTGCTCCAACCCATATCGCGGAGGTGCTACATGTTCCTCTCTCGGCCCTTGGTCTTGAATTTCTTTCACGGACGCTTCAAACCTGCCCTGAAACACTGCACGGTTTTCTTCCCGTATACCATTCTGATTCTGAGCCCCACTAGAACTTTCACCCGTTCTTCTTCTAGCCATCACAAACAAATACCTGCATAAAATACTCATCGTTACTCATTCCGAACCCATCTACCCTCTTAGGTCATTCTAGTCCACCTATACTTATACATAGAGCTAAACCATAGCTCTGATACCAACTGTCGCGACCCCGACCCCGCGGGCCCGGAACTCGCGAGCTGGACGTCGACTTACAACAATACACCAAAATAATGAAGATAAAAATTCTATTTTTATACCCAAAATGTTTAAAACAAAGTTTTAGAAATCCAAGCTTAACAACAACAACAAACTACTAGAATAAGCTTCACAAGCTCACCCCCAAAATACAAAAGATTACAAATCTTAATGACGTCATTGTTGGTAAAACTATCCCCAAAAGGTTATACATTTAAATAATGCAAACCGATCAAACAACCTGCCCAAAATCTCAATCCTCTCGACGTCCTCCTCGATCCGCGAATCCTAATCCTTTTCCTCCTGGGGGGGGGTTAAGGAAAACAATTTGAAATAAGAAACGGGGTGAGAATAAATCTCAGTAAGATACTAATGCAACTACATGACATGCTAATATGCAATGACCAATAGCAATTAACATAAGACAGATAGCAGCGGAATAATAAGTGACATGCTGTCAAATAGTAATATCCAATAATCAATCATATAAATAAACATATAACAACAAATGAGAGGCTCCCTATCGCCAACCGTCCCATACCGGTTGGAAATAACGACCATCTCATCATGCAACACATAAATCTGAAATAAACACTCATAGGTGGATACATAGCCAAGGTTTCACGCAACTGAAAGAACCAAATAAAGGTCGCTGCGCAGCTTCAATAATCAACAATCAACATCTTCAAAGCAGCATGAAAGCTTGAAGAGAAAACCCCGGTACCGGAACCAATAGCCATAAGAGTGTCACAAAGGACAAGGACCATGACACAAAGTCATGCCCGTTAGCTAGATACATTATCAGGGGAATACTAACTTATCCTTTCCAAGGCCAATCTGGAGAAGGGGTATAGAAGGGGGCAAAACAATGGTCAACATTATAATGGACTTGGCTTTGCCATTATAATCTTTCCCATCGCCCGATGCAATAAATATGCCAGCTGGGCTTCTAATTAAATGCTAAGTAATAATATTTTAGCATGAAAAAACAACTTAAGATTCCAAAGTAGGGAACCAAAAAGATGCAAATGATTACTCATGAAGAGTTCAACAACAACGAACACAAGAAGTTTCTCATAAAAGAGCATAACAACGATAAACGGAATTTCTCATAAAGAGCACAACAACATTGATCATTAAAACAAGATGATTCCAAGACAAGGACCCACACCAAACACATCCTAAAGATGATACCCACGAGTTATTCATAAAGAGCACAACCCAAACGGTCACTCACCAATGGCACAATGACTATTACCAAAATGACCCTAAACATTTACTCATAAAGATATACTAGGACTATGAACTCAACCATCTCATCATACCTGGAATTCCAAAGTAGGAAATCAGAATGGATACACCTTAAGGTTAATCAAACCGTAAGTACCCAAACGAATCCAAAATGTTACCCTTATTAGAACATGATCACGACTGGACTAAACCCTACACCTTAGTGTTCCAAAACAACCCTCTAGGTACTATAGGATATCACCTAAAACCTAGACCAAGCCTTATTCTAAAATCAATCCGATCAGTAAAATAACTTTCAATTAAAGGGTCTCAAAGTATGAAGTCCTCACTTATATCCCAAAATGATCATAACAACTCAATAAAGTCACTCAATTGGATTTACAAAACTTGTTCACAATGGATCGATACAACTCCTCTTAACCTCAAACACCCAATAAAATCCCGAAGTATAAAACATATAACTTAACTGAACAACCTATACCATCTTTTAGTACTCGAAGAGAACTTCGAAACGATAGTTTACACGCCTAAAACGGAGTCCGGACGAAGAAGTTATGGGGGAAACAGTTTTAGAAGAAAAGGGAAGAATATATCAGAGTCCCTGCTTGGCACGACTGTGCCTAAGAAAGTGGCACGACCGTGCCAAACATGACGAGAGGCAAGTGAATATTGGCATGACCGTGCCAAATAAAGGGGCACGACCGTGCCAGAAGAACAATGCCCAGATTTCTTCCTGGGTTCATACATACCCGAAAATGGCACCCAAACAACCCAAAATTCTTACCATTTCTCAAATACTCAAAATCAAGACCTCCAATAAGCATAACAATGAACCAAAACAACTTATAAACTTGAATAGGACCAAAATAACACATCTAGAAACCCAAATCAAGGTTTAAATCCCAACCTTCATATAATCACCACTTTTAACCAAAAATCCAAATAAATTCCCAAACTCAATCAAACTTCAAATATAACAACTAAAGCATTATATAAGCATGATATGAACAATTTAGCATATTAATGGGGGAAAATCAACTTACTTGAAAATAAGGAAAGTTGACGGAATTCGAATATTCTTGATTCTACGCGATCCTATCGACGATCTAAACACATTTCATGTTTTAAGAAATGAGAAATAACAAGAGGAAGATGATGGAAATTTAGAGACAAGGTAGAGAGAAACTTACCTTTCCATGGATAGAGAGAGAAAATGCTGGGAGAGATGAGAGGGAGAGTGAGGGTGAAATGAGGGAGGAGAGGGGAAAAGAGGGAGTAAGTAGGAGGATTAGAGAATTTACACATTGACCCCTTCCCCTACATACTAACACAATAATCTTACACTCCCCACTAACAACTAAGACCCAACACTCCACACTAGCACAAATAACCAATTAAGTGCTAGGCATAAATTATATAACACATAAAATGCACACATAAATATTTAAATAAATAATAATTTAAATAATTAAATAAGCAAATAAATAAATAATAATTATTTATTACTAATAAAATAGAGCCTAGTTTTCGGGTCGTGACAGGACGTTGGTTTGGTAAGAGTTGGGACTTGTTTTGTTGAAGGTTACATTATGTAAATGTAAACCCTTTGGGTAGAGTACCCGTACTTCTTGGTCACACCTATTTTGGTTAATGTGGTGTATGTACATTTGTTTAAAAGTTTGTAATCCTTCGGGCTAAGTACTTTTGTTGTGAAAGTGTTCGTAAAAGTTTGTTTCAAGTTAAGTGAAGTCTTTGAACTTCAAGTGTGTTTTTTGTTCCACTTTCTAAAAGTATATTTCAAATTTTTTTTAAAGAGTTTTATAACGTCTTCCTATTGTGTCCCGAGCGTGGGGCCAAGTAGGACCACGGGTCTGGGGCGCGACAGTTGGTATCAGAGCTAGGTTGTAGATGGTCTAGAATGACTTAGTGACCTAGGAGGGTAGTTGGGTAGAGAGTGAGTAACGTTGAGTGTTTTATGCAGGTAATCACTGAAGATGGTTGGAACAGAGGGTGATCAGTCAGGGCCTTCAGGGTCGGGTAATGCTAGAGAAGAGGTTCGAACAATGTTCCAAGGTATAATTTCTGTGTCTAGTTTGAGAGCACATACACTTATAGACCCTGGCTCTTCGCATTCTTATGTGTCTGTGCATTTTGCTTTTCAATTACATGTGTCTCCCGAGTCTCTACCTTAGGTGTTAGAGGTGTCTATCCTAAGGGGGAGTGTTTGGTGATTGATAGAGTGTTGCGCACTTGTGATGTGCAAATTTGTGAGCATGTTTTACTTGCTGGTTTAGCTATATTGCTATAGCAAGATTTTGATAGTGTTGTGGTGGAGTCTTATATGCTAGTGTGCTTTAGTTAAGCATGGTAGATATATGTGTTTGGCATTCATGCTATTTATGCATTAAAGTTTAAATTTTTTTTAGCACAAGGTTGTGTCTGGTATTTGGTTTAGGGGGTTAGCAGCAGAGTGTTTGCATCTAAAATTGAGAATGTACCCTTTCTTTGAGAAATCTCAGATAGATTTTCTATTGAGTAGTATATGTTACTTGATGAGAAGCTTGGGTTATCTTGAGTTGTTATGGTGCAGTGTTGCAGTGTTGATATCTAGTCCAATATGCTTATAACATCGGTTGAGTTGCAGGAATAGAAGCTTTAGCTTGAGATATTTCTTGACAATGGATTCATTTTGTTTAATATATCTACATGAGAGGCAACAGTTGTGAAATCAAGGCATTATGTCTTTTTGTTAGAGGATATATTATTTTGAGGGAGTTCCAACTCAGGCATAGCTTTTGATCCTTCAATGGAGGTAACAGTAATTGGAAAAAAATCCTACTTCAGTAGCAGCGGTATGTAACTTGTTGAGATTGATATATGGTTAAAGAATCATTGATGGATTTCTAAGGTAGCTACACTGTTAACTATATGACACAGAAATATACACTTTCTCGATGGATTGGTAAGAATGGAACGAGTTTTAATTGTTGAAACGAGAGTTGATGACAACTTCAGTATTGATATTTCTTAATGGATTTGACTAGTATTACAGTTATCTAGAGGATATGATCAGTGTTACTATTTTCTAGTGGATATGTCGAGTTTTACCATTATATTGGATCTAATCAATTCATTGTTCTTGGAGATGCCTCAAGGAGTAATTGAGATATTCATTCATTCAGAATGGTATGGTAGTTATGTATGCTTCAAGAAGATTGATTCATTATGAACCAAAATTATCCTACCCATAACTTGAGATTGATTGCGATTATACATCCATTGCATTAGCGAATGACTTTTGTGGAGCTATATTTGAAGTGCTTACCGACCATGAGAGTGGACGTATTTGTTTCCTCAAGAAGAGTTATACATGAGACAATGTAAGTAGAATACATGTTATATCATCCGGGAAAGGCAAGTGTAGTAGAGGAATTGACATATTGGAGTCCTTATGAGTCGAGACATGGCGTGATTTTGAGATTGTGAAAGCTTTAAGTTTCTACTCTATTAAATGATTTCAACTATAGAAAATTACTAGTGGAATGAATGATGATAGACAACACGACTTTGTTCGTTGCTAGTGATGGAACTTTAACTTTTGTAGCAGAGTATGTAGTCGATACTTAGTGGAACCAACATGCATAACGGAATTCAACTACAGGTACTTGAAGAGTTACATTTTATTTGTTGACACGAGAAATTGTAAGCATTCAACTAAGTCCTTGAGTTGTGAATAATCTGGAAGTAAAATATCAGTGATCAGTTGGCTTGTCACAAACCTTTGAGATTTCTGAGTGGATATGAATCTATTGTGAAACGTTTCATTGAAGGAGTTACACTAAATAGATGAGATTAATAATGTTGATTAATAGCGGATTGATTACCAAGTTTTCTCACCTTATCTATTTTGAGAGTATAAATGTTAATTCCAGTTGTTACTTATTTGTTCAGAATATAGTTCGATTTCATGGGATGTGTACGAGCATGGTATTAGATATGGGTTTCTTATTTACATCTTGATTTTGGCAAGCATTTCAGAAGGCCTTAGGTTCAGAATTGAGATTTAGCATGGCTTTTCATCGGCAGACAGATGGCCAGTCAGAAAGAACAATTCAGATTTTTGAGGACATGTTGAGAACTTGTTCAGTTGATTCTTAGAATTCGTGGGATATACCTTTACTTCTCGTGAAGTTTGCTTAATATATCAACTCTTTTGAGTTATGGGGAAGAGTTAGAGATCGGGCTTGTATTCCTTCTCTTGACAAAATTCATAATGTGTTTCATGTTTCGATGCTTCGAAAGTATCCTTGATTGTTTGAGGGTCGAGGTAAGTGAATCCTAAAATTTGGGACGAATTTTCTTTAAGGGGGAGTGATTGTAACGACCCCAAAACCCGTTCCTATTTATTTTATATTTTTGAGAATTTTAATTTGAACTTATGTGTGCATTTTATGTGTTGCATCACTTTTTATGATTTGCTTATATTATTTGCTTAATTGTGTTATTTATTTTGTTAGTTGTAATAATGGTTAAGGGAGTTAAATGATTAAGTTGAAACCTTAGGGTCCTTAGTGAAAATATAAGTTTAGGGGTTTATTTGTTCAACTTGAAAGTTGAGGGACTAAAGTGTAAATTGGGTAAAGATTTTTATAAAAACAAGTTTATCTTCTCCTTCTCTCTCTCTGTACGCAGAAGAAGCAAACCTTTTCTTTCTTTTTTCATTCTCTCTGTGAAACGAAGGGAGTAAGTATATTTCCTATTTTAATTTATATCTTTTTATTTATTACTCCGTTTTAGAAACTAATTATATAAAAATGATCAGGGCGTTGAATAGGTCATTTCTACCCGATCAGAAAATATTTCATTTATACTTTCTCCGGAAATAGGTAAGTTACTAATTCCCCTTAAATAGTAAAATGGTCATATATTTGCTATATGTGTGATATGTGGTGAAATTATTGTGAAAAGAATTTATTTGTGATACTTGTAAAATTGGGTCGAAGGGGGTATTCGTATGATAAATATGAAATGAATGGCCTTGCTCCTGAGAAGAAACTTGAAAAAAGTATTGAAAAATTATACTCCTATTCGTGAGACGGTAAAATAGTAACTTGATTTAAATATTATTAGAAAAATTGTATCATTATTTGTGGTACGGGGAAATGAATGGAAGTATCCCTAAACGGGTATAATAGTATATTATAAAATTGTACTTATACTTGTGAGACGGTGAAATGAAAGGAGTGCAATTTTGGTACATTTGGAGGTTTGGGCGGTTGCACACTTTTTGTGGGAGATCGCACACTCTTTCTGGAGCAATTTGGCCTTAATTGAGTGTCTTGGGCGGCATCACACTATTTTTGGGCGATCGCACACTTTTCCCAGAAAATGGTTCAACCTTCCGGAGGCCATAACTTCTTCATACGAACTCCGATTTAGTCGTGTAAACTATCGTTTCGAAGCTCTTGTTGTGTACTACGTGATGAGGTGGTTTATGCAGTTGGGTTCTAAATATTATATTACGGAAATCCAGTAGGTGTTTAATAACAAAAAGAGTATTAATGGTCCGTTGTTGTAGAGTTGGTCCTTTGTGATCGAGTTTGGAATAATGTAACCGCTTAGGTTCATTTTAAGTGTGGTACATATTTATGATGCTTTCGTAGTATTTCTTACTTTGGAATCGCTTGTGTGAGAAATGGGTTCGACATACTTGGTTGTTGAGGATCGTGTTCAAGTGTGTGCAAGATTGTTGTTTGACTTAATGTCATTAATAAAGGATTATGTTGTGACCTAATGTCAATGTTGTGAACTCTTTTATGAGTAACGTGGTTGCATCTTTTGATGTGTTTGGCTTGGTTCCTTATTTTAGAATCATTGCCCCGGTTGTTGTTGTTTTAGCAAGTATTTATTACTATGCTCTTTGTTGAAAGTCCAGCTGGTTTTGTGTGTTATCGAGTGGAGGTGGAAAGAATTATAGTGGCACACTAGCCAAGTTCACTATAAGGCTTTTCCACTTGACCTATTTCCCCAGGTTTGGGTGTTATCGAGTGGAGGTGGAAAGCATTAAGGCTTTTCCACTGGACCTATTTCCCCAGTCCAGATTGGCCTTGGATGGGATGAACTCGCTCCCTCGCGTGAGCATTTAGGGGTATGACTTCGTGTCATTTTCTCCCGCTATTGTTGTTGTTGTGATTGTTTGGTTCCGGAACCGGCTTCAGTCATTGTGCTGCTTTGTTGATACCTCTAAGATGGTTATGTTTGATTCGAGAACTTTGGTTATTATGGTTATGATTTGGTTTTCGGGATCCCGGCTTCAGCTATTTATGCTGCTCAGATGGTTTTCTTTGATGGGTTCTCAGATGGTATTCTCATCGGTTATGGTTATTGGGTAAACCTTGGCTTGGTATCCACCGGAGTGTGGGCTATGTGTTAATTGTGGTATATGAGTTAATGTTATCTCTCATGTTATGTGCTATATGCTATATGCTATATGATTACTGTTGATATAGTTTCTTTATGATTATCATATCAGCATGTAACGTAGTTGCATTTTAGTAGCTTACTGAGATTTATTCTCACCCTTATTTGTTTACTGTTTTAGATAAAGGCGGGTCCAGGGGATAGGACACTTGGCACGGGAGGACGTTGGTTTGGTAAGAGTTGGGACTTGTTTTGTTGAAGATTACATTATGTAAATGTAAACCCTTTGGGTAGAGTACCCGTACTTCTTGGTCACACCTATTTTGGTTAATGTGGTGTATGTACATTTGTTTAAAAGTTTGTAAGCCTTCGGGCTAAGTACTTTCGTTGTGAAAGTGTTCGTAAAAGTTTGTTTCAAGTTAAGTGAAGTCTTTGAACTTCAAGTGTGTTTTTGTTCCACTTTCTAAAAGTATATTTCGAAAATTTTTTAAAGAGTTTTATAATGTCTTCCAATTGTGTCCCGAGCGTGGGGCCAAGTAGGACCAGGGGTCTGGGGCGCGACAAAAATGGCATCCCATTCAGTCTTCTCATGCTCATCATTTGTCTTAGGACATTTGAGTCTTTGCATAGAAGACTCCATGTAACATTGGCAATGGTCCTCTCTTAGAATTTTCCATGCGAAATCTTCTAATGACTTTGTCGATGTATGTACTTTGGCTTAAACCAATTAGCCTCCTTGATCTATCTCTATAGATCTTAATGCCAAGAACATATGTAGCTTCATCCATATTCTTCATTGCGAAACACTTTCTTAACAAAGTCTTTACAGATTAACGTGTAGGAATGTCACGACCCGAAATCTAGGCTCCATTTTATTAGTTATTAAATGATTTTTATTTAATTATTTGCTTATTTATTTATTTAAATTATTATTTATTTAAATAATTATGTGTGCAATTTATGTGTTATAATATTATGCCTAGCATTTTATTCGAGTTATTTGGGCTAGTGTGCAAGTGTTGAGTCTTAATTGTTAGTCGGGAGAGTAAGTAATTGTGCTAGTTAGTGAGGGAAGGGGGCTAGGTGTAACTTTTCCATCTTCATCTTCTCCCTACTCACCTCCCTCACCCTACTCTTTCACCCTCACACTCCACCTCCATCTCTCTCTCTCCCTGGAAACTCTCTCTCTCCCCTTGTGTATGGTAAGTTCTTCTCTTCCTTCTCTCTTCTTTTTCTTCATCTTCCTCTCATAATCTCTCATTTCTTAAAACATGAACCTTGTTTAGATCGTCGATAGGATCGCGTAGAACCAAAAAGAATTGAATTCCGTCAACTTTGAGAAAATCCAAGTAAGTTACTTTTCCCCCATTTTGATGCTAAAAAGCTCATACCATGTTTAGATAATGCTTAATTTGTTATATTTGAAGTTTGGTTGGGTTTTGAAATTGTTTGGAATTTATTTGAGTTTTTGGTTAAAAATGGTGAAATCTTGAATGTTGGTTTTGATTCTTGAATTTGGTTGATAAAGGGTGTTGTTAAGATCCCCTTTTTAGTTAAATGATGTTTGGGTACCTTAGAAATCTTGTTGGGAGGATTGATTTTGAGTGTTATGAAATTTGTTAGGAAATGGTTAGGCATTTTGATGAACCCAGCTGAGAATTCTTCCCAGCCCGTAGACCAGGCGCCCGCCTGCCCCTGCCCAAGTGCCCGCCTACTCCCACTTTTTCTAGCGCCTGACCTTCTGTCAATTCAAGCGCGCGCCTGCCTATGCCCAGGCGCCCGCCCGCCCCCTGTTCCAGGAATTTGACCTTTTTTCTTGGTTTAAGACTAATGACTTAATTAGTTTAGATTTATTTCTTCTAATTAACTTAAGATAACACCGTAGAACACTTATTTAAGTGGAATTGATTCTTTTGTGAATAAATGTGTTATGAAATTTATTTAAGTACCGTTTTGGGAATGTTGGACATCTTTGATGTGCTGTTTATGTTGGTTTACCTTTGTGGTGATTTAATTGGATTGGTTCCCTACTTTGGAACCTTAAGTTGTTCATTCATGCTAAATTACTATTACTTAGCATTTATTTGGAAGCCCAGCTGGCATATTTGTTGCATCGGGCGATGGGAAGGATTATAATGGCAAAGCCAAGTCCATTATAATGTTGACCATTGTTTTGCCCCCTTCTTTACCCTTTTCCAGATTGGCCTTGGAAGAGATGAGTTAGCGTTCCTTTGTGAATGTATCTAGCTAACGGGCATGACTTTGTGTCATGGTCCTTGTCCTTTGTGACACTTTTATGGTTATTGGTTCCGGTACCGGGGTTTTCTCTTCGGCTTTCATGCTATTATGAAGATGATGATTTGTTGATTATTGAAGCTGCGCAGCGATCCTTTATTTGGATGTACCGGTTTGGAAAACCTTGGCTATATCCTTTGTTATGTGTTTATTTCCGCTGCTATCTGTTATGTGATAAATGCTATGTGTTACGTGATATTTATTATTGCTTATAGTATATTGTGTTGGTGTTGTATGCTCTAGGCACGTTTTGTAAAACGATTAATGTTATTTATATATTAAAGATATTGAATGTTTGATTATTATATACTTTGCATGTTTATTATAATAATCCCCATCCCTGATAATTATGATTAATTGTTAGTATAAGTTTAATGGATAATCATATGATGATTATGGTGTATGGGATACAATTAAACTTATGGGTATTAGTTGGAGACCAAATACTGGACTGACCCATATGAGATTTATGTCATGGTCACAATGTCATAATTAAGTCTCATATAGTTATATTACTGGAATCTTTAGACCTGAGATTATCACAGTCTTCCACTCGATGAACATTACGTTTGACATATTCAAACGTTACCCCTAATCGGGTAGCTATAAAGAATGTGATTGGCGTAATCGGATTCATGTAGGGAAAGGTAATAAATCAAGAAGGGATTTGTTCCTCGTAAGAGAGAGATGTCAAGCTTTGGCCACTCGAAGAATGGTGTTGATGAAATGCATGGCCGTGCTCAAATAAGATTTGTACTATCAATACATTCTGGATCGAGAAAGCATTGAACATTGTAAGTTGACCATTGACCATGGCTTACATTCAATAGACATCGTGAAACAAAGAGATTGTAATATGTTCTATAAAGGATTCACGAACTTATACAAGTTATATTAATTGGGTAGTCATGATGGCTTGCTAGAGTCCGCTCATGATTTATGAGCACAAATGTGTTTGGGCTCATTGCCAACTTAATATAATCCTATGGGGTCACACACAAAAGGACGAATTGTTTAAAAGGCTAAAATCGGAATTCTGGTGGTGCTCGGCCGAGCACCTCATATGACTCGGCCGAGCATGGGAAATCAGAAGGTCAGATTTTCTGGAGCAAAGGTGCTCGGTCGAGCACCTTAAAGGACTCGGCCGAGCAGGCCCTGTTCGGGCCCAAAAACTGATTTCGTGTTGTGACGGGTTTTAACCTATTTCTCCTAAACGGTTTAGGACTAATAAGTATATAAACCTCTAACAACGACCTAATCAGTATGAATTGATTCCATATCAATTAAATAGCCTCCGAGAGAGAGAAAAACAAGTTCTTCTTCTTCCTCAAGAACAAGAACATTGATTTTCTATATAGCCTTCAAAATAGAAAGAGTTTCTATTGGGTCTAGCAATCCGGTTCAAGAATCGTTCTTGCAATTCGTTCGCGTGTGGATAAACATAGAGGGCGTTGGCATCAACTCCTTCAAAGTTCGTGATCCAAGTTTTGCGGTCGTTCCTACGTTCGTGATTCGAAAAAGCGCTAAGAACAAAGATTGAAGATCTCAGAATTTTAAAGCTCCGTCACGGTTAGTGTTCTAAATTCATCTCCATATTAATTTAATCATCGTGATCGGATCTAGGCTTTTGGGTTTCATTCCGCTGCGCATGTTTGCATAAAACCCAACAGTGGTATCAGAGCCCCGTTCATCATGATTATTTTAATAATAACATGTTAATGATATAATTGGATTATATGTTTTGGTATGCTATGAGAATTTGGATTCAAGATATTTATGTGATCTGAGTTTTATGTTTATATATGAGATATATTGAAACCATAAAATCGCACCGTTTAAATACGTTATGTGGGATCTACGATTACAATAATAATTTGATTATTATGTTCCTTTAGATTATCAAAAATTAATTGGATTGATTTGTTGATGATCTTTGATTCATGAATAAATCGTTTATTCAAAGTTTTGATGAACATGATGATATGATCATTATGAACACCAAATCCTAAATGAATCGGGAAGGCAATCTTAGAATTAAAATTCGACAAGAAAATTTGTTCTGTTCGTGGTGCTCGGCCGAGCAGTCTATAAGACTCGGCCGAGCAGAGTCGTCAGAAGCAAAGGGTTTTCTAGAACACAGAGGCGCTCGGCCGAGCACCTCAAAGGACTCGGCCGAGCAGGTTGATTTTGGACAGAATTTGTTTTTCAGATGGCTGGTTTAAGAAACCGTGTTTCCTGAAATTAAATGGCTTGTTTAAAATCACTTTGGATTGAATTTGTTTGTCAGATGGCTGGTTTGAGAAACCGTGTTTCCTGAAAACAAATGTCAAGGTCAAAGTAATGAATTGATGGGACAAAAGAATTCAGAATCGAGTTGCTTTATGTAAGGGATTGTGGATGCCTTTTGGCTTAGTTTCGACCTTACATAGTTGTTCCTTCTAGTTTCTAAATTTGGTACGGGATTGTGGATGCCTTCTGGCTTAGTTTCGACCGTACAATCGTGCTCTCAATAATGTGTTAAAGAATTTATCTCCATAAATCAATCGCATGAAATCTTAATTTAATTAATGAGATTAGTTAAATTATTAACCGTTGCTTTATGTGTTTATATTATGTGACTATAAACATTGACCATGCTATATGTCATGAACCTTCTTTAAAAATTTAAGTTCCGTGTCAATCCATGATTAAAACACTTGTGAGTACGTGGGTAGTTTTGTGTGGGTTACGCCCTAGCGTAGGTGCATTGATTCTATCCATTTATGAGCAAGATGAGGAAACAGTGATTCCTATACGTTTAAAATGGTTTAACTTAATTAGGCTATCAAAACAGTTTTGGGCCTAAGGCACAGATGAGATTAAAACATGTTAGATATACGATATCTAAAATCTCATAAAAGATCTAAGAGTCATATACGATATGATTGACAAGGAGTTGTCTACCTAAATAACTTATTTTGAGCAGTCGTGCCCTAGCCGACTCAAAGTTAAGTGAAATATGGATCTTAGCCCATTCAAATTATATTATACATTGGATGTATATGAAGGTTATATAATTTAGTGGGAGTATTTGTAAAATACTATTAATTTAATATCTTTAATTAAGTTGGTACTCATATTTAATTATATGTTTGCATAATTGTAGATAATGGCTCAGAATACAAATTTATCACTGCGATCTATCCTTGAGAAGGAGAAACTTCAAGAAGATGGAGCTAACTATACGGATTGGATCCGTAGCCTTAGAATTGTTCTAAAGCATGAGGATAAGCTCTATATTCTTGATGAGCCCGTTCCTGAAGAAGAACCTGCTTCTAATGCACCCAAGGATGAGAGAAACGCCTACAAGAAACATGTGAATGATTCTCGTGAGGTGGGTTGTCTTATGCTTGCGGCCATGTGTTCAGAACTTCAGAAGATTCTTGAACACTTGGAAGCATTTGACCTTGCTGCTACATTGAAAGATATGTTCCAAGAACAAGCAAGGCAAGAGAGGTTCGACACCATAGCTGCCCTAGTCTCATGCAAGATGAGCGAAGGACAGTCTGTGAGCCCTCATGTTTTGAAAATGAAGGCTTACTTTGAGAAACTAGAAAGGCTTGGCCATCCAATTGAGATTGAGTTGGCTACCGATTTTATTCTTAATTCATTGCCCAAAAGCTATAATCAGTTCGTCATGAACTTTAATATGCAAGGGATGGATAAGACTATGTCTGAATTGCATGGGATGCTTAAGCAGGCAGAAAAGAAAATCGGTAAAGAGACCGCTCCTGTACTCATTGTGTCTAAGGAAGGAAAGGGCCAAAAAGGCAAAGGAAAGGGTAAGGCAAAAGTTGTCAAACCCAAGATTAGCAAGGAAATTGTTGCCAAAGCTAATGTGGCTAAACCTGCTTCCCAAAAGGATGCAATTTGTTTCCACTGCAATGAGATTGGACATTGGAAACGAAATTGCAAGGTTTACAAGGAAGAGTTAAAGAAGAAGAAGAGCGGTGGGACTGCATCTACTTCAGGTATCTATGTTATAGATATTCTACTTTCTACTTCTAGCTCCTGGGTATTAGATACTGGATGTGGATCTCACATTTGTTTAAATGTGCAGGGACTAAGGAATAGAAGGCTACTTAAAGATGGCGAAGTGGACCTACGCGTGGGGAATGGAGCAAGAGTTGCTGCATTAGCCGTAGGAACATATGATGTCATTTTACCTAGCGGATTAATTCTTGTTTTGAACAATTGTTATTACGTTCCGGATTTAAGTAGAAATATTATTTCAATTTCTTGTTTGGACAATGAAGGTTTTAAGTTTCTTATTGAAAATAAGAAGTTTTATATTTATTTAAATGATATGCTTTATTGTACTGCATGTTCATTTAATGGCCTTTATGTTCTTGATGTTGAAAGTGGGAATAATGAGAATGTTTATAATATAAATAAGAAATCCAAACCTAATGATGTAAATCATACTTATTTGTGGCATTGCCGTCTTGGTAATATTAATAAGAAGCGTATCTCAAAACTCTATGGGGACGGACTTCTAGATTCACATGATTTTGAATCATATGAAACTTGTGAGTCATGTTTACTTGGAAAGATGACTAAGGCACCTTTTACTAAGAGTAGTGAAAGGGCTAATGACTTATTGGCCCTCATACATACTGATGTGTGTGGACCAATGAGTTGCAATGCTAGGGGAGGATATCAATACTTCATAACTTTTACTGATGATTTTAGTAGATATGGCTATGTCTACTTAATGAAACATAAAAGTGAATCTTTTGAGATATTTAGAATATTTCAAAATGAAGTACAAAATCAACTTGGCAAAACTATTAAAGCACTTCGATCAGATCGTGGTGGAGAATATTTAAGCCAAGAATTTGACAATCATCTGAAAGATTGTGGAATTGTTTCACAATTAACTCCACCTGGGACACCACAATGGAATGGTGTGTCCGAACGGAGAAATAGGACTTTATTGGATATGGTCCGCTCCATGATGAGTCAAGTTGATCTTCCTTTAACCTTTTGGGGACATGCACTAGAAACTGCTGCACTAACACTAAATAATGTTCCAACAAAATCTGTTCCAAAGACTCCACATGAGATGTGGACTGGAAGAAAACCTAGTTTGTCTTTCATGAAGATTTGGGGTTGTGAAGCATTTGTTAAGAAGCTCATATCTGACAAACTCACACCTAAATCTGATAAATGTATTTTCGTTGGTTACCCTAAGGAAACTAAGGGTTATTACTTTTACAACCGCACGGAAAACAAAGTGTTTGTTGCCCGTCATGGTACCTTTCTAGAGAAAGAGTTTCTCTCCAAAGGAATTAGTGGGAGTAAAATTAATCTCGAAGAAATTCGAGAACCCGAAAATTACATGGAACAAAATGTTGGATCTGAACAAGTTTCACAAAGAGTTGTGGAACCTACTCAGAATACTCAAGTTCCTCGCAGGACTGGTAGGGTGCGATCTGAACCTGAGAGATATGGATTTCTCATGACGGATAGCAATGAAGTAGAAGTCATAGTTGATGACGAACCTACTTCCTACCAAGAAGCGATGTCCGCTCCTGATTCAGATAAATGGCTTGGAGCCATGGAATCTGAAATTAAATCCATGTATGATAATCAAGTTTGGAACTTGATTGATGCGCCCGAAGGTGTAAAAACCATAGGATGCAAATGGGTTTTCAAAAAGAAAACTGACATGGATGGAAAGGTGCATACTTATAAAGCTAGACTTGTAGCGAAAGGCTATAGGCAGATTCATGGTATCGACTATGATGAAACCTTTTCGCCCGTAGCAATGATCAAGTCTATAAGAATTTTACTTGCCATAGCCGCATATTTTGACTATGAGATATGGCAAATGGATGTCAAAACAGCGTTCCTTAACGGGAACTTGCTTGAGGATGTTTACATGACACAACCTGAAGGTTTTGTAATTCCAGAAAATTCTAACAAAGTATGCAAATTGCAACGATCCATTTATGGATTGAAGCAAGCCTCTAGGAGTTGGAATCTTCGATTTGATGAATCGGTCAAAGAGTTTGGCTTCATCAAGAACGAAGATGAACCTTGCGTTTACAAGAAGATTAGTGGGAACGTAGTATTATTTCTGGTACTATATGTAGATGACATATTGATCATAGGAAACGACATTCCCGCACTACAGTCTGTAAAGACTTGGTTAGGAAAGTGTTTCTCTATGAAAGATATGGGAGAAGCCGCTTATATCCTTGGCATTAGGATCTATCGTGATAGATCCAAGAAATTGGTTGGTTTAAGTCAAGATACATATATTGACAAAGTTCTTAAGAGATTCTGCATGGAAAACTCTAAGAGAGGAAATTTGCCAGTGGGACATGGCATAACTCTAAGCAAGAATCAGTGTCCTAAGACAACTGATGAGCGTAAGAGAATGATTGGGATTCCATATGCTTCCGCAATTGGATCAATCATGTATGCCATGATATGTACTAGACCCGATGTCTCGTATGCTTTGAGCATGACGAGTAGATATCAATCAAATCCTGGTGAAAATCATTGGATTGCAGTCAAGACGATTCTTAAGTACTTGCGAAGGACTAAAGATTCGTTCTTGGTGTATGGAGGTGTGGAAGGTGATCTTGTTGTAAGTGGTTACACAGATGCAAGCTTCCAAACTGCAAGGATGATTTTAGATCGCAATCTGGATTTGTATTTGTGCTTAATGGAGGCGCTGTTAGCTGGAAGAGTTCTAAGCAAAGTACTGTCGCTGATTCTACAACGGAAGCTGAGTATATTGCTGCATCCGATGCTGCTAAAGAAGCTGTTTGGATCAAGAAGTTCATAACTGAACTAGAGGTAGTTCCTAGCATTGCTGATCCAATAGACCTTTATTGTCATAATAATGGTGCTATTGCTCAAGCAAGGGAACCAAGAAACCATCAGAAGTCCAAACACATACTTAGGCGTTACCATGTCATTCGAGAAATCATTAACAGAGGTGACGTGAATATATGCAGAGTACCAACTGATGATAACATTGCCGACCCATTGACAAAGGGTCTTCCACAAGCAAAGCATGATGGTCATGTTAGGTCTATAGGTATTCGATACATTAATTAGGCCTAGTGCAAGTGGGAGATTGTTGGTGTTGTATGCTCTAGGCACGTTTTGTAAAACGATTAATGTTATTTATATATTAAAGATATTGAATGTTTGATTATTATATACTTTGCATGTTTATTATAATAATCCCCGTCCCTGATAATTATGATTAATTGTTAGTATAAGTTTAATGGATAATCATATGATGATTATGGTGTATGGGATACAATTAAACTTATGGGTATTAGTTGGAGACCAAATACTGGACTGACCCATATGAGATTTATGTCATGGTCACAATGTCATAATTAAGTCTCATATAGTTATATTACTGGAATCTTTAGACCTGAGATTATCACAGTCTTCCACTCGATGAACATTACGTTTGACATATTCAAACGTTACCCCTAATCGGGTAGCTATAAAGAATGTGATTGGCGTAATCGGATTCATGTAGGGAAAGGTAATAAATCAAGAAGGGATTTGTTCCTCGTAAGAGAGAGATGTCAAGCTTTGGCCACTCGAAGAATGGTGTTGATGAAATGCATGGCCGTGCTCAAATAAGATTTGTACTATCAATACATTCTGGATCGAGAAAGCATTGAACATTGTAAGTTGACCATTGACCATGGCTTACGTTCAATAGACATCGTGAAACAAAGAGATTGTAATATGTTCTATAAAGGATTCACGAACTTATACAAGTTATATTAATTGGGTAGTCATGATGGCTTGCTAGAGTCCGCTCATGATTTATGAGCACAAATGTGTTTGGGCTCATTGCCAACTTAATATAATCCTATGGGGTCACACACAAAAGGACGAATTGTTTAAAAGGCTAAAATCGGAATTCTGGTGGTGCTCGGCCGGGCACCTCATATGACTCGGCCGAGCATGGGAAATCAGAAGGTCAGATTTTCTGGAGCAAAGGTGCTCGGCCGAGCACCTTAAAGGACTCGGCCGAGCAGGCCCTGTTCGGGCCCAAAAACTGATTTCGTGTTGTGACGGGTTTTAACCTATTTCTCCTAAACGGTTTAGGACTAATAAGTATATAAACCTCTAGCAACGACCTAATCAGTATGAATTGATTCCATATCAATTAAATAGCCTCCGAGAGAGAGAAAAACAAGTTCTTCTTCTTCCTCAAGAACAAGAACATTGATTTTCTATATAGCCTTCAAAATAGAAAGAGTTTCTATTGGGTCTAGCAATCCGGTTCAAGAATCGTTCTTGCAATTCGTTCGCGTGTGGATAAACATAGAGGGCGTTGGCATCAACTCCTTCAAAGTTCGTGATCCAAGTTTTGCGGTCGTTCCTACGTTCGTGATTCGAAAAAGCGCGAAGAACAAAGATTGAAGATCTCAGAATTTTAAAGCTCCGTCACGGTTAGTGTTCTAAATTCATCTCCATATTAATTTAATCATCGTGATCGGATCTAGGCTTTTGGGTTTCATTCCGCTGCGCATGTTTGCATAAAACCCAACATATTGCATCATAGCGTGTCATGTAGTTGCATTAGTAACTTATTGAGATTTATCTCACCCCCTTTTCTTTTATCTTTGTTTTTCCTTAACCCCCCCCCCCCAGGTGCTAAGGATTAGTCTCGCTGATCACGAGAAAGAGGACGTCGAGTGTGGATCCATTCTTTTGGGGAAGGTTGTTATAGGTTGGTTTACATTATGTAAATGTGTAACCATTTTGGGATAGTTGTACCAAACAATGACGTCACTAAGAATTGTATATTTTTATTTTGTTGGGCATAAACTTGTGGAAGTTTATGATAGTTGTAATTGGTTTTTATCAAACTTGGTTTTGTAAAACTTTGGATCATCACCTTTTGGTATCAAATGAAATTTTTAACTCTGGTATTTCTTAGTTTTGGTTTTAGAGTCGACGTCCAGATCGCGGTCTCGGGCCCGCGGGGTCCGGGGTCGCGACAAGGAATGTCGTTTCCAATGAGCAATATGTCATCCACATATATTAAATAAGGAATAGCACTATGCTCCCACTAATCTTCTTATATATACAAGGTTCATCTTCGTTCTTGATCAAATCAAACTTTTGACTTATCGAAACGGAGATTCCAACTCCCAAAATCTTGCTTTAATCCATCCAATGGATTTCTGCAACTTACATAATTTATTAGAATTTTCCTTGACTGCCAAATCCTTTAGGTTGTGTCCAATACATCCTTAAGCGAGTTCCCATTGAGGAATGCTTGTTTTGACATCATTTTATCAAATTTCATATTCCAAATATGAACATGTGACTATGAAAATTTTAATAAGTTTCTTGCTATCCATGTAAGTTTTTCTCTAAGAAAAGTCATTCATATCCTTTGGTTTTTACACCTTAGGTTAGAATGATCAAGTTCCAAACTTGATTATTATACATGAATTGCCTTTTAGATTTTATGACTCCAAGCCATTAATCTAAAAGTGGAGTTGATATTGCATCTTTGATAGGTGGTAAATATTTCATTCTAAATGAACTTTACCTCAATACTTTCTATTTCGAAATATCCAATATTTCTTCTAATAGATTGTATTTTATCATGTGTGCAAGTAATTGTATATCTTGAACGGATTTTCACAACCCCTTGTGAAGACTTGTTCAACTTCCATCTTAGGTTAAAATATATTTTCTAGGTCTCGAACCATTCGAGATACATTTTACTCCCACTGATTCTTTTAGAGATAAACCATTTATCTAGAAAAGTATCATCATAATTAACAAACCATTTGTTTCTTATGAGTAAAATTATTATCCTCAAGTTTCCTTAGGATATCCCATGAAAATATATTTATTAGATTTAAATGTGAGTGTGTCCCAGACAGCTCCTTTCCAAAAGGTCTCACCATCTTAAATCTTTACGAAAGACAAACCGAGTTTTCTTTCATCATTTAACCTCTTTTGATGAAACTCAAATTAGTGTAGTCATAGCAGTTTATAACACATAACCCCAAAACAAATAATGGAAGATCAATTTTGATTTTATCATCTTATGAACCATATCCAATAAGGTTCAATACCTCCATGTAGACACATCATTCCAAATGGTGTTCTTAGTGGAGTTTATTGTGAAACTATTTCACAACCTTAATGATAACTATCAAAATCTCGGTTCAATTATTCATCTGCACGATCGAGTCAGAATCTTTGAATAGTTTTACCAAGTATAACCAAAATTCTCTTTTATCATTGCTACTTAATGCACCATATACATTGACATGTATTAGGTCAGGTAAGATATTAGCCTTTTACTATTCATAGTAAAAGATGTTTTGGTCCAAGTAAATGATATTTGCATAAATCATGTGATTCCAAATCATATGAGTTAAAACTCCGTCCCATGGAATTTTAGATATGCATTTCTCATTTATTTGATCAAAACAATAAGGCATAAAGAATTTTAATTATTTATGTTATAGATTTTATTACTTTGTTCTTCAAGATTTAGGATATAAAATTTATTTATATGATAACACAATGAAGTAAATCATAATAAATAAAGCACCTTTCTTATTCCAAATAAGAAATGAATATCCTTCATTATCTTATAACAAAATAATATTTCCTACTTCATTAGTAAAGCCACTTTACAAGTGTTCTATGAATAATGTTGCAACTCTTGCATCATTACCACTCATAGATCAACCGTTACTAAAAGTAGTCTTTCAATTTACTAATTATTCTGGCATCCAATACCCAATAATTAAATTTAGAAAGATTAATTTATAACATAAATATCCCAAGTGGTAGTCCCACTACCATTCTTTTATTGATCGTCCAGAATTATGACTACAATTTTAGATGGTCAATCCAATTGCCACATTACCAAATTGCATCAATTTAGAGTTATTATTATAACCATAATTATTTCCTTTAGGTTTGACAACTCTTGTCTTACCTTTTGACTACAATTTTAAATGGTCAATCCAATTGCCATTTTTCCAAATTGCATCAATTATAGTTTTAGGTTTTGACAACCCTTGTCTTACCTTTCTTTTGGCATTTGACCCTTTTCCATTATGAACCATGAGCTCTGGAGAACCATTCTCCAATATCTTCATCTTCGCAGTTTCTCAGCATGTTAATGCAACTCGAAGAAATTCTTATTCATTTTAAGCATGTTATAGTCCATCACTAAGTGATCATAACACTTAAACAATGAATCAAGAATGAGATCCATGGCTTTCTCCAATCCAATTGGACAACCAAGTTTCTCAAGATGCTCTACGTAGCCTTTATCTTAAGCATGTGAGGTTCCACTTATTGCCCTTTACTCCTTTTGCATGAAGTGAATGCAATAATGGTTTTATACATTTCTTGCCTAGATTGCTCTTTGAAACATGTAACTCAACTCCACGCCTATCTAATAGGCTTCCACAAGTTCCAAACTTTGTTGGAGTTTTGATTTCATAGTTACGAGCATGAGACAACTCACATCCCTAGAAACATACTCATGTCTCTTGTGATTGTCTTTCTCTGGCATTGGGTTCTTTAGGAATAGGCCCATCAAGAATGTACAACACATCTTGTTGCCTTAGAACGATTCTTAGGCTCAGGATCCAATCCATGAAGTTTGTACCATTCTCTTGAAGCATTATCCTTATCAAGGATTAATCGCAACGATTTTAGTTGTCATCTACAACTAATGCAAAATTTCCAAAATTTTACAAGTACCAATCTCATTAAAGAGATAAATAATGTATTTTCCAAAAATACTCCCACTAAATTATATAACCTTCTTATACATCCAATGTATAATATAATTTAAATGGGCTAAGATCCAACTTTAATTTGATTTCAAGTCCGCTATGGCGGATTACACAAAACCAAAATAATTAGGTAGACAACCATGTCAATCATATCCAATATGACTCTTAGATCCTTTTTCTGATATTCTTTTAAATTGGGCTAAGATCCAACTTTAATTTAATTTCAAGTACGCTATAGCGCACCGCTCAAAATCAAATTAATTAGGTAGACAATTTCTTGTCAATCATATCCAATATGATTCTTAGGGATCCAATTTCAAAAGCATGTTTAATCTCATATTTGCCTAAGGCCCAAAACTGTTTTGACGCCTAATTAAGTCCAACCATTTTAAACGCATAGGAAACTCTTATTCACTCATCTTGCTCATACAAATATAAAATCAATGCACCTCGCTTTGGCGAGCCCACATGAAAATACCAGTGTACTTACAAGTGTTTTAATCATGGCATGGCAAAAAGGACTTAAAACTTTCTTGAAGGTTCATCACATATAGCATACAACACATTTATGAGCACATAAGATAAACATGTTACGCATCAAGTTTAGCCACTAAATTAATCTCCATTAATTTAAGCACAATATTTATGTGTCATTAGTTTCTCTATAATTATGAGGATGAGACCTTTTCAACTTTGGTCGTTATTTCCAAATCAAGACAACAAGAAGTGCGGTCGAACTAAGCCGTTAGGCATTCACAATCCCGCACTAATTCAAGAAACCAAGAAAGTAGTCCATGTGGCCGAAACTAAGCAATAGATGGTCTCGATGAACGTAGGCCAATTGCATTCACAATTCCACATGGATCTCCAATCATTGAATCAAGAACTTTGTTTCTCAATTTTAGCAATTATGAACTCTTCATAATTCTAATTTCGTTTTATCTTTGAAACCTTGATTGCGATCAAGTTTGGGAAACACAATCTCGATGAACGTAGATTAGCCATTCAAACCTTGAACTAATCTTAGAATCACAAGACTAAAACAAATAGGAGATTTAAACCCAAGATCCACACCCAAAACCCAAACCCTATCCCCGCGCCAAACCCTAGGTCCGGCTGGGTCAAGGCTTGGGTCCGGTCGGACCCCTTGCGAAAAATCCAAATTTTTAAAGTTCCAAAATTTATCTCAAAATTGTTTTCCTGATTCAATTTGGATTTGGTGTTCTTGGTGATCCAATCGTCATGATCATCAAAACCTTGAATAAACCATTTATTCTTGAATCCCTAGAATATTAAAACTTTGATCCAATCAAAAATTGATAATCCAAACAATTTTAAATCCACCATAATTTTAATTGTGATTGAATAGTACGATTAAAGTTTATAAAACAATAAACCACATAAAACGCATAGACCACATAAACATCATAATCCCAATATTCAAATCATGCTAGGCACATAATTTATATACACACAACATGATTATGTATTGAAATAATCAACATGAACGGGGCTCTGATACCACTGTTGGGTTTCGTAGTAACATGCGCAGCGGAATTAAGCATTTAAAATTTATGAAACCCAAAGCCCATAGATCCATTCATATGATTAAGTCAAATACAACATAATGAATACTAGAATACTAACCCTTGATGCCTTTGATTTTGCAACCTTGAATTCGATGGAGGCTTGAAATCTTGATCACGAACAAAGCAAGAATCACGAACTATGAAGATGATAAGTTTCACCCTCTAGCGGTATCCACACCATGAACGAATATCAAGAACACTTGATCTTGGTTGCTAGACCAAATTATGAAACACGCTTTCACAATTGTAAGAACTATATGGAATTATGAATATTCTTGTTCTTCACTTTTGGGATCTTAGAACAAGAAAAATAACCTCTCAAAACCTTATGGAGGCACTCACAACAACATGTCTAATGGCTGTAAAAAGGATCCTTAAATAGGTCCTAATCCTTAACCCTTAAGGACTTAGGAAACCTAAATCCCGTCACCAAATTAGGCAACAAGGAATTCTGGCCGACTTGACTGGCACGGTCGTGCCCTACAATCTGGCACGGTCGTGCCATCTAGTCCGCGCGCATTCCCCAGCCGCCCATTTTCGGCACGGTCGTGCTTGGTAATTTGGCACGGTCGTGCCAATCATGTCGATAGGTTTGCCTTGGTTTGGATTTATGGCACGACCGTGCCATTTTAAGGCGCACGACCGTGCCAGAGCCAAACACTGATATTTTTCCATAATTCCCATTTAGTCCTTTACGATTCGTTCTATTTGTGTGTGACCCTCTAGGATTACACTAAGTTGGCAATGAGCCCAAACATGAACCCATAAGATATGATTAGGTTCTAGCAAACCGTCATACCTACCCAAATAGTGTAACTAGATACAAGTTCGCATTCCTTTTAGAACATGTCATAATCCCTTTGTCCACGATGTCATTGAACACAAGTCATGGTCAACAAGTCAACTTGTATTGTTCAATACTTTTCTCGATCCCGAATATGTTGATAATCCAAATGACATTGATCCAATCAATCCATTTGAGTTTGGCCAAACATTTCACCAACATCATTCCTTCGAGGGGCCCAAGCTTGACATCTCTCCGAAGAGGGACAAATCCATTTGGCTTATTATTCTTCCCTACGTGAATCCAATCATGCCAATCATACCCTTTATAACTACCGTGTTAAGGCAGCGTTTGAATATGTCAAACATAAGGTTCATCAAGTGGAAGACTATAATAACTTCATGTCTAAGGATTCAAATGACATAACTAATATGAGATTTATATATATGACATCGACTATGACATAAATCTCATACCGCGGGTCATGTCCAGTACCTTGTTCCAAACAAGTACCCATAAATCTAACATGATCATCCCATGATCATTTAGCATTTATACTAGTGCTTAACAAGCTCTAGGGACGGAGATTATTATAAGCAAACACGAGCCATAATAATAATCTTATTATCTCTTTATTATTATGAATAAAATGATAACTTATACAACGTTTAACAAACGTGCCTAGGGCACCAAAACCAACAAATTTTTCTATCCCTGATATGCCTAAATTTGTTTTTGAGGCTATGCCTTTGGGTAGAAATATTCGTATGATTTCTTATGTGAAAGCTAGGAGATTATTGCATCGTGGTTGTGAGGGGTACTTGGCTAGTGTGCTTGATACTAGGAAAGAATCCCCTAGTTTGGAGAGTGTTCGGGTAGTTAGAGAATTTCCCGATGTTTTCTCTTCTGAATATAATATGCCTCCCGATCGTGAGATAGAATTTTGTATAGATCTTTTGCCGGGTACAGCTCCGATTTCAAGGGCACCGTATAGGTTGGCTCCTGCAGAATTGAAGGAACTAAAGGTTCAGTTGCAAGAGTTGCTTGATCGAGGGTTTATCCGCCCTAGTGTTTCCCCGTGGGGAGTACCGGTTTTATTTGTGCGGAAGAAAGACGGTTCTTTGAGATTGTGTATCGATTACCGAAAGTTGAATCAGGTTACAGTGAAGAACAAGTATCCTCTACCTCACATTGATGATTTATTTGATCAGCTTCAAGGGTCCGTGGTGTTTTCTAAACTTGATTTGAGGAGTGGGTACCATCAGTTGAAGATTCGATCGGAGGATATTCCGAAGACTGCCTTTCGCACTCGTTATGGTCATTACGAGTTCTTGGTTATGCCGTTTGGGTTGACTAACGCGCCTGCCGTGTTTATGGATTTGATGAACCGGGTTTTCCATCCTTATCTTGATTCGTTTGTGGTGGTCTTCATCAACGACATTCTTGTTTACTCTAAATCCCGTGAGGAGCACGAGCAACATTTGAGGACAGTTTTATCCATTCTTGCGAGGGAGCAGTTGTTTGCGAAGTTTAGTAAATGCGAATTTTGGCTCGAGAAGGTTTCATTTCTGGGCCATGTTATTTCTAAAGATGGGATTTATGTGGATCCTTCAAAGATAGAAGCCATAGTGGATTGGAAGAGACCCGAGTCAGTGATCGAGATCAGAAGTTTTCTGGGTTTAGCCGGTTATTACAGAAGGTTTATAGAAGGGTTTTCGAGGATTGCTACTCCGATGACTCAGTTGACCCGGAAGGATGTACCGTTTGTGTGGAGTGAAAAATGTCAAAGTAGCTTTGATGAATTAAAGAAGAGATTAACTACGGCTCCTATTCTTGCGTTACCAAATGGAAATGACGATTTAGTAATTTTCAGTGATGCTTTGAAAGAGGGTTTGGGTTGTGTTTTAATGCAGAATGGGAAAGTGATTGCGTATGCTTCGAGGAAGTTGAGCCCGAGTGAACAGAATTACCCTACTCATGATATGGAGTTGGCTGCGATAGTCTTTGCGTTGCATAAGTGGAAGCATTACCTATATGGAGCGAAGTTTGAGATTTTTACCGATCACAAGAGTTTGAAATACCTCTTCTCTCAAAAGGAATTGAATAACCGTCAGCGTCGATGGATGGAACTTTTAAAGGACTATGATTGTACGATTTCTTATCATCCGGGGAAAGCGAATGTGGTAGCCGATGCGATTAGTAGAAAGTCTTATGTGGCCTCGATGATGGTTCGAGAGTGGAAAATGCTTGAGGATGTTCGAGATTGGTGTCCTCATGAATATTTTTGCGAATATTAGGGTATCTCCGACCCTAATTCAGAGGATAAAAGAAGCTCAAAAAGAAGATCTCGAGTTAGTGAAAGTAATGAGTAAAATAAAGGAAAAGAACTTTGAGGATTTTTCTATGAGTTCGAATGGGGTGTTGACTTTCCGTGGTCGTTTGTGCGTACCCGATGTTGGTGGAATAAAGAGGCAAGTTTTAGATGAGGGTCACAAATCGAGATATACTATTCATCTGGGTAGTACGAAGATGTATCAAAATTTGAAACAACACTTTTGGTGGAACAACATGAAGAGGGAAATAGCCGAGTATGTTTCGAAATGTTTAACTTGTCAGCAGGTCAAGGCCAAGCATCAGAGACCCGCAGGTCTACTTCAGCCGTTAGAGATTCCGGAATGGAAATGGGAGCATGTGACTATGGATTTCGTTACGGGACTACCTCGTACCCGTAGGGGATATGATAGCGTATGGGTAATTGTGGACAGACTGACCAAGACCGCTCATTTCTTACCGATGGATATTCGATACTCGATGGAAAAGCTTGTGACCCTTTATATAAATGAGATTGTGAGATTGCATGGGGTCCCGGTTAGCATTGTGTCAGATCGTGACCCGAGGTTTACCTCCAGATTTTGGAAAGCGTTCCAAGTGGCTTTGGGTACAGAATTGCGATTCAGCATAGCTTTTTACCCTCAGACCGACGGTCAATCCGAGAGGACCATTCAGATTTTGGAGGATATGTTGCGAGCTTGTTCGATAGACTTTTCCGATTCTTGGGATATACATTTACCGTTAGTGGAATTCTCTTACAACAACAGTTATCAGGCTAGTATCGAGATGGCACCTTATGAGGCCTTATATGGGAGAAAATGTAGATCGCCTATCTGTTGGGATGATGTCGGTGAAGCGAAGATCGTGGGTATTGATTTGCTTCAGGATTCAGTTGAGAAAGTTAGAGTTATCCGGGATCGATTGAAAACAGCCCAGAGTCGACAGAAGAGCTATGCAGATAACCAAAGGCGAGATCTTAGTTTTCAGACCGGTGAATTTGTGTTCTTGAAAGTATCTCCGAAGGTGGGTATTCGAAGGTTCGGGAAGAAAGGTAAATTGGCTCCGAGGTTTATAGGTCCGTTTGAGATTCTGGGAAAGGTGAGACTTCTTACGTATCGACTTGCATTACCGCCATCTTTGGACCGGTTACATAATGCTTTTCACGTTTCTATGCTTCGGAAGTATGTTCATGATCCTTCTCACGTTTTACCGAGGGTACCGGAGGATATAGAGCCCGATATGACCTACGAAGAACGACCGGTTCGGATTTTAGATTCCAAAGTCCAAGAGTTGAGGAACAAAAGCATTCCGTTGGTTAGAGTTCTTTGGAGGAATCATAATGTTGAGGAATCGACTTGGGAGCTTCGAGAGGAGATGGAGCGTAGATATCCGTGGCTTTTTAATTCGGGTAAGTCTCGTTAAAATTCGGGTCGAATTTTCTTTAAGGGGGAGTGAATGTCACGACCCGAAAACCCGTCTCTATTTTTTAATAATAAATATTTGATTATTTATTTATTTCTTATTTAATTGTTTAAATTATTATTTAATTGATAATTATGTGTGCATTTATGTTTCATAATAATTTATGTCTAGCATTTTACTTGGGTCATTTGTGCTAGTGTAGTATGATTTGGTCTTAGTTGATAGTAGGAAGTTAGAGTGGTGTGTTAGCAGTGAGGGGGGCCTAAGTGTAACTTTTTAAATAATTTTAACTACTCCCTCCCTACTCTTCCTTCTCCCTCACTCTCTTCCTCACCCTACTCCCTCTCTCCCAGCAAACACTCTCTCTCTCCAATTGGTTTGGGTAAGTTTTTCTCTCCCTTCTCTCTACATTTTCATCATCTTCCTCTCATCTTTCCTTATTTCTCATTTTACGAAATGTGTTTAGATCGTCGATAGGATCGCGTAGAATCAAAAATATTTGAATTCCGTCGTCTTTGAGAAATTCCGGGTAAGTTGCTTTTCCCCCATTTTTATGCTAAAATGTTCACATCATGTTTATATAATGCTTAAGTTGTTATATTTGATGTTTGATTGAGTTTGGAATTTGTTTGGAATTTATTTAGGTTTTTGGTTAAAATGGTGATTGATATGAATGTTGGGTTTGATTCTTGGTTTGGGGTTATTTATGAGGTTGATTAGGTCCCCTTTCAGCCTAGATGTTGTTTTGGTTCATATTTTTGATTGGTGGAAAGTTGGTTGTGGTGGATTTTGAGAATGTGTGAAATGGGTAAGAAAAATGAAGAACCCAGCTGCTGATTTCCGGCCAAGAACCAGACCAGGCGCCCGCCCAGGTTAGACCAGGCGCCCGCCTACCCAGCTTTTTATGCGGCCAGACCTTCTGGTCAATTAAGCGCCCGCCCGCCCCCTTCCAGGCGCCCGCCCGCCCCCTGTTCCAGAATTCTGCCTTTTTGCTTGGTTTAAGACTAATGGCTTACCTAGTTTAGGTTTTATTCTTCTAATTAACCTAAGTTAACATCGTGGAACACTTTATTAATTGGAATTGATTCTTTTGTGAATAAATATGTTATGGAATTTGATTAAGTATCATTTTAGGAATGTGGTCCATCCTTGATGTGTTGTTTGGATTGGTTTACCTTTGTGGTGATTTATTTGGAACGGTTCTCTACTTTGGAATCATTAGTTGTTTATCGTGCTAGTATTTTATTACTTAGCCTTTACTTGAAAGTCCAGCTGGTATTTGTGTGTGTTTCGGGCGATGCGAAACATTATGATGGCACAGCCAAGTCCATTATGAGGTTGACCATTGTTTTGCCCCATTATTTCCCTCCTCCAGATTGGCCTTGGATGTGAGATGAGCTAGCCGTTTTGTGAGCATTTTAGCTATTGGTTTTTGGGCTTTGACTGTGTGTCACTGTCCCCTTATTGTTATTGGTTCCGGTACCGGGGGTTTTCTTTTCAAGCTTTCATGCTACTATGAAGATGTTGATTGTTGATTATTGAAGCTGCGCAGGGACCTTTATTTGGTTATATCAGTTGGGAAACCTTGGCTAATATCCTTTGTTACTTGTTTATTTCCACTGCTATCTGTTAATTGATAAATGCTATGTGCTCAGTGATATTAATTATTGTTTATTGCTTATTGCATCATAGCATGTCATGTAGTTGCATTAGTAACTTATTGAGATTTATCTCACCCCCCTTTTCTTTTGTCTTTGTTTTTCCTTAACCCCCCCCCCCAGGTGGAAAGGATTAGACTCGCTGATCACGAGACAGGACGTCGCGAGGGTTGAGCTTTTGGGGCAAGTTGTTATCGGTGGGTTTACATTACATAAATGTGTAACCTTTTTGGGAATAGTTGTACCAAACTTGACGTCATTAGAATTTGTATATTTTATTATTTTGGGTGTGAGCTTGTGGAGCTTACACTAGTTTATATTTGGTTGTTCAAATTGGATTTCAAAACTTTGTGTTATCATCTTTTGGTATAAAAGGAAATTTTTATCTTCATTATTTTAGAGTTACTGTTTAAGTCGACGTCCAGCTCGCGTACTCCGGGCCCGCGGGGTCGGGGTCGCGACAAGGTAAGTTACTAATTCCCCTTTTAAATGTTAAAATAGTCATATATGCTATATATGATACTCCTACTTGTTAATTTTGTGATTTGGGTAATATTTGCTATACTTGTAATTTTGGGACAAAGGGAGTATATGAACTTGGTTCAGCTGGGTATTGTAATGGTTTGGAATCAAGTTGTAACTATAATGAAAGTTGCTAATGTTGTGACTAATGTTGTGTAGTATCTTGTGTGTATATGTGTTGTACTTGTGGGACGGAAGGATTAAAATTGAACTAAGGAGAGAATCTGGGATTTGGCCCAAATCAGGAGGGGGCGCACGCACCCTAGATAAGGGGGCGAGCGCACCCTATTGGCTAACTTAGGAAAAAAGAAACTATTGAAGGGAGGCGTGCGCACCCTTTTGGGTGGGGCGTGCGCACCCTTAGGTGTCCAAGAAAAGTGAGAGTCTGATGCTTGGGAGCGCGCGCACCCTATGGGGTGGGGCGTGCGCACCCCCTGTTTTCCAGGTTGATAGTTTGTTCCAAATGGGGTATAAGAGGACAAGTGTTTTTATGATCCTTGGGGTTGTTTAGGACTTAAATGTGTATGTGTATGACTTTTATGTCGTTGATGAAAAAGAATGGGTTATGACTAAATGTCCTTTTTATGGACTCTTTATAAGAAATCTTTCGTGTGCATCTTGTGATGTAATTGGCTTAGTTCCTTCTTGGATTAAATGCCCCGGGTTGTGTTTAGCAAGTATTCATTACTGTGCTTCTTGTTAAAATTCCAGCTGGTCTTGTTGTGGAGTCAGCCAATGGAAGAATTATAGTGTGTACCACTATAAGGTTTTCCATTGGAGCTTGTGAGTCAGGCGGTGGAAGAATTATAGTGGAACATAAGCCAAGTTCACTATAAGGTGTCCACTGTGCCTTCTAGTTTCCCCAGTCCAGATTGGCCTTGGATGGGATGAATTGCTCCCTTTGGTGAGTATTTGGGTTATGACTTTGTGTCATATTTCCCTCTCTGGTTATTTGGTTCTCTTGGTTATGGTTTGGTTTTCGGGATCCCGGCTTCAGCTATTTATGCTGCTCAGATAGTTTTCTTTGATGAGTTCTCAGATGGTATTCTCATCAGTTATGGTTATTGGGTAAACCTTGGCTTGGTATCCACCGGAGTGTGGGCTATGTGATAAATGTGATATATGAGTTAATGTTATCTTTTATGCTATATGTTTACTTGTTGATATTGTTTCATTATGCTCATCATATCAGCATGTAACGTAGTTGCATTTTAGTAGCTTACTGAGATTTATTCTCACCCTTATTTGTTTACTGTTTTAGATAAAAGCGGGTCCAGGGGATAGGACACTCGGCACGGGAGGACGTTGGTTTGGTAAGAGTTGGGACTTGTTTTATTGAAGGTTACATTATGTAAATGTAAACCCTTTGGGTAGAGTACCCGTACTTTCTTATGATCACATCTATTTTGGTAAATGTTGATGTATGTCATTTGTTTGAAAGTTATAAGCCTTCGGGCTAAGTACTTTCGTTGTGAAAGTGTTTGTAAAGGTTTGTTTCAATTTAAGTGAAGTCTTTGAACTTCAAGTATGTTTTGTTCAACTTTCTAAAAGTATATTTCGAAAAATTATCTAAAAGAGTTTTATAACGTCTTCCGATCGTGTCCCGAGCGTGGGGCTAAGTAGGACCACGGGTCTGGGGCGCGACAGTTGGTATCAGAGCTAGGTTGTAGATGGTCTAGAATGACTAAATGACCTAGGAGGGTAGTAGAGTATAGAGTGAGTAACGTTGAGTGTTTGATGCAGGTATTCATTAAAAATGGGTGAAACTGACGGAGATCAGGCTGGCTCTTCGGGGCAAGGGGATGCAAGAGAAGAGGCTCGAATTATGTTTCAAGGAATGTTTGAAGCAGCAATGAAAACTATAAATGATCAGAGGCAGGAAAGGGAACAGGTACCACCAAGATATGGCCTAGAACAGTTTCTGAAAATGAAGCCTATGGATTATGATGGGGAGCCTGATGTATCTAAAACTGAAAGGTGGATTGAATCGATGGAAAAAATCTTTGATGCCTTGAGATGTTCTGAGGAAGACCAAGTCAGGTTTGCTACTTATAAGTTGAATGGAGCTGCCGAGCATTGGTGGAAAGCTTTGAAAACAAAATGGGATGAAACTCATGTACCTTACACTTGGGAGAATTTTCTGGGAAAGTTTAAAGAACACTTCATTCCTCGAGTAGATCAAGACAGGAAGGAGATGGAATTTCTTAGCTTGGAGCAAGGTTCTATGTCAATTGCTCAGTATTCAGCTAAATTTTCAGAGTTGTCCAGGTATTGTACTCACCTAGTGGCAACTGAGGAGAGGAAGGCTACGAGGTTTGTGAAAGGTTTGAAAACTGTGATTAGAACTCAGCTAGTATCCCATAAGTTGCAAGATTTTCAGGATGCAGTTGATCGAGCCTAGCAGGTGGAGCATGACATTGAGGAACATAAGAAGAAAATGGAATTGTTAGGTGTTGGGAAGCAAGTTAGGCCACAACAACAACGTGGTGATAATTGAGGAAATCAAGGTGGATCTTCACAATTTAAAGGGACTTCTCAAAGACAGTCAGGTAATAGAAATCAAAGTAACACTTCAGGGAGTCAGAGTAGAGGAGTTTGTAATTATTGTCAGAAAGAAGGGCATTCAGAAGAGAGATGTTGGAAGAAGCAGGGCAAGTGTTTGAACTGTGGCCAGTTAGGACATTTTCAGAGGGATTGCCCTAAGTATAGGATGCAAGCATCGGGAAGTGTGGTTGGGTCCTCTCAGGGCCAGAAAAGGGATTCCTCAGGCAAGCCTAAAGTTAAGGGTCGTGTCTTTGCTATTTCTCAGCAACAGGCTTCAGAGTCCTCTAATGTGATAGGAGGTATTATTTCTGTGTCTAGTTTGAGGGCACGTACACTTATAGACCCTTGCTCATCACATTCTTATGTGTCTGTGCATTTTGCTTCTAGATTGCATATGTCTTCTGAATCTCTGCCTTATGTGTTAGAGGTGTCAACTCTTATAGGGGAGTGCTTGGTGACCAATGAGGTGTTGCATTCTTGTGATGTGCATATACGTGAGCCTATTTTACCTGCTGATTTAGTTATCTTACCATTACAAGATTTTGATGTTATCTTGGGTATGGATTGGTTGGGTAAATATTATGCGTCTGTTGATTGTGCTAATAAAGTGGTCACATTTTCTATCCCTAATGTTCCTAAGTTTTCTTTTAAAACTGTTCCTTGGGGTAGAGAGATTCGAATTATTTCTTATATGAAGGCTAGAAAGTTGTTGAACCGTGGTTGTGCGGGGTATTTGGCTAGTGTTCTTGATACTACTAAAAGGATTCCTGATATTGAGGATGTGCCTATTGTTAAAGAGTTTTCAGATGTATTTTCTTCTGAGTATGCTATGCCTCCTGACCGGGAAATAGAGTTCTGTATTGACTTACTTCCAGATACGGCTCCTATATCTGAGGCACCTTACAGAATGGCCCCAGCTGAATTGAAGGAGTTGAAGGTTCAGTTGCAAGAGTTACTTGATCGAGGATTCATTCGTCCTAGTGTATCCTTGTGGGGAGCTCCAGTATTGTTTGTTAAAAAGAAAGATGGATCCTTGAGACTGTGTATTGACTACAGAAAGCTGAATCAGGTAACTATAAAGAATAAATATCCGCTTCCTCATATTGATGATTTATTTGATCAACTTCAAGGGTCGGTTATCTTTTCAAAACTTGACTTGAAGAGTGGGTACCACCAGTTGAAAATCCGTTCTGAAGACATTTCTAAAACTGCTTTTCGTAGTAGATATGGTCATTATGAGTTTCTGGTTATGCCTTTCGGGTTGACTAATGCTCCGGCTGTTTTTATGGATATGATGAATAGGGTCTTTAAACCTTATCTTGATACCTTCGTGGTTGTATTTATTGATGATATTCTGGTTTATTCCAAGTCCCGGGAGGAGCATGAACAGCATTTACGAATGGTTTTATCTATTCTTCGTGAGAAGCAGTTGTTTGCTAAATTCAGTAAGTGTGCTTTTTGGCTCAATGAAGTATCTTTTCTTGGGCATGTGATCTCCAATAAAGGTATATCAGTTGATCCATCCAAAGTTGAGGCTATTGTGAATTGGAGGAGGCCAGAATCAGTTACAAAAATTCGAAGCTTCTTGGGGTTAGCTGGGTACTACAGAAGGTTCATTGAGGGGTTTTCTAAAATTGCAACTCCCTTGACTCAGTTGACTCGAAAGAATGTTCCTTATGTGTGGGATGAAAAATGTCAAGCTAGCTTTGAAGAGTTGAAGAAGAGATTGACTACAGCTCCTATTCTTGCCCTACATAATGGTAATGATGATTTGGTAATATATAGTGATGCTTCTAAAGAAGGCCTCGGGTGTGTATTAATGCAAAATGGAAGGGTGATTGCATATGCTTCGAGGAAGTTGACTCCGAGTGAGCAGAATTATCCTACCCATGACATGGAGCTTGCAACTATTGTCTTTGCATTGCACAAGTGGAAACATTATCTTTATGGAGTAAAGTTTGAGATTTTCACAGATCATCAGAGTTTGAAGTATCTTTTCTCCCAGAAAGATTTGAATAATAGACAACGAAGATGGATGGAGCTGTTGAAGGATTATGATTGCACCATTTCTTATCATCCGGGCAAGGCAAATGTGGTAGCTGATGCTATTAGCCGGAAGTCTTATGTAGCTTCATTGATGGTGCGGGAATGGAAGATGTTGGAGGATGCTCGAGATTGGAGTCCTTATGAATCAAAGCATGGAGCTATTTTTGCGAACATTCGAGTATTTCCAACTTTAGTTCAACAAATAAAGGAAGCTCAGAAGGATGACCCGGAGTTGGTAAAGATATTGGATAAAATCAAAGAAGGTAAATTTGAGGATTTCTCCCTCAGTCCTGAAGGGGTATTGACTTTTAGAGGTCGGTTGTGTGTGCCTAATGTTGATGGGATTAAACACCAAGTTCTTAATGAAGGCCATAAATCGAGGTATACTATTCACCCCGGGAGTACTAAAATGTATCAGAATTTGAAGCAACACTTTTGGTGGAATAATATGAAGAGGGAAATAGCGGATTATGTATCCAAGTGCTTAACATGTCAACAAGTTAAAGCTGAACATCAAAGGCCCGCAGGATTTCTTCAACCGTTAGAGATTCCGGAATGGAAGTGGGAACATGTTACTATGGATTTTGTAACCGGGTTACCTCGTACTCGAAGAAGGTTTGATGCGGTTTGGGTGATTGTTGATAGATTGAAAAAGTCTTCTCATTTTCTACCTATTGAGATTGGTTATTCTATGGAAAAACTTGCAACTTTGTATATTAATGAGATCGTGAGGTTACATGGAGTTCCAGTTGTATCTGATCGTGACCCTAGATTCACATCTCGATTTTGGCAAGCATTTCAGAAGGCTTTGGGTTCAGAGTTGAGATTTAGTACAGCTTTTCATCCTCAAACAGATGGTCAGTCTGAGAGAACTATCCAGATTCTTGAGGATATGTTGAGGGCTTGCTCAGTTGATTTTTCAGATTCGTGGGATATTCATTTGCCTCTCGTAGAGTTTTCTTATAATAACAGTTTTCAGTCCAGTATTGGGATGGCTCCTTATGAAGCCTTGTATGGGAGGAAATGTCGGTCTCCTATCTGTTGGGATGAAGTGGGAGAAGCCAAGATTTGGGGTGTTTAGATGGTTAATGATTCAGTTGAGAAGGTTAAACTTATTCGAGATCGTTTTAGTACGGCCCAGAGTAGACAGAAAAGCTACGCTGATCATCGGAGGCGAGACCTTGAGTTCGAAAAAGGTGACTTTGTGTTTTTAAAGGTTTCCCCTAAGGTTGGTATTCGAAGATATGGAAAGAAAGGCAAGCTTGCTCCGAGGTATATTGGTCCATTTGAGATTCTTGGAAGAGTGGGGGATCGGGCGTATCGTCTTGCATTACCTCCTTCTCTTGATAAGATCCATAATGTGTTTCATATTTCTATGCTTCGGAAGTACGTGTATGATTCTTCTCATGTTCTATCTGAGGTACCCGAGGATATTGAGCCGAGTATGTCTTATGAGAAACATCCGGTCCAAGTCATTGATTCGAAGGTGCAAGAATTGAGAAACAAAAGTATTCCTCTTGTTCGAGTTGTGTGGAGGAATCACAATGTGGAAGAATCGACTTGGGAACTTAGGGAAGAGATCGAGAGAAAGTACCCTTGGTTGTTTGAGGGCCTCGGTAAGTAATCTTAAAAATTCGGGACGAATTTTCTTTAAGGGGGAGTGATTGTAGCGACCCCAAAACCCGTTTTTATTTATTTTTATATTCTTGGGGATTTTTATTTGACTTATATGTGCATTTTATGTGTTGCATCATATTTTATGATTTGGATATCATATTTGATTATTTGTGTTATTTACTTAGTTAGTAATAATAAAGATTAAAGAAGTTAAATGATTAAGTTGAAACTTTAGGGTCCTAGTTGAAAATGTAAGTTAAGGGGCTTAAGTGTTGACTTTAGAAGTCCAGTGACCAAAATGTAAAAATGGTAAAGATATTTATGCCAACTTTTCTTCTCTCTTTTCCTTCTCTGGGTAAACAAATTGTTCAGCAACTTTCTTCCTCGTTCTGTTCCTAGGGTTAAAGAAAAAAGGTAAGTTCGACCCATTTCGATTTAATTCTTGTTAAAATAGTCATATATGCTATATATGATACTCCTACTTGTTAATTTTGTGATTTGGGTAATATTTTCTATACTTGTAATTTTGGGACAAAGGGAGTATATGAACTTGGTTCAGATGGGTATTGTAATGGTTTGGAATCAAGTTGTAACTATAATGAAAGTTGCTAATGTTGTGACTAATGTTGTGTAGTATCTTGTGTGTATATGTGTTGTACTTGTGGGACGGAAGGAGTAAAATTGAACTAAGGAGAGAATCTGGGATTTGGCCCAAATCAGGAGGGGGCGCACGCACCCTAGATAAGGGGGCGCGCGCACCCTATTGGCTAACTTAGGCAAAAAGAAACTGATGAAGGGAGGCGTGCGCACCCTTTTGGGTGGGGCGTGCGTACCCTTAGGTGTCCAAGAAAAGTGAGAGTCTGATGCTTGGGAGCGCGCGCACCCTATGGGGTGGGGCGTGCGCACCCCCTGTTTTCCAGGTTGATAGTTTGTTCCAAATGGGGTATAAGAGGACAAGTGTTTTTATGATCCTTGGGGTTGTTTAGGACTTAAATGTGTATGTGTATGACTTTTATGTCGTTGATGAAAAACAATGGGTTGTGACTAAATGTCCTTTTTATGGACTCTTTATAAGAAATCTTTCGTGTGCATCTTGTGATGTAATTGGCTTAGTTCCTTCTTGGATTAAATGCCCCGGGTTGTGTTTAGCAAGTATTCATTACTGTGCTTCTTGTTAAAAGTCCAGCTGGTCTTGTTGTGGAGTCATCCAATGGAAGAATTATAGTGGTACAGGTAAGTCCACTATAAGGTTTTCCATTAGAGCTTGTGAGTCAGGCGGTGGAAGAATTATAGTGGCACATAAGCCAAGTTCACTATAAGGTGTCCACTGTGCCTTCTAGTTTCCCCAGTCCAGATTGGCCTTGGATGGGATGAATTGCTCCCTTTGGTGAGTATTTGGGTTATGACTTTGTGTTATATTTCCCTCTCTGGTTACTTGGTTCTCTTGGTTATGGTTTGGTTTTCGGGATCCCGGCTTCAGCTATTTATGTTGCTCAGATGGTTTTCTTTGATGAGTTCTCAGATGGTATTCTCATCAGTTATGGATATTGGGTAAACCTTGGCTTGGTATCCACCGGAGTGTGGGCTATGTGATAAATGTGATATATGAGTTAATGTTATCTTTTATGCTATATGTTTACTTGTTGATATTGTTTCTTTATGATCATCATATCAGCATGTAACGTAGTTGCATTTTAGTAGCTTACTGAGATTTATTCTCACCCTTATTTGTTTACTGTTTTAGATAAAAGCGGGTCCAGGGGATAGGACACTCGGCACGGGAGGACGTTGGTTTGGTAAGAGTTGGGACTTGTTTTGTTGAAGGTTACATTATGTAAATGTAAACCCTTTGGGTAGAGTACCCGTACTTTTTTATGATCACATCTATTTTGGTAAATGTTGATGTATGTACATTTGTTTAAAAGTTGTAAGCCTTCGGGCTAAGTACTTTCGTTGTGAAAGTGTTTGTAAAGGTTTGTTTCAAGTTAAGTGAAGTCTTTGAACTTCAAGTATGTTTTGTTCAACTTTCTAAAAGTATATTTCGAAAAATTTTCTAAAAGAGTTTTATAACGTCTTCCAATCGTGTCCCGAGCGTGGGGCCAAGTAGGACCACGGGTCTGGGGCGCGACATGACTAATATGAGATATATGTATGACATTGACCATGACATAAATCTCATAGAGTGGGTCATGTCCAGTACTAAACAAGTACCCATAAATTTAATATAATCATCCCATGATCATTTAGCCTTTACACTAATACCTAACAAGTACTAGGGACGGAGATTATTATAAATAAACATGAACAATAATAATAATCAAAACATCTCTTTATTAATATGAATAAAAGATAACAATTACAACGTTTATTAAACGTGCCTAGGGCACCAACACCAACATATTTGTTGGTGAATATATTACTAGACTTGACACGTTTATGCGATTTATGTCATGGTCAAATGTCATAATTAAATCTCATAATAGTTATACCATTAGAATCCTTAGGCCTGAAATTATTACGGTCTTCCACATAATGAACATTATGTTTAACATATTAAAAACATTACTCTTGACTAAGTAATTATAAATGATATGACTAGCATGATCGGAGTTATGTAGGGAAGTGTAATAAGTCATGATGGAATTTGTCCCTTATCGAGAGAGATGTCAAACTTGGGCCCCTCGATGAATAGTATTGATGAAATGAATGGCCGTGCTCAAATGAATTGATGAGATCAATGTCATTTGTATTATCAATATATTCGGAATTGAGAAAAGTATTAAACAATGTAAGTTGACAACGGACCACGACTTGCGGTCAATAATATCGTGGATAAAGGGATTGTGATATGTTCTGTGAGGATAAATGAACTTTAATAATTAGTACTCCCTCCGTCCCGGTTTAAGGTTCTTAGTTTGACTATGCACGCTTAATAAGAAACCAAGGCAAAAACAATGGAAATGAGTCAACCAAAAGTAGAGAGTGAATGATAAAATTGTCCAAAACACTATTCATAAAGAAAGTGGGTGAAAGTAAGTTAGGTAAGTAGTGGTTTTTTTGTAATTAAAAGAAATTTTTGAGGGCAAGATTCTACAAAGCACTATTCATTCTTTTTCATTTATGGAATAAAGCAACTAAAAACCTTCAAGTGAGACAGACCAAAAAGGAAAGTAAGAACCTTAAACTGGGACGGGGGGAGTAATAAAGATTACTAGATAATTTATAATGCATAAATGAAAATTTGAATTGAGTTGTGTAAATTTTTTTAAAACATAATAAAGATGAGAATTTAGTTTTATAATTCATAAATTTAGAATTTTAATTGAGTGGTATAAATTATTTAATTACCTAAACACTAAATTTTATCGCAAAAATCAATAAGTAGTCAAAACCTAAACTTATTATTGAAATTCTCAATTCTTCAAATTTTATTGACTTTATATTAACACATTTTTATATTTTCATGAATATGGTTATATTTAGAAAATCATAAAGTTAGCTCTTTACTAGCACATATTTCATTCGTCCCGGTAGAAACTTCACTATTTTAGGAGTGAAACAAAAATTAAGAAAAGTGATGTGTGAGAAATGGATTCAGAGACGGAAGAAGTGAGTGGATATGACGAGTGTGACCCATATTTTAAATGTGTGAGGGGAAAAAATTAGTAGATATAACAAGTTGAGATCTCAATTTAAGTATTTATGTGAACGTGAGAGGAAAAAGTGAGTGAGATCGCAAGTGAGACCTATATTTACAATAATTTTAAGAAAAATAAAGCTTTAAATGAGACATTTTTGAGTAAAAGGTGAAGTTTTTACTAACTTAAAATATAAATAATTTGCTTACATCTCATATTAGTATTTAATAAATTAAATAATAACTGAAAACCTGCTGTTTTAATTAAATGTTATACAATTAAAGAGCTTTTTTTTGGGAAAATATAGATTTATACCCCCGTACTTGGGTGTAAGATGAAGATCTGCCCTCAAACTCAATAATTGCTATATTTGCCTTTGTACTCAAGAAAAATGAGGGCAAATTTGGCCATCGTTAACTTCCCGTCAAAAAATTGACAGAAATGCTGACTAAGTTGCTTAGTTGCAAAAAAGTTTAACCTACGTGGAGAAAATTGGCCAAATGAGATTTTAAAATTGTGACAAATACGGAGTATAAATAATTGCTCTTCATCCCAAAGCAACGTTGTTTTGAGTATTAAAAGATAAACCCTATTTTCTCCCAACCACGACTCTCTGCACACAGACCCCCACCCCATTCCTCCATGCCCTGCCGCCACCCCCTTCCAGTTCAACCCATCCCCATCCCCATCCCCATCCCCATTCTTCATCAAAATCGTTCTTTATATCTCATCACCTTTATTTCCCTCCTCCCCCCCCCCCCCGAACGCACACATCGCCGGGCCCTCCCTCTTCACCGCCTGCGATAATCACCAAACCCTATGAATTTGCGATATCTCTGACCTTTTGCGGAAGGAGACGGTGACCGAAATTACCCAGAAACGATACAAGATTGTGGAATGCATCGTAAGGACGAGGGGTATCAAAGACTAACTTTTTCTTCTTCTCCACAGATCTATCTCAAATTTACACAATCTGGGTTTTCTATTTTCAATTTTATAGTTTTTCTTTTTATCTTGGTTTCAATTTGGGATTTGGGATATTTTAGAAGGTGAATTTTTCAAGACTAGAACTTTTCAAAGTTGTGTTCATTTCGATCTATTATAATCTGTCAATTTGTTCAATTTGATTTTCCAAAAGTGTTCAAGGATTTGTTCTTGTTTCTTAGTGGTGGTGGTAAAGGTGGTCGTCATGTATAGGGGTAGGCTATGGTAATGTTGTGATGACCAAATAGATATTGTGGCGTTCATTTTGGTGGTGCTGGTTATTTTGGAGGTGATGTTCCTGGTGGCCGTGGACGGTGGTAGACAATGATGAGATGGTTAATCTAAGTTAAGTCGGTTTTCCAGATTTGACTAACAAATTCGTTAATCTAACAACTTATTAACGAAATGGGGAAACAAATCACAATAGTTAACAAATTATTTAACGAAGTGAAACAAAGTATAACAGACATTATTAATTAAAACGACATAGTTTTGTGCCAATTCAGTAACTTCATACATCATCAATCCATTTGGCGTATCTTTTTCCACGTTTTTTGCAAATATATCCAAATCAGCATCCTAGTCAGCATTTCCGTTATTTTTTTGATGGAAAGTTAACGATGGCCGAATTTGCGCTCATTTTTCTTGAGTACAATGGCAAATATAACAATTATTGAGTTGGAGGGCAGATCTGCATCTTATACCCAAGTACGGGGCATAAATCTATATTTTCTCTTTTTTTTTTTCTTTTTTTTTTTTTTTTATAATGAGTGCGCGTAAACCGTCGAGACACTCACTCACTCACGCGGTTTCACTTCCAAAACCTCCTCTACATCTGATGCCTTCACACCGTATCCGCCAGAGTTATCCTAGCTGGAAATATATTATTATTATAATTAATGCCTCTCCACTTTCTCAACTTCTCCTTTTCTTTTATTTATTCATTTGACTCAATCCCTTCTCCCTTGATATATAAAATCCCACTCCTCCCCAACTACGCTTTCCACATCTATCACCCCACCGACTCTTTCTTCCATTCCAATGGCCGATCGTGTTCAACCCACCGACTCTTCTCCGCCGCCGGAACTCCTATCTGATAAGCCTCTTCCCCCACCGTCCGGTACTTACGTTATTCAAGTCCCCAAGGACCAGATCTACCGAATCCCTCCTCCCGAAAACTCCCGCAAATTCGCCCACCGCACTAAAAAACAGCCTCGCCGGAGCTGCTGTTGCCGCTGTTTCTGCTACACCCTCTCCCTCCTCCTTCTACTCCTCCTCCTCATCGTCCTCACCGCCGGTATCCTCTACCTCGTCTACCGTCCCGAAACCCCGAAATACTCCGTCGACGGCATTTCCATCCGCGGCATCAATTTAACCTCTTCTTCTGCACCAATCTCGCCGGCGATCGACGTCTCCGTACGAGCTCGGAATACCAACGATAAGCTTGGGATATACTACTACCAAGATGGAAGCTCCGTTGACTTTTATTATTCGTCGGTCAGGCTATGTAACGGCGTCGTTCCCAGGTTTAATCAGCGGGCTAATAATGAGACGGTGTTTGTTACGGCGTTAAAGGGATCGAATATTGTTCTGGGTAACAACGTTCATACGGCGTTGATGAAGCAGCAGAGGGATGGTAAGGTGCCGTTAAAGTTGAAACTGAAAGTGCCGGTTAAGATTAAGGTTGGCGCCGTGAAGACATGGAAGATTACCGTTAAAGTTGACTGTGATTTGGCGGTAGATAAATTAACGGCGGACTCGAAGATTACATCAAAAAGTTGTGATTATAGTGTAAAACTTTGGTGAGATTGGTTTTGATTTCATTGTAGAAAGTAGAGGGAGATAGATTCATACATAAATGGTTTGTTTTAATGTTCATTCTGGTACATTATCTTTTACGCTTCGATGGTGTTTTTTTTTTTTTTTTTTTTTTTTTTTTTTTTTTTTTTGATTCTATGTCATTTTTTGGGTCTCAAACTTTTCTCGAGTACTATTTTGAGCAACAAACGATTTGTACTTTAAAGGGCGTAAATATCTTTAAGATATTCTATGAAAATACATTAACTAGATTTATGCGTGATTTTGTCCAAGACAATACTTTTCGCAAAAGTGTCCCATCACAAATCTTTATGAAAGACAAACTAAGTTTTCTTTCATTCCATATCTAATATGGTATCAGTCGAACCTCCTTAAATGAAATTCAAATTAGTGTAAGAGCAGCTATTTCCAGCACATAATCCAGAAGGTTAATTAAAGATCAATTTGACTTATCATGAGGCGAAAAACTATAGTTTGCAGACAATCTGTAAACTTCTGGAACACCATCCGTACGGCTGCTAGGCAGACGTACACCTCCAACCAATCCGTACGGTTACTATTTTCAGATTACGTTTTTCTTATTCTGCAGACTTTCTGCAGAATTCACATCAAATCTATGGCTCAAATATTCATTATTTTGATCAGATCAGAGTATTTTAATACTTTTTCCATGAGTTATCGAAATCCTTTCTAACATTGTTACTTTAATGAACCAAATACATCAATATGTATTTATCCAAAAGAGTACTTCCTTTCACTACTATTAGTAAAGAGGTGTCTTGACCAATTTCTAAGATCCACATATATCATATGATTCGAAATCATGTAAATTTAAAAGTCCGTCCCATGAAATTTTATATATGTGTTTCTTATCATTGATATAGACATCAATGCTTTAAGAATTGTAACGCTTACATCGTTAGATTCAGATTTTCATTATTTATATTATACTTATTATTTTGTTTTTCCAGGATAAGGATATAAAGTCTCATTATATGATTAACAATACAATAAAGCAAATCATATTTAATGGAGCACTTTCTTATTCAAAATAAGAAATATCCATTATCTCCTAATAAAGAAACCAAAATAATATTTCTATTAAAGTAGGAACATAATACCATTTGTTCAAAACAAACATGAACCTACTAGGTAAAGACACTTCGTAAGTTCCTATGATTAATGTTGCAACATTTGCATCATTATTACCACATATGTTAATCTTTACCTTCTTTAAGTAGTCTTTCTATTTCTCAAGTCTTACACATTTATACAAATGTGTAATCCATATCCGGTATCTAATACCCAAGAACTTAGATGTAGAAGATTAATCATAAATGCTTGAAGCGGTAGTCCTACTACCCTTTCTTTTGATCTTTTAATTCAAATTGTAATTTCTCCAATGGTCAATCATATTGCCATGGTAGCAATTACATCATTTGGATTTTAGGTTTAGCCACAAATATTTTATTTAGACTTGACAACTATTGTCTTGCCTTTATCTTAAATCATTTTCTTTATTAACCTCAGAGTTTGAGAAGGTTTCCATTTGATATTAAGACTTAGCATTTTAAACATCAAATGTCGCTTATGAATTAATATAAAATACCCTTTCAGTTCCAAACTAACTTGATAACCTAGTCTATTAAGGTGATCAATATGTCTCTTCATGTTCAAAACATAAGAACTTATTAATATACCTTTCAGTCATCACATGAATATTAGGCTCTAATCAATCTCAAACTTTTCTTGCCTTTCTTGCTTGTAGGAACGCTTCCTACGTGATTGCTTATCACATAAACATCCATGTGTTTTAGATATTTCTCAAGTTCCAAACATATGGTAGCAAGTCATATGACAATTGGCATCCATAAATTCATCCACATGTTTCTACTATATGTCTTTGTCTGTGCTTAAGGCATTAGGTCTCTAAGGAATAAGATTTATTAAGAATGTATAACTTTCGCTCTTGCTTTAGAACAATTCTTAAGCTCATGACTAGGTCAAAGAAGTTAATCTCATTCTGGGTAGATCGCAGTGATTATATATGATTAAAGTTTAAAATATTCTACACAAATATGCAAATAAATACACCTATATTTCATACCATTACCATTTAGAGATATTTAATGTATTTCATAAATACTCCCACTAAATTATACACCTTCAAATACAATAATTGTATAATATAATTTATGTGGGCTAAGATCCATATTTCACTTGATCTTACGTCCGCGATGTCGAGATGCATAAAACCAAGTTATTTAGGTAAATAACTCTTTATCAATCATATCATATATGACTCTTAGATCATTTATGAGATTTATTTAGACATCATATGTCAAACATGTTTTTATTTCATCTGTGCCTTAGGCCCAAAGCTCTTTTGATAGCCTAATTAAGTCAAACCACTTTAAACGCATAGGAACCACTTTTTCACTCATCTTGCTCATACAAACATGGAATTAATGCGCCTCGCGAGGGTTAGAGCCCACATAAAACTACACGTGTACTTACAAGTGTTTTAATCATGGGTTGGCACAAGACTTAAAATTTTATGAATGTTAATTAACATAGAGACATGCATCATATATTTAATTATGTCAATCATAATATAATATAGTCTTTGCATAAATGATGTTAACTAATCTAATTAATTAACGGAAGCAAAATCTTGTGATTTACTTACGAAGCAACATAATGGGGACATATACTAAATTCTTTATAAACAATTTACAGATTGAGTGTTTCATCCGTATGTCCAGAAACAAGGCATAAGTCCGCCATTGGCCCTTACGATGAATCAATTTGAATTTAGTTTCCTTCTCTGCAAACAATTTGCACTTTATTTATAGGGACAAATTCTGAAACCTTTTGAATCCGCAGAACATCTATAAATTGAGAGCACAAAACGTACGGTCGAAACTAAGCCATAAGGCAACCACAATCCTGTACTAAAATCAAGAAACTAAGAGAATTTTCCATACGGCTGAAACTAAGCGAAAGAGGCAACAACAATTCCGTATGAAACGATAATCTTGTTTCAAGATCATTTATTGTCTCATCAATTTCACATACTACATCAATCCTGAATTCTTCAGAATTCTGATTTCTGCAATTTTTTGTATTAAATCATATTTCAGGAAGCATGGTGTCGAAAACCTGCCATCTGAAACCAGATTAAATTCCTGGTTAATGATTTACAGAACAATCAGAAAACCAGAAAACAAAACAAATCTGCCCAGGAAACCCTAGGGAGCCGTACGGCTGTCTGGGAGGCGTATGCCTCCTAGGGCGCCGTACGGTGCTCCGTCCCAGATTTTTAGAATTTTCAAATTCGATCGATTCCATTATTGTGTTCATGCATTAATCAGATTAAATTAACACGAATTTATAGATTGCGAATTTAAATAGATCTAATCAATATCATGAATAAACTATTTGTTACATATACAAATTAGATCTAAATTATCAATTTATATAATCCAATTATTTATTGATAATCCTAACATGCAATTATTCATATGGATCAAATCAATATAATAATCACATAATCCCCATATTCATGCTCATAAACCCTAATCACATATTCATCTTATTATCATGCAAATCATATAATCGAATTAAACAATGTAACATGATATATTAAAATAATCAACGATGAACAAGGCTCTGATACCACTGTTGGGTTTTGATGCATCATGCGCAGCGGAATAAACATATTAAATCAAACACCCATAATCCTGGATCCGTCCATGTTGATTAAATTAAATACAAGATGAAAGAAACTAACCCTTGAAGATCGCATCCATGAACACGGACTTTAAGGTGCTAAAGCAAACACCCTCTATCGGTATCCAGACGTCGAACGGACTCAAGAACATCTTCTTGATGCGACTGCTAGATCTAAAGGCTTGATGAAGAAACGCTTTCTTCGTAGGAATTATCTCGCTCCTTCGATTATTGAATTTGATGATCATAGATCTCAAATCAATAATCCTACCTCTCTATATTTAATGTTTCACAAACAATTGATATAGGTTTCCAAAACCTATGTTATCAATGGGGTTAGGGGCTGCAAAACCCGGCACTCCTATTTATATGAGAGGTTTGACCTAATTCCTTTTGAACCCGCCTTCTCCAAGAAGAAAAATGTAGAATCTGGCTAGGTACGGGGAGGGAGCTGTACGGCTCCTTAGAAGCTGGACTCCTCCCGTCCATCCGTACGGTGTCAGTGCAGAATCCCAGATTTTTCCAGCCTTTTCAATCCGTTCTATTGTGTGTGACCCAATAGGATTATACTAAGTTGGCAACGAGTCCGAACAAGTCAGAACCCGTAAGTCATAAGCGGACTCTAGCAAGCCATTATGACTACCCAATTACTATAACTTTGAAAGTCCAAAGTTACCTTATAGAACATATCACAATCCCTTTGTCACGCGATATCATATTGGACATAAGTCATGGTCCAAGTCAACTTATGTTGCCCAATGCTTTCTCGATCTTGAGTAGACTGATATGAGCAAATGACATTGATCACATCAATTCATTTGGGCATGGCCATGCACTATCATCAATCTCACTCATCGAGTGGCCTAAGCAGATATTTCTCCGAAGAGGGACAAATCCCATCTTGACTTATCATTATTCCCTACAAGAATTCGATTATGCCAATCGTAGCCTTTATAACCACCCGGTTAAGTGTAGCGTTTGAGTACATCAAACATAATGTTCATCATGTGGAAGACCATGATAATCTCAGGTCTAAGGATTCAAATGGTATGACTATTATGAGATTTAATTATGACATTTGAACATGACATAAATATCATAACGGGTCTATCCAGTACCTTGTTCTCCAACAAGGATTATTATAATAAACATGCAAAAGATATAATAAATCGGGTTTGTTATCTCGATAACAATGAAGCTATATGATGTAACGATAGGCCTTTCTCAAGGGCCTTGGGCATAATATCCAACAGTGGCAACACACACATTTTTAGTTTTACATTTGAAAAATTGATGTCTTCAAATAAAATCCACACTAGGGGCTATCCACTTTGCCTCTTACTCTCACTACATAGTGTGGTATTCCCAAAGAGTCGATGCTTGGAACCACTTCCCGAAAGCCAAGTCGATAGCTAAAATGCCTAATACATTCAAACCCAAAAATCTTGTATGTCTCTCCCCAAATAAGAGACAAAACTACTCTTCTCTCTGAGTCTTCGAGTACATACAGTGTCAAAAACAAAAAATTGAAAAGAGACGCAAAAGAGATGCCCGCTAGATTGAAAACCCGCCCAAGCATGACTGTAGCCTGCAAAATGTGGACTCGTGCAATTACGCGAACTCTCGTCCATGGCTACGTAAAAATGAGCCAAACCAGCAGCACCCCAACTAGCATCAGTGACATGCTGCATATCCCTCAACACACTCAAAAGAGTGATGATAAACGACTATTTTATAGTCATTTATAGTATATTTTACCTATCATTTTATCTTCAAGAATAACTTTATTTAGTTAAATTAATTCATTTTTATCTATATTTTGTGGATTTTATGCTTGGTAGTATTATGTGGCTGAAACAGGTTTTAAAAGGACCTTTAGGGACAAAATATGGCTCATATAGTGAACTGGAGCAAAGGGTTTGAAGACGGAACAAAATGAGAAGAAGAAAAGGTGGAAAATCATACTTTTGGGTCGGCACGACCGCGCTTATAAATTAGCACGACCGTGCCACTTATGTCGACAATAAGAAACAAAAGGGCAATTCCGCACGGCCGCGCCAAGAGCAATGGTCCGGCCGTACCTAACTACACACCCGGTCGGACCCATTTAACAATCCGGTCGGACTCCTTTAATAACCCGGCCGGACCACTAGATTTTCACCATTTCTGAGGACTTGGTCCGGTCGGACCAAGCTCCATACCCGCCCGGACCCACCTGCCTGTTCTGAAGGAATGCTATCCAAAAGGCACCTCTTAGACAAACATCCAGGAATGGACACTCTTTTTAGCCTCTTTACCAATATAAGGAGGAATTTTTAGTCTTGTAAGATACCTAGATTTGATTGTAACTATACTCTAGCAAATTCCTAAGTTCAAATACATTATTTTACTTAGATTTTGAGTAAAATATCAAAGGTGTTCTTGAGTAAGATTGAAGAAATAATATATTGAGTTTAATTTCAGCCATTTTGATCTTCATTCACTTTAATAAGTATTTCTTCCCTTCTCTTTATTTGCATGTCTTATTGTCTTGTGAGTAATCCCCCCATATTCTTAGTGTTGGAAACTCAACCTCATATGTTCATCACTTTAATTTATGCTCATCTTTATTTCTCTTCATCTTAAACAATTTATTCATATCGTAACTAAAACGCCTACGACCATGATGAGCTCCATGATTCGTATGAACTCCAGTTAGTCGAGAGAAGTACCTAGCGGAGAATCTCGACTAGCGGATCCATATGAGTAAACTGGGTTTCTATTAATCACGAGAGTAGATTAATGGCCTAGGGATGTTCCTTGAGTGGAAAGTATGTCGATTTTATAAACTTAACGGATTCTTACTAGTCTATGGGCCATCGAGAGATAGGGCATAGTTAGTATGAGAATACAAATGCTACTTGCTTGATCGTGAGAAGTAGTGTAGGCTTAACATACCATCCTTGTTTTAAAATGGAAATGTAATCTAAAGAGCATGATTAATTGATGAACACTTGATTGTTTGAGTCTCAATCCCAGGAATTTCATAAAAATAAGAATTTTCAATCCAAAGTTAAAGTAATTTGCAATCATTTCTAATCAATGACAAACAAATAAAACCCCCAATCAATTTCTTTTTACTATTTATTTCTTAAAAGCAAACATTTTACAAAGTAACACTGTCCTCGTGGGATCGACCCGTATTTTCACCTTTCTATACTATTTACAACCCGTGCACTTGCGGTATTTATAACTAAGCCTTCGTTTAGGCATAACAAGTTTTTAGCGCCGTTGCCGGGGACAACGGTTTACTTTTTAATTTTTGCTTTGTATTTTCTGTTTTTATTTTTTTTGTTTATTTAACATATCCTTCGAAGAATTCTTGTCTTTGAAAATTTCTTTAGGTACTCTCGAAGTATATGAAAAGAACCCGGATCTCCCTTGAAGAATTTGATCCGGAACCTGAACGAACCATTCACGAAAGGTTAAGAAGATTAAGAGAAGTGCTTGAAGAAGAAATGGCACAAAACTAAGAAGGAGAACCCGTTACACCACCACCTAGAACCCTACAGGACTTCATCAATCCGAGTACCCCGGGAACTAGGACACCAATAGTTGTACCAAATTGCGATGCAGCCCATTTTGAAATCAAACCACAACTTCTACACATGGTCATGAACAACCAATTTGGTGGCTTAGCACTTGAAGATCCCCACCTTCACATCCAATCTTTTTTGGAATACTGTGAAACCATCCGAATTCTTGGTGTCACACCGGAGGCCATAAGGATGCGCCTTTTTCCTTTCTCACTCAAGGATAAGGTGAAACAGTGGTTGAACTCGGTCCCTCATAACTCATTAACAACATGGGACCAAGTTCAAGAGGCGTTCCTTAGACGTTTCTTCCCACCATCTAAGACCGCTCAAATCCGTACTAAAATTACAAACTTTAGTCAAAACGGAAATCAGTCTCTTTATGATGCATGGGAGCGTTACAAGGAACTTTTGAGAATGTGCCCACACCACGGGCTTGAGAAGTGGTTAATTGTGCACACATTCTACAATGGTCTCACATTCAAAACAAGGGAGACCATAGATGCTGCCGCTGGAGGAGCACTTATGAATAAAGGGGTAGACGAAGCGCATGACTTGATCGAGAATATCGCATTGAACCATTATCAATGGTCAAACGAGAGGGAGCAACCGCAAGGAACTCCAGGTAAGTATAATGTTGACGCCGTTACTATTCTCTCTTCAAAAGTTTACATGCTTCTAAAAAATTTGAAACCCTTAATGTGAATCCCGTGGCCAATGTTAACGCTTTTTGTGAACTATGTGGGTCTAAATCACATAGTACCAAAGGTTGTGAATTGCTTGACACTACTCCTAGTGAGCAAGAAATTTTGTTAACTCTTATGGGCAAAATGGGGGTATGTATTCAAACACATATAACCCAGAATGGAAAAATCACCCCAATTTTTCCTATAAGAGCAATAATGTTTTAAACCCCCAACCTTCTACACAACCACCGGGATTCACACTAAATTTCAACAATAATGCTTTCCCTCCCCCTAAATCTAAGTTAGATCTTATTATGGACTTCATAGTCAAAAATAAAAATGCTCAAGATAAGATCAACAATGAGGTTATGGAAAATTTTAAGGCATTAAATAGTAGGTTCGATAATCTAACCGCCCATAACAAGATGCTAGAGAACCAGCTAGCTCAAAAAGCCAATGCTTTGAATAGACCACAAGGGAGTCTTCCCGGTCAAACGAAAAGGCCTAATGAGCATGCTAATGCAATAACTTGTGCGAGTGGGAAAGAAAAGAACCTTAGCGAAAAGAACCATAGTCCAATTCCTCAAATCGTTAAAACTAATAAGGAGGTTTAAAAAGGGACAGAATCCCCAATACCTCCTAGAAATTTTGATCCGCGAATACCTTACCCTCAAAGGTTGGCAAGGGCAAATCTTGACAAACAATTTTCAAAAATTTTAAAAGTTTTAAAATCAATTTACATCAATGTTCTTTTTATTGATGTTTTAAAACAAATGCCCTCTTACACAAAATTTTTAAAATAAACACTTTCAAATAAGAGGAGATTAGAGGAATTTGAGACTGTTGCACTAACGGAAGAGGTAAGTGCCGTTTTACAAAGAAAATTACCTCCAAAATTGAAAGATCCCGGTACTTTCTCTATCCCTTGCAACATAGGTAAATTTGATGTTGAGAACGCCATGCTTGATCTTGGGGAAAGTGTTAGCCTCATTCCGCTATCGGTTAGTCAGAAAATAGGTGTGGGGTAATTCAAACCCACCACAATATCTTTGCAACTAGCGGACCGTTCCATTAAGAACCCGGTGGGTATTATGGAAGACATTCCTTGTCCAGTCGGGAAATTAATCATCCCGGTCGACTTTTTAGTTCTTGAGATGGAAGAAGACCATAACATTCCCGTTATCCTAGGTAGACCATTTCTTGCCACCGCAGGGAAAATTATTGATGTTAAAAATGGTAACCTTTCATTAAACGTAGGGAATGAGAAAGTGAAATTTAAATTAATGAAAAATCCTAGTCTTAAGAACCCTTGCTCCGGAGTTAACATGCTAGAATCTATAAGCAAGGAAGTAGAAATTAGAAATGAGTACCTTACTAAAGACAAAAAAATTGAAAAATCAATGCCAAAGAGTAAGGTACCAAAAAAGGGAAGCATACCGGGGTGGCGTACGTGCCTTGATCGCAGAAACTCAATCATTCCGATGGGCATGGAATAGCGAATTGTTTTGCCCATTCCAATTATAAGAAAGGGGTCGAGCTAATGACCTTAAACAAGCATCATCGGGATGGTAACCGATGGATTATTTTCATTTTTTTTATATTTATTGTTGTTTTCCTTCTTCTTCTTCTTCTTCTTCTTCTTCTTCTTCTTCTTCTTCTTTCTCTCTCTATCAAACCCCAAAGAATTTTTACCCCCAATTTTTTAAGTTGTCATATTTTAAAACATTGAGGACAATGTTTGCTTTATGTGTGGGGGGGGGGGGAGGGAATCTCTTCTTTTCTCTTTTTTTTTTTTTTAAAAAAAAAACTCCCTTATTATCATTATCAAAATTGTCTTTATAAAACTTTTTCCTATCTATTTCTTTATAACTTTTATCCTTTGAGAATTTTGATAAAGAGAAGTTAGGAATATATTGGGAATAAGTGAAAAATTCTAAGTATAAGTATAAAATTTATAAACTTTATTAAGTACAAGCATTACTTTTATTAATGAATTTTTGGGTCAATTAAGTTAGGTTACATTTACTTGTGAAAATTTTGAAATCATTCTTGTTTATACATCACAAAAGCCTTTATTTTTATTCCTTTTAAGATATGAATGATTGTTATGCATTTTCCGAATCACAAAACCTTCTCTTAAAACCATCTTTCCATTTCCACTTCCAAGGCTATTAATCAACTTAAACCTCTTGTGAATTGTCCACTCGAATATCTAAATGAATAAATCATTATAGAGTGTGACAATTTAAATCAAGAAACTCAATTGCCACGTCTAACTAATATAATCTCTAAGCCTTTTTCCACTACCATCCCCCGCCCCCATTTTTTGTGATTCAAGGTGCATAACAACTTATGAGTATCTTAATTAAGGAATAAAAATTATTGTTCAATGATGAATTTCAAGCATGAAGCAATTCTTCACAAAGCACTCTAAAGAGTGAATTTATTTCAAAACCATACTTGTGATCCAAAAGTTCATTTGGCTATTTCAATATGCTTTTGCTTGATAAATTTTATTCTTTCTATATTAAACTTATAATTCTCTATCTATTTCCCAACATAATCCTAGGTTCTATTTCGCAAAGTTCTTGAATTATAGGAGGGACAGAAATAGGTAAGAAGAATTTGTACTAAGGCAATACTTTATTTAAAGAGAGCATTATATTTCTTTCTTCCTTTCCATGGTCATTTATTCTTCTCCTCCCTTCTCCAATCTCTAACTCGCTCGAGGACAAGCAAGGTTTAAGTATGGGGGAGTTGATAAACGACTATTTTATAGTCATTTATAGTATATTTTACCTATCATTTTATCTTCAAGCATAACTTTATTTAGTTAAATTAATTCATTTTTATCTATAGTTTGTGGATTTTATACTTGGTAGTATTCTGTGGCTGAAACAGGTTTTAAAGGTTTCGGGACAAAATATGGCTCATATAGTGAACCGGAGCAAAGGGGTTGAAGACGGAACAAAATGAGAAGAAGAAAAGGTGGAAAATCAGACTTTTGGGTCGGCACGACTGCGCTTATAAATTAGCACGGCCGTGCCACTTATGTCGACAATAAGCAACAAAAGGACAATTCTGCACGGCCGCGCCATTTCTAAAGCTCGACCGCGCAAGGAGCAATGGTCCGGCCGGACCTAACTACTGTCACGCCCCGGAAATTCCAAAAATCCATAAACATAAAATTTACAAATTATACATCTCCAAATTGCTAAATACCAAACCGGGCGCGTGAATTCTAGTATAAACCAATACCAACAAACAATACCTCAACGAGATTATAACTCGGAGACTAGAAACAAACGCGGAAGCAAGAACAACTGTTAATAATATAAATTCCCAAAGGACAACAGTATATACATAACCCTGGACGACCACGACCTTTCAACCATATACAAAGAGGCTCTGAAGAGCAACTACTCCAAAGGCGATCAACCTGCCCAGAAGACTCCCGATACAACGGACCTCAAACGATACCACTTGCTTTCCTTGGGGGGGGGGGTTAAGGATAAAACAATTTGAAACAAGAAACGGGGTGAGATAAAATCTCAGCAAGTTACTAAATGCATCTACATGGCATAATATCATGCAAATCAATTATATAACTGAGCAAGTAAATCATATAACAACAAATGAGAAAGCTCCCTATCGCCAACCATCCCATACCAGTTGGAAATAACGACTAACTCATCATGCAGCACATAAGACTGAAATAAACACGTTACAAAGGATACTGAGAGCCCGTGACTGTACCAATGAACAAATGGCCCGAGTCTTCCATACCACCTTGGACGGAATCGCTCTCCGTTGGTTCTTACGTTTGGATCCCTCCGAACGAGAGACATGTGAACAAATCACCGCTACTTTCTGCGAGAAGTATCAGTCAAACCTAGATTGGCACATCAACCGTACTGATTTAGAGAACACAATACAAAGGCCCAGCGAGCCTATCTATGACTTCTATAAGAGGTGGAATCACAAGCTAGCAGAGGTACAATACCCTCCTAAGGCAAAGGAACAAAAGAAAATCTTCTTCAAATGCTTGTTGCCCGAGCTTAGGGTGGCGATTGGCAATGGTTACTTTCCTGATCTGCGAGAAATGGTCGATGCTGGGGTCAGACATGAAGCTGGTATTACTGGTGTTGTTAAAGAAACTGCCAAAATTGGAAACTCTTCCTTCTACTACAAAGCTCTGACAAGTACCGCTCCTAGATCTAAAGAGGTCGCCAGTCAAGTAAGCATGGTTCAAGACAACTCCGCCTTTGATGTCCAAGCAGTTATAAGCAACTTTCCCCGAAAGGAAGATCACTTCGATGACTTCGGCATGCCTACTAGCAAAGTCTTTGAGGTATTAATAAAGAAGGGTTTAATCAAGCCACTTGATAACTATGAACCATTCAACAAGAAAGCCATTCTTGATGCAACCAAGTTCTGCAAGTATCATAAGCACATCGGACACGTCACCAATGACTGCATCCAACTCAAGCGTGCCATCTTTAAGCTCATAGCCGATGGAAAGATTGAGAAGTCTAAAGGTCCGAATACCGTAGCAAACACACTACCAAACAATGGAGGTGTGAACGTGGTCGATAATGACAAGATAGGCTTACTAGAGATGATGGACGCCTTAGAACAATTACAAATCACCTTGGATCTCATGTACAACGGTCTGATAGCAATGAGGATGATTCAAATGTTGGAAAGATATCATCCCCGCCCGAATGGCAATCAAGAAAGGTTTTGTGATTACCACCAAGTCACCGGTCATGACATTGAAGATTGTTTCGCTCTAAAGACTCTTATTCAAGAACTTATACATAATGGTCAAGTAGAAGACCCTAGAGAGGCTCTCATTAGAGTTAGAAATGGGACAGACCTCGCCAATCTGACCGAAATGACTGTGGCGGATGGCGAGGCACCCGATGTTGACTCGGATTCTGCTTCAGAAATTATTAATGATAGTGATTTTCCTTATTACTCTCTGTCATTATATAATTTATCTCTAAACACCACATGCTCATCATCCCCCGACAACTTTGTATCCATGATCGAAGACCAGACAAACAATGTTGATCCAAGGACGTTAGTCTCACCAATGGTTGACAAGTTGAAGAATTGGTGTACATATGGTGGGCCCATAGCAACGACAGACTTCATGATCGAGGAACTTGGATGCTCCCCCTATAACCTCCCCTATTGAGTCTCCTGTTAGCTCACCAAAGTCGTCTAAATCGTCTAGGTCCGATGTCTTTACCTATGAATTCGAGTCTTCATCCAAGTCTAACGACCTCACATCGGAAGATTATGAAATGGTCGCTAACGCTATCTTTCCCTTCGCTATAAATGAAAACCTCTATCTTTCCGAGTATCCCGCTATAGCCGATCTTATAAATGATAAATTAACTAATCAACCTAATGATATACCAATAGTTAATAACGATTCATTAAAAGATGCAGACACAAGCGAACTTAATAACGAATACATTCGAGAAATCTCAGAGCAAGTTATCTATCAAAGGGAAAATCGAGCCCAAGCTGCCGATGAAGTGTTAACGTGTATGAATCTGGGGACGGACGATGAGCCAAAGGAAACACAGATTGGAAGCTTCTTTCAGGGTGAAGAACGAGAAGAACTGATCGGGTTACTCAAGGAGTACGTCAACGTATTTGCATGGTCTTACAAAGATATGCCGGGCCTGGACAATTCCATCGTAGAGCACCGAATTCCGATAACGCCAGACACCAAGCCGGTAAAACAGAAGCTTCGCCGCATCAAGCCAGAATGGTCTCTGCAAGTGAAAGAAGAAATTGAGAAGCTACTCAGAGTGGGTTTCATAAGTGTGATTGAGTATCCGACGTGGTTATCAAACATCGTTACAGTAAGGAAGGCTAATGGAAAAGTCAGAGTTTGTGTGGATTTCCGTGATCTTAACAAAGTAAGTCCTAAGGATGATTTTCTGCTTCCCAACATCGACATGCTAGTAGACGCAACGGCTAACTACGAAGTCAAGTCATTTGTGGATGGTTTCGCCGGGTATAATAAGATCATGATGGCCGAGGAAGACCAAGAAAAGACTGCTTTCACCATGCCATGGGGAACATACTACTACACCGTAATGCCATTTGGACTTAGAAATGCTGGGGCTACCTATTAATGGGTTGTGACTGCTCTATTTCACGACATGATTCATAAGGAAATCGAGGTCTATGTAGACGACATGATTATACATTCCAAAGGTTCCAACGGTCAACACCTAATTGACTTACGGAAATTCTTCAACAGACTCAGGGAACACTCCATGCGTCTGAACCCCGCTAAGTGCACATTTGGGGTTGTTCGAGGAAAAGAACTGGGATACATGGTCACGGAGCGCGGAATAGAAGCCGACCTGAGAAATATCCAAGCAATTATGGATATGAAGCCGCCCCGTACAGAAACTGAGGTCAAAGCATCCATGGGAAGACTACAGTACATCAGTCGATTCATCAATCAGTTGACTACAGTATGTGAACTGATCTTCAAGCTAATAAAGAAAGCCGCCAATGTCGAATGGAATCATGATTGCCAAGAGGCCTTTGAGCAGATTAAAAGGTACCTGGTGAATACCCCAATCCTACGTCCGCCACACAAGGAGAAGCTGCTACTGCTATACTTAACAGTAACAGACACCGCCGTCGGAGCCATGCTGGCACAAGAAGCCAAGGATTCTCGGATAGAAAGCGCCATATACTTTGTCAGTCGGAAGTTACAAGGCGGTGAACTCAAGCATTACATGGTATCTCACCCCATATGGCTAGTATAAAAAATGGACCCAATCAAGTACTTGTTCGATAAACCGTCTATATCCATGACACTCGCCAAATGGTCAGTATTTCTGGGAGAATTCGACATTACTTATGTCCCAAGAAAGGCAGTTAAAGAGAGAGCTATGGCAGACCAGTTAGCAGATTCTCCAAGCACCGAAGAACGAGGATCGGACCCCGAGTTTCCAGACGATGGTATTTTCTTTTTAGAAGCTGCGGACAAGTGGCAACTATTCTTCGACGGGGACGCAAACAAAAGACGCAACGGAGTGGGGCTTCTTCTAGTTGATCCTAAAGACGAGCATACTCCAATAGCAATAAAATTGAAATTTACAACCACCAACAATGCTGCTGAATACGAAGCATGCATAGCAGGTTTAGAAGCAGCCATAGAACGAAATGTAAAAGAGTTGGAAGTATACGGCGATTCGGCTCTGATTATAAACCAGACGGCAAAGAAATGGAAGACTATGGACCCCTACTTACAGTTATACCAAGTTTACATGGATGAACTAATCGGACAATTCCGAGAAGCCACATTTCACTATCTCCCACGAGACAGAAACAGATTCTCCGATGCACTTGCCACCTTGGCATCACTGGTAGAAATCCCTGAGGGAAGATCAGTCAAGCCCTTCAGAGTCGGTCGAAGAGAAAATCCTGCATATTGTTGTGAAATCCAAATTCAGTCGGAGGCAGTTGAAGATCAGTGGTATGCACAAATTTACAAATTCCTTAAGCATGGGAAGACCTCCTTCAAAGGAGACGTTAAAGCCAAGAGCCTTCAAGCGCTAAAGAGACTAGCAGGGCAGTTCGTACTACTAGATAATGCTTTATACAAGAGGCACTATGACGGTATCCTACTTTTAAGTGTGGGAAGGAAGAAAGCCGAAACCATCATGGAGGAGGTACACAATGGGTTATGTGGTCCGCATATAAATGCAAGAATGCTCCGACAGAAGATTACTCGCCTGGATTACTACTGGATCACCATGGAGACAGATTGTATCCAATGGGTCAGAAAATGTCACAAGTGTCAAGTATGTTCCAACTTGAACCACATTCTGCCGCACGACCTCTACAGTATGACTACCCCTTGGCCATTCGCAGCATGGGGCATTGATATCATCGGTAAAATCTATCCCGCGAGCAGCAACGGTCACGGGTTTGTATTGGTGGCAGTAGATTATTTTACCAAGTGGGTCAAACCACAATCTTACAAGGTACTAAATTCCAAGAAGGTAGCACAGTTTATCAAGGAAAACATCATGTGTCGTTATGGTGTCCCAAATTTGATCATGTCAGATAATGGTAGTCACTTCAAAGCAGAGACAGCCCGTTTACTCGCCGAATTCAGAATAGAAAGAAAGAAATCCTCCCCGTACTATCCACAGACTAATGGAGCGTTCGAAGCAGCTAACAAGACCATCGAGCAGATCATCAGAAAAATGGCCATAAAAGGGAAGGATTGGCCCGACAAATTACCCTTAGCACTCTGGGGCTACAGAACCTCAGTACGCACCGCCACGGGGGAGACTCCTTATGCTCTTACCTACGGTATGGAAGAAGTCCTACCTATCGAGTTGGAAATACCGTCCTTAAGGGTATTGCTCGAGAACCAAGTAAATGAAGTAGAATGGCTCCGCAGTCGTTACGACCAACTAGCTACCCTGGACGAAAGAAGACTCAAGGCTATGGAACATATCAGAGCCTATCAGAGAAGGACCACAGATAGCTTTAACAAAAAGGTGAAGCCAGTGGACATTAAAGAAGGAGATTTGGTGCTCAAAGTACGCCTCCCGAATAAGTTCAACCCCTTGGGTAAGTGGGCTCCCACATGGACTGGTCCTTACGTCATACAAAAGATCTTCTCCAGAGGTGCAGTCAGAATGGCAGATTTGGATGGAAATCAGTTCAAGGAACCAGTCAACATTAGCAAGCTCCGCCGCTACTTCTACTGACGACCACGGTTGGTCTCCACAAATGGTACTCTCCACCAGCGGAGCTCTCCATCAACGGTCTTCTACAACGACCATCCCCCTTGTAAAAAAAAATTATTATTATTACATCATCTCTACTTTCCCCTCTTCTATCTTTCGTTTCTACAATAAAAAATGAACTACGGTGACCTGAGCCCCTTAGCCCTACTTGTAAAAGGGGAATGTAGGCAGCCTTCAACGGTGCGGTCTCAAAAATAAATAAAAATCCAAATCTGGTTTGAGCATAATTTCAAATAAATCAAACAATCTATTTATAATTAAAGTGAAATCTCTATTTCCACAAGTCACTACACGTTAACATTTATTTGATGAGTCTAAGCTCGAAAGAACCTGCGAATAAATAACCTGCTTTGAAATTTAAATAAACTAAAAAAACTAAAATCTAAACTATGTGTCTGCAACGACTATAGTTGGATACTAGGAGTCATTCCTCCTCTTTCTCTTCCTCATCCGTCTTTGGTTTCTTGTCTCTTCGTCCACGTCTAGCCTGTCTCGTAGGATCTTCAAATAAAGCCTTCCTAAGCTGAGTCACCCCACTTGGGCCTTCTCTCTCTCTCTTTTCCTCTCAGTAGGTGCTAGCTAAGCCAACTCGGTCTCCAACTCCCGTTATACATTCTCGTCCTCCCTCAAGCGTCTGCTCGAGACATAAGGGACCACCGCCCCACATCTCAATCTTCTCAGAGTCCGCCCCATATTCCCCAAAGTCGTCTGATACCAGTCCAAGTATTCTCGAGACAAAAGTTTGTCACGTGGTCACTGTATACAAAGAGTGCTGGGAATGAGATCATAAGACCAACATCACTCCAAGAGCACTGTAACCCCATTATTCGTAAGAAGTATCTGGTCAGTGACCTTGCTACAAGTCTCGTCCCACAAAGAAGATATAGTCTGAGGCACCCCATACTGATGGCACACCCGCACTGCGTAGTAATAAGTGGTTTCGCCAAAGGCAGGGACCAGAATCATGCAGAGACCATTCTGAGACCACCGTGCTCTGATCACCCCCCAGTGAGGTACCATCCACTTAATTTGAGTAGTACTCAGCTGTGCCATATATGTCACCCATGCAGAACGAGCCATCCCTGCAAATCGCCGCCTTATGCACCTACTCTGACAAACCCAAGGTGATACTGGTCCAATAGGTTCCTCTAAGACTCAAAGTCTCTCCTGCAGCCACAAGGTTAACAGTCGGGTACTTCCCCTGGTCATCTTTCGAGCTCCTGAGGCCAACTCTCCGATGCCATGCAAAGTCTCCCCGAGCAAACAAGGGACAACACTGCGATTGGCTCGATCCTGATCCACCATATCAAGACAACCCATAGTAGCTACCCCTACGAAAGGTGGAAATAATACTAAGGCAAACAAACAAAGTGACAGAGAATCCAAAGCCATGTCAGATTCCACTGTGCTATTAATAAACCTGATGGGTAACTCACAAATATCGACATCACCATCCAAAAGCAGATCCCTAGCATCTTCAATAGAAATCCTCAGCAGTTGGGAAATCCGAAGGTCTGAAGGCACTTGAGACTGCGGCATGGCTACCCTATCAGTCGCTGTCGCACCACAAAGATCCACGAAATCTTCATAAGTGGGGGTGATTTCATTGTAAGAAAAGTTGAAGACGTGATTCTCGTTGTCCCAGAATTTAGCAGCAGCACGAATCAAGCTCTCATCGGACTTAACCCTGAACAAAGACCAAAGGCACTTGATCCTAAATCTCCTGTCAAAGGATGCACGAGTCGATTTGGAAAGTTTCTTAACCCATATCCTCAAGTTCTTGATGAAGTGGTTCTGTTTCTCCTCAGAAATCCTAGGGTGTCTGTCCATCAGAAAAGCGTGGAAGGATCAAAATCTAGAGCAAAAGGGAGAAAAACTGCTGTCTGCCTCGTCTCTCTATGAGACTGTTGATTAAATAGGGTAGGGAGTTCAAGTCCTGATCGTACAAGGAAAAATCTGACAAAAATCGTGTCAGATCAAGGACCAGCCGCGCGGCCAGTCCCTCCTACGATATTTGGCCAGGCGGCCACATGAGCCAGTTCAGACAGATTGCCAGTCCGTCCCCAACAATCGCCGGAATGGACCCATTTCAGACATTTCGAAGGTCACAAGTCACAAAAGAAGTCTGATAAAGAAGGTGGAAATGCCCGACAGTGTGCAATCCCTATTTTGCCCCTAAGGCTCATGCATTGTACTAAATGTAAAAACATGTAAACAAAATACTAATTAATTACATACCAAAAGCAAATAAAATATCATACATAAAGATGTATTTGTCTGTTCCTCTCCTCTCTCTAACAAAATGTAGGAAATAAAAGGACTACATCTAGTCCGAGTCGGATCCCTCGACATCAACATCCTCTTCCTCATCATCCTCTCCACCCTGCTCCGTGTGATGGGACTAGCTCCCGTGCTCCTGCTCCGGACAGACCTCGAACTCTCAGCCCCTGTGGGGGACCGCTCTCTACGCTGAGGCAGGACCACATCATCCCGACGGCAGGTACAAGCAGCAGCCAAGCTCTGGAATATCCTCTCAAAAATATTGTCCCTACGGACAGATCGAATATAGGCTTCCCGAGTCACCTAAGACAGACAAAAATACAGAGCTGAGAAAACAAGTCTAAACTGTGTGTGAACAAAGACAACAATAAAAGCAAGGGTATCATACCGTAGCTCCAAGTGGAGGAAGTTGGGCCCCGGTAACCTCGTCAGCCTCAGTCGGAGTCAGATCAAGGTCAATCTCAGCACCTCCCCGCCGTATCCGGATACTATCAGGAGAACGAGGCATATCCATAGCATGCCTAGCACCTCTACTCGACCTCGCCGGATAAGCACCCACCTGCCTCCTCGCCAGAACCTATGGGCTCACCAGCACATGCTCTACGAACCACTCGTAATCAGCCCCACTCTGATATAAATGGGCCGGAGTCCTCACTCGGTAATCACCACTCCTCCTCAGCCTATACGGATGCAGCATATCTCTCGGAGGCTCACTTGGGGCCCACAACACAGGATGTCTGCCATGCTGCCTGCAGACCCTCTCGCTAAGATACATGGCATCACAAGTCAATCCCGTCAAGAAGCAGCGGGAAGCAGTAAAATCCTGGGCCTGACCAACCCCTGTCAATACCAGATCCGACCAAGGGAAAAATTGGAAGTCCTCATGTAGCTGACCACTCAGCCTCGAAGCAAAGACCCCTAGATCTGGAGTCTTCCTAACCCTGCGACCCTTTAACCGGTTGCTCTTCGCCCAAAATCTCACGACCGGAACCTCCTTTACCCCTTGCACAGCAAAAGGAGCAATATGGAACAGCTCGTAGACCCACACCTGTGGAAAAACAACATTTTAGTCTATACAGTGCTAAACAAAAGACAGACATGGAATGAAAAGGATTAAGTCAAAGGCATACCTCAAAGGCAAACTGGAAACAGTCAAATGACGAGGTGCTAGACCTCGAGCCGACATCAAGGGCTCTATACATCTCTACCAGTCCGGCTCCACCCCACGAGACCTGACTTGCCTGCTTCAGATCAGCTAGAGCACCCAACAAAGAGAACCAACAGAAAGTCCCTGCACTCGGGAACATAGTCTGAGATAAGCTATACCACAGAATGGCTCGCACCAGACAATCGGTGTCACTAATGCCCTCGACAAAATCTCCAATAGCCCCGTCCACCAAGGTCCTCAGTCGACCTGCCTCAAAGCCGTTACCCTTGACAACCTTGCCAAGCGGCATACCAATCAACTCCACCTGATGATGGGGGTCCGCAGACAGAGACTCATCAAAGGGCAGCTCCACATCCGTAAATATAAGCCCCGTAATAGCAGCGAAATTGGTGGGAGTAATGGTCACCTCTCCCCAACTAAAGTGGAACGTATGGGTAGTGTCCCACCAGTACTCTCTCATCAGCTCAACCAAACCCATCACCTTCTGGGTCCCCACTACAGCCTGCACCGCATCAAAAAATGGACCAAAGACTAGAGCCCAGATCCTCTCCTTCACCGTCCCAGCTGGCGGCAATCTCGCCCATATCACAGCCACCGCCCTCGTGGACCCACGAGATTTCATCCTCTGCAGGTAAACACAGCAAAGGTACGTTACCCAACTAACAATATAGATTATGTGCTATAAATTAAAAGTGTACATGCATACTTTATTTTATCTACTTGCACATATATCTTCCGTCCCCAAAATAATCAACAAATCCCAGAAAATTAAATAATCACGAACGATTAATTTAATTCAGAGCAGTCTTAAAAATAATACGACAAGTATGAAATAAAAGACCCCGTAAATTCCAAAAAAATCAATCAATTGGTCCGGAAGACCTTGTAAATCTCCAAATTGGTCCTGAAGACCCCGTAAATTTCCAAAAAATCAATCAATTGGTCCGGAACACCCCGTAAATCTCGAAATTGGTCCGGAAGACCCCGTAAATCTCGAAATTGGTCCGGAAGACCCCGTAAATTTCCAAATTGGTCCGGAAGACCTTGTAAACCACCTAAATTGGCCCGGAAGACCACGTAAACCACCAAAATTGGTCCGAAAGACCCCGTAAATTTCAAAATTGGTCCGGAAAACCCCCCGTAAACCACCAAAATTAGTCTGGAAGACCTTGTAAACCATCAAAATTGGTTCGGAAGACCCCGTAAACCACCAAAATTGGTCCGGAAGACCTTATAAACCACCAAAATCGGAAGACCCCGTAAATTTCTAAATTGGTCCGAAAGACCTTGTAAACCACCAAATTTGGTCCCGAAGACCTTGTAAACCACCAAAAATTAACAAAATGGCTTAGGAAGGCTTCAAAATTTCTAAAAAAATTAATAACCAATTCAATCTATAATTAAAAAGGCCGGGAACGCCCTTAAACCCTGAAGATTATAGTGGAAGGCTGGGAACATCCTTAAACCCTTCCTATTTGAGAAAGTTATTTGGCGTAACACCGTGCGAACTCTAAACAATTGGCGTTACCTGATTCTGCGTTGCTGAGGAACTGCACTTTTCAAAGTAGCGTGGAGCTACCAAGAAATTATGCGATTATGTACGCTCTATAGGAAGTTAGAATTCATCCCTCCTTTTGTTCTCGATTCTATAAACTCCTTGTCGAACCGTGCGTATGACCTCTCCTCTTTCCTCAAGTAAAGTCCATCTGCAACGACTTTATCTGTTCTACGATGATTTGTTTCTGTAAAGTCCATCTGCAATGACTTTATTGCTCAAAGAGGTTTCGTTTCTTTTTCTTTTCTCCCCAGTAGGGTCCACGTGACTGTATTGCTTTACGAATGCTTGATTATCCCCAGCGAAAGACGACGTCTCATTTCTTTCTTTCCCCATAAGTCTCGAACTACGATCGTCTTGATTCCACTTGGATACGTAGGTAGCCTGACATAGGTTCAGCCGCCCGACCAACCTGGTCATATTCTTTCTCACTCCTCTCTCGATTTGGAACTCATGTTTCAGATCGGTCCTTTTCTTAATCGACGACCCTCCTTGCCTTGCAAGAAACATCGCCGAGGGGCTACTATTAGTACCCAACCTGAAAATGAGTTATTAGACATTCTAGAACTCACAAGGACCTCCCAGGTATTTACGAACTGCGCAGGACTTATCCAGGATTTCCCGAAAAGCCCAGATAAGAAGATGTTGATGACTGATCGGATGAGGGATCAAAGATAGACGTTATATAGGAGTTCTCCAGAGTCCAGATTGATCAAAGCCTTGAAAATTGTGCCAATCTCGTAGATCGGCCGGGCGGCCAGTTCCTCCGGGTCAAGATTTCCTATAAATAGGTGACCTCAGTTCATTATTTCAAGACACAATTCTCTCCCCCGAGTTCTATAGCCTAAACTGACGGCAGAACTCTCCTTCCAAGCCTTTTTAGCAATCCCGAAGGTCCGACGAATCCGCGCGAGAGATTCGACTTCGTTCTTGTCAAGATTGGTGAGAATTTGTCATGTTTTTTTAGTTTAGATCTGATTTATGCTAGTTTCATCATGTTTATACATCTATATTCATATGATTCATCATGTGTTCTTCATGTTCTTGCTAGAATTCATAATATGCTCTATGTCTAGGGTAGCGATCTTCATGCTTATGTGTTATTTCATGCATATCCATGATATTCTTACTATTATGCTAGATCTACGGCTTATCCCATGCATAACGTGCTAGATCTAATGTTTTAATCCCTACTCATATTGTATAGACGATGATGATCCACGAGATCTAGGAACTACTTCTAAACCCTAAACTTTAGGTAAATATTCCCATGATCAATAACTGTCCAAGGATGAATATGAGGACTACATATTGATCTTATCAATGGTATAATCATTATTCTAGGATGTGATCATCTTGTATGATTCTTTCTCCTCCCCCTTCATTATGCATGATCCTGCTTCTTCTCCCTATTTCGATTATGTGCGAACTACGCTGACCTGAGCTTCTCAAATGAGAGGAACGTAGGCAATCTTCGGATCCGGTCTCAATCACTAACACACTACTAACACATTCATCATGATTGTTGGGTATGCCCACTTATATCTCAGTTTCAATGTAATAGGATTGATTAGATTTGATTGATCCATCACCTAAGTTTTATTTCATGGACTTTAGACCCACATGTAAGAAGTATTTATACGTCATTTTTTTAGGTTGTCCATTGTAATAGAACAGGCTTAGGAATAGGGGAAGAAGATCAAAATTGAAGAAAATCACTCCGTGAATTTGAGCTACGCGCCATGCGCCATGCGCCTTCTTAAGCACGCGCATGAGTATGCGCCTAGCATAGCTCATGCGCCTCAGATAAGTCAGATCGCGCATACGCTATGCGCCTCTCTAGCTCAACGCGCTTCATGAATGTTTTTATCACTCAGTGATTTATTGAAGATTCAAAGACTTGATGAAGATTCAAACTACGCCAATAATCCAACGGTGGTTAAATAACACGTATGTACCCGCATCTAAGGACATCTGTCCATAACGGTCATATTTGTGTTATGTGTCTAACGGCTATAAAAGGACACGTGCTCCACTCAATGAGCGACAGCACATCCGTCCTTTCTCTGACTCACCAAGGATTTCCAACGGCTAGTTTTTGGGTCTCTACTATAAATACCCCATAACTTCAACCATTTGAAGTTGCTAAGAATTTCAAGAATTTCTCTCTCAAGCATTTGTTGAAGATTTGAAGATTGCCTTTGTTATTTCCAGAATTCTCAAGAACATCTTCATAACTTCATCCTTAGCCCAAATCCTCAAGCTATAACACTTTAGTTTTCTCGTGCTCTCAATCTCAAAGATCTAAAGAGCCTTGATACTAAAATCACATACGCACCTCTTTAAGTTTGATCACTTAGATCTTTCTTTAAGAGATACACCGGTTATTGTTTTGGATTTGTTCATTCATAGAATATTAGATCTTGAGTTAGTGTATGAGCTCAAACGATTGTAATTTGTAACACTCCCTCATTATATAAGATCTCCATTAGAAATCCAAGACTAACCATCTTGGTAGAGGACGTAGATCATTTTCCCGATCGAACCTCTCCAAATAGCTCTTGTTCATATCTTGCTATTTCCTTACAAGTTCATATCATATCTAACTACTTGCTTGTTTATTTATTGTAGATTGATTTATTGAATTGTGTTGTGTTTGTTATATCATTTGCCTTAGTTTCTTATTTCACCCACTTTGAGCCAAAATACTTAGAGTGTGTGTGCGCCGCCTTTATCATACTTTGCGCCTATTTACATTACTAAATTCCGCTGTGCATTTAACTCACTCACTTAGGCGCATATCATAACGCTTACTTGATAAAGTACGCATTTGCAATTGAGTTTATCAAGGGTACGAAAAGAATTTTAAAACAGCTATTCACCCCCCCTCTAGCTATTTTTCATACCCTTGTTGCCCTTTGGGACCAACAAGTGGTATCAGAGCAAACACCTTTATAAAACACTTTTGTTTTTCAAGCTTAACAGCTTGGGTGCCGATTCTAAATGGCAAACTCAAAACCTATGGCAACTGCAAACTACACTCACGTTCCGGTCTTTGATGATGATCATTTTGACGTGTGAAAATTCAGCATCTTAACTCATCTCAACTCAATCGATGAAAGACTTCATGACACCGTGGTTTATGGACCTTGCATTCCTATGAAAGCGAATCCAAATCCGCGCACAAATGCTGTTCAACCAACCGTCAAGAAACCAAAAGAAGAATGGACTGAGGAAGAAACAAGAAGAGTTGCAAATGATGGCAAAGCAAGAAACATACTTCTAAGCACTCTAAGCACGGCTATGAAACAACAAGTCATGCATTGTGCTACCGCCAATGAGCTACGGGATGCTATTGAAGAGCATATAGAAGGAGACACCGTCTGCAAGGAGAACAAGAAATATGAAGTACAAAAGAGATTCAACAATTTCTCTCAACTCCCCGGTGAAACTTTAAGACAAACTTATGAACGCTACTGTGAAATTATAAATCTATGTATTTCACTTGGCATGAAGTTTTCTAACAAGGATTTGAATGTCAATTTTCTCCAAGCTTTTGGATCAAGATACCTACATAAATCCAGCGCTCTTGAAGACGCCGGAACTTTAGATGTATGGACTTTAAGGAACCTTTACGCAAATCTCAAAGTTTATGAGCTCAAACTTCAGCGAATTAGTGAAACTGAAGGAAAATCAAAATCCATAGCAATGGTGGCGCAAAGAGAAGAGGCGCATGTTTCTGCATCTGCGCCTACTCATGATGAGAAAAGTTCCGATCCAAAAATTTCTACTTCTGAGCTATTGGACATGGATGATGAAGACTTCGCTTTATTTGTGAAGAGATTCCAGAAGTTTAGAAAATTTACCAAGCCCGGCTCAACCAGCAAATTTCAAGGATCTACCAGCAGAGCTCCTCCAAAGTTCACTAGGAGCAGTGACTCAAAAAGAAAAGAAGACCTTGTTTGTTTTAATTGCAGGAAACCAGGACACTTTGCTTCAAGCTGCCCAACTCCAAAATTTGAATATATGCAGAAGAAGAGCAGCCATACTCCCAAGTTCTCTCCCAAATTCACTCGTCACAAGGGAATGGTTGCGGAAGAAGAAGCACCAGCAAATGAGCAGAACACTTGGATTGAAACAGATTTAGATGAGAGCGATGAAGATTCTGATGATGGACTCGTTTGTTTGATGGCAAATGATGATGAAGTTGATACTTATGATTCTGATGATGACTTCTCCAAGGATGTTCCTGATATGAATGCCTTGAATAAACCTATCAAGAAATCTGCAGGTTTTCAAGAAGAGAAAAGGAAAAAAGGACCAACCATCAGCGAGCTCGTTGAACAAGGATTTCTCACTCCGGCTCAAAGCGATGGTGGATTGTTATTCTCACGATGTGATCTTAGTGCAAGGAACAAGTTGAGAAAAGGAGCATACATTAGACCTCAAGTTGAACCAACTGCTCCAATCTCCAAAATCAATGATGATGAAGTGATTGATGAACAAGAAAAATTGTTCAAAAAGGCTGAAAAGGTAATCACTAGATTTGAAAGTATGAAGGAAGCTTTAGCACTATCATGTGATGAAATTTCCAAGCTTAAGACCGAGAAATCTCTACTTAAATCTGAACTCACCCTCCTTAAGGAGCAGATAAAGAGCATGACTCCTCTTACTGTTAAAAACACTTTTCTAACAGAACAAAACTCACTTCTTAAAGTTCAAAACGATGAATTGGTTTCTCAAATTACTGATCTTAAAAAGATTGCAAATGAGTGGTCCAATTCTCGTGTCACTATGGAGAATATATTTGAGTCCCAAAAAGTCAGTGGTGATAAAAGTGGCTTGGGATTCTCATCAACTAGTGACAACTTTAAATGTGATGTCTGTGCTGAAAGAGATAGTGAATTTACTAACCAGCAAACTTTTGAAATTCCCAAGGAAAAACATTCTAATTCAATGGGTAAAGGACAGGAAAAAGTCAAGAGACAAACATTCCATTATGTCTACCCAACGAAGTAATTTGGGAAAGCTAATGGGAAAGATATAGCTACAGATGAATCATCCTCTAGCAAAATCCCTCTTGAAACAAAGCGCGCTCCTTCTCCGAGTGCTCATTATGCGCCTAGAAGACACGTGCCTCCTAGCCTGCGCCTCCTAGCCCTATGCGCCCTCCTAGATCAAGCGCTCCAAAATTTCAAAAGAAGGATTTTGTTAAGGCTAGTCCATCTGACCCAAAGAAGAATGCTATCCCAAAGAAAAGTAAAGAGTTTGTGAAAACTCATGTGATTGGTGGCTTTCATCATTGTTCCATTTGTGATTGTTCAGGACACACGGCCGTGGAATGCCTTTTGCGATTCACTCCCAATGCCAAAGGACGTAAAAACCCTAAGGTCAAGCAAGAGTGGGTTGTCAAAAGTTGCTAACCCTAGGACCCAAAAGGAATAAAGGGGACCTGCTTAAATGTCTATATTTCAGGTTCTTTGTTTCATGGCTGGATCTTCAAAAGCTAGAAATTATGAATGGATTCTCGATAGTGGGTGTTCAAGACACATGACTGGAGATGAATCCTTATTAGAAGATGTCCATGAAGAAAGAGGTCCCTCAGTAACATTTGGTGATAATAACAAAGGTCAAGTTTTTGCATATGGAAAGCTCAAGAAAGACAAAGTGTGCATTGAAACAGTCTCTCTCGTCGAAGGGCTCAAGCACAATTTATTATCCATATCTCAATTCTACGACAAAGGATTAGAATGCCATTTCACCTCAACTCAATGTCTTATCAAGAATAGCAAAACTGGAGCTATATTACTCACGGGATATCGTAAGACAAATATTTACATTATTGATTTCCATTGTATGAACTCTAGTACTAATCTTTGTTTTGTAGCAAAAAGTGTGAACGAAAATAGTTGGCTGTGGCACAAGCGCTTAAGTCACTTGAACTTCAAATATCTATCTAAACTCAGCAGGAATAACCTTGTTAAAGGACTTCCCAAGGTTGCTGATCATCATGACAAGAAGTGCGCCGCGTGTCAACTTGGCAAACAACCGAAGAAATCTTTCTCCAGCAAGACCAATCCTTCAACTTCTAGATGTTTGCAACTGCTTCACATTGATCTATTTGGACCAGTCACCACTGCAAGTATTCGCAAAAACAAGTGTACTCTAGTTGTGGTGGATGATTATTCAAGATATAAATGGGTGGAAATGATGATCTCAAAAGACAATTGTTACGACATTTTAACCACATTATTCAGACTGATCCAAACCCAAAAAGAAGATGACATCGTTAGTGTTCGATCCGACAATGGAATAGAATTCAAGAACAACGGTGTTGCTCGATATTGCGACGATCATGGGATAGATCACAACTTCTCAACCGCTGGAGTTCCTCAACAAAATGGGGTTGTGGAAAGAAAGAATAGAACGTTGATTGAAGCGGGAAAGACGATGATAGCTAAAGCAAAATTGCCTAAGTACTTTTCGGAAGAAGCTATCAACATAGCATGTTTTACTCAAAATCGTTCCCTTATCAACAAACTTCATAACAAGACCCCGTATGAACTTTGGCGTGGTAGAACTCCCAACATTGCATTCTTCAAGATCTTTGGTTGTAAATGTTATATCCTCTACAACGGAAACGAACATAGAGGTAAATTCGATGCCAAAGCCGACGAAGGTATTTTTGTTGGGTATGCCAAACATGCTAAAGCTTTTCGCGTTTTTAATAGAACTACATTAGTGATAGTTGAATCTGTACATGTTACATTTGATGAACATTCTCTCCTTGAGCCACATTTGGCTCCAAATGTTGCTGATAATTCTGTTGAGCTTATTGATACAGGTGCTCCTATTTATGTTGCGCCTACACAAGAGCAGAATCTATTAACTCAAGGAAATCCATCAACATCAGTTGCTCCAAATTCCTCATATGGCGCGCCCCATGAGTCATCAGCTGCGCCTCACTCACATGTTGCGCCTCTTGATGTCTCTCATGCGCCTATATCTTCAGTTGCATCTGGTGTAAACCCAAGTTTCAACTCTACACCAATTCAACCCCCAAATTTTGATGATTTAGAATCTGGTGAAGATGTACCAATTGAAGACCTTCAAGTTACTACGACTCAACCTAACTTACCTCCTGAAATTCGTGAAGTTAGAGGTCACCCAATCAATAATATCATTGGTGATCTAAACGTTGGTGTTCGTACAAGGAGAGCTACAAACTTTGATGCTTACACTGCATTCATCTCTCAAATTGAACCGAAGAAGGCTGATGAAGCGCTCCAAGATCCTAATTGGGTTGTTGCAATGCAAGAAGAACTCAATCAATTTGAACGATGTAAGGTTTGGACTCTTGTTCCAAGACCAAATGATCAAGGAGTGATTGGTACGAAATGGGTGTTCAGAAACAAGATGGATGAGAATGGAACCATCACAAGAAACAAAGCAAGATTGGTTGCACAAGGATATAGGCAAGAAGAAGGAATTGATTACGATGAAACTTTCGCGCCAGTAGCAAGACTTGAAGCTATCAGATTATTTCTGGCTTACGCAGCTCACAAGAACTTCAAGTTATATCAAATGGATGTGAAGAGCGCGTTTCTAAATGGTGAATTCCAAGAACAAGTCTACGTTGCTCAACCACCTGGGTTTAAAGATTCACAATTTCCAAATCATGTGTACAAACTCCAGAAAGCTTTGTATGGACTCAAACAAGCACCAAGAGCATGGTACGATACACTATCAAAGTTTCTCATTGAAAAAGGCTTCACTCGTGGTAAAATCGATACAACTTTTTTCATTGCCAAACATAATGGTCATAGATTACTTGTTCAAATTTATGTTGATGATATTATATTTGGTTCTACTAATGAATTGTTGTGCAAGCGCTTTGAGAAACTAATGAAGAGCAAGTTTGAAATGAGCATGATGGGAGAACTCACATTCTTCCTCGGGCTTCAAATCAAGCAAATGAGTGAAGGCATATTCATCAATCAAGCCAAATACACAAAGGACTTAATCAAGAAATTTGGACTTGAGAACGCCAAAGCATATGATACTCCAATGGCTACCGGCAACAAACTCGACAAAGATTTAAAAGGTAAACGTGTTGATCAAACGCTCTATCGAGGTATGATTGGCTCGCTCCTTTATCTTACTGCTAGTAGGCCCGATATTATGTTTAGTGTTTGTGTTTGCGCTCGTTATCAATCTGACCCTAGAGAAGCGCACTTAATTGCTGTGAAACGTATTATAAGATATCTCTCCGGCACTGTTAACCTTGGACTTTGGTACACCAAAGATTCAAATTTTAAACTTGTAGGTTATTCAGATGCGGATTATGCAGCATGCACTATTGATAGGAAAAGCACTAGTGGCACTTGTCATTTCCTCGGATATCGACTTGTGTCATGGGCAAGTCAGAAACAAGCTTCAGTATCTGTCTCAACAACCGAAGCTGAATATATCGCTGCGGGAAGTTGTTGCTGTCAAATACTATGGATGAAGCAGCAATTGGTGGACTATGATATCATCGAAGAAAATTGTCCCATCTACTGCGACAATACATCAACAATTGCGGTTTCTGAAAATCCTGTAATGCACTCCAAGGCCAAACACATTGACATCAAATATCACTTCCTCAAAGACCACGTGGAGAAAGGAAATATACATTTGGAACATGTGGGAACCGACTATCAAATCGCCGATATTTTAACGAAAGCACTTGACGCGAAACGGTTCATGTTTTTTAGAGGTGAAATGGGTATGCTTGAACTCAACTAGAATTCAATACAGTTTTGTCAATACTAATAATTTGTTGAGTTACATGAGCATACTAGGTATTAAAAGGGATAGATCAATTTCAAAGTTTCAAGGAAACTAAGCGCCTGAGTATGCGCCCTTCTGTCTGCGCGCCTAATTCACATTTTTGCGCGCTCTACTCTTTTATGCGCGCCTAGCATCCAATGCGCACTCAAAGACTTATGCGCCCTATTCTTCATGCGCACCCATAAGTGTTATGCGCCTCCCATGCGCGCAGTCAATATTACGGCTCAATCAATGCTCAAAATTTATTATTTCAATGATTGAACGTATTCAATTTTTCACAAGTACCAGGTATGATTGTTCTTATTTATTATAGGAATCTTTGTCTTTTGACATTCCATTAATTGTTCAAGGGTACTTGTGCAATTAATTTTTCCCTCGTTTAACGTTTTTCAAAAAATTTTATTTTTTGGGGATTTATTTCTTGCACCCCAAACTTACACCAAAACAGATGTTTTTGGGGTTTGTGCAAAAATTAGTCAAAATTGCTCATACACTTAAAGGGAAAGTGGAGCAGTTTTTCCCTTACCCAAATGTCACATCAAAGTACTTTGGGTCATTCAGCATTAAATAGCCATCATCTCCAAAAAAATCCCTCATTAATGCTTCGTCCTTTTTAGCCATGATGAGCCGAAAACTTTTTCCCCTCATTAATGCCCATCCTTTCAACTTCTCATCTTTTTAAAATTTTAACCCTATTATTTCCATATTTGTGCTAAATTTTTTTCCCTAACCTATATATTTCCCCTCTCTCTCTCTCTTCCCTCCATCATCCGCCTCCCTCTACTCTACTCTCCCTCTCTCAGTCAGTTTTTCTCTCTTTCTCTCTCTCTATTTTTTTTCATTTTCTTCTTCTTTTGTTCTTATATATAAGTCTATGGGTCCTAAGAGAACAATAAAGACAACCCAAGACGAAATGGTATGAATTCTCAACCCTTAAACTCCTTAATTTTCTGAATTTTCTTTTCTTTTCGTCATTTTTTTTTGGGGTTCGAATTTTTTTAAACCCGAAAACCCTCCTTTCTTGATAAATCTCGTTTCGGTTATCCGTTTTTGAAATCGTTTGTTAGGTTTTGTTCGTTTTGAGATTTCGAATCCTTTAATCTAAACTTTTCAACGATCAATGCATTATATTTTGCGAATCTGAAAATCTTAGATTTTTGACTTTTCGAATTTTCGGTTCTTTAAATTCATTTTCTGGATTTGTTGTTGAGTTTTACTTGTTTTGATTTACATATTTGTTATCCTTGTTTTCTTGCGGTCATTTTGACATATTGTATGCTTGATTTAGTGAAGTTTCATGAATTATGTGTTCTTGGTGTTCTTGATGTTCTTCAAGCACTCAAGCATGTTCTTCGTGTTCTTCGTTATTTTTGCATGACTTGGGTTTCAAAATTTTCAACACTTGTTTTTCAAAATTTTCATATTTTGATTCTTAAAACTTACATATGCATGTTTGATATGTGTTTGTGTGTTTTCGTGTGTTTTTATACTTGGTATGAATTTTACATAAATATGCGCCTAAGTATTGATTTATACGCCTAGTCGGTTATACGCCCTATGACTTTATGCGCCTTACTTGATTCATGCGCCTAATAATTGTATGCGCCCTATGCAAATACAAATGTTATGCGCCTCAATCAACTCATGCGCCTAGAGACATTATGCGCCTAAACATTTTATGCGCCTAAATTTTACTTAGTCAAATTCTTATGTTTAATTTTTACTTAGTATATTTCATAGAACCATATTATGCGCCTCGTATTTGTATGCGCCTACAACATATATGCGCCTAATAATAGTATGCGCATGCTAATTCTTATGCGCCTATATATTGTCCTGCGCCTATTCTATACTTAACTCATTTTATGATTCTATGCGCCTTATACACTCCTAACTTAAATCATTGTTATGTTTTCAGGATCCTGCTAATTTTAGACCCGGTGAGACGATAGATCATGCTGAGCTTTCACTTGATCCAATGGGGCTTGAAATTGTCTCAACCCTTCACACCGCTGGACTTACTCCTCTTTTCACGCTGGATCAACCATTCTATTCTCCGCTCCTTATTGATGAATTTTTCTCAACAGCAGCTCTAGTTGAGACTCCAGCAGATGGATTCGTGCGCTACCGGATATGCGCCACCGTTCAGAATATTCCTATCACTATCTCTACGGGCACAATCAAGAATATAGTGAGTTTTAGCACTACTGGCCCTCAGGGTGTTTCTGGTCAACCGAACTCTTACTCTGTTGCAGATCCGAATACAGTGGCGCGTACTTACCTCAGAGTCCCTACTCTTCTGAACAACATCAAAAATGTTGAGATAAAGGATGGTGGTGATCTGCTCGCTCATATAGCACATCTGGTTGATACTTCAATTGTGTTCAAAACCGGCAATGTGAATAGATTCACCGTGGAGCAGTAGGAGTATACTGCTGCCATCATGGGAAAAACCAGATTGAATTGGCCTCAGATTTTGTTCAAAACTTTATTTGACCAAATTGATAAGTATAACAAGAACAAGTCTGAAGGGAAGACGAAGTTCAAAACTCACTGCAGAATACTCACGAAGATATTTCTCACTTATCCTGCTCTTACTGATTTCCTCGCTCAGAACCCAGCTTATCAAACCACTGAAGTTCCAATTTTTGGGAAAGACAACCTTGTCGTGAAAAGGAGAAGCGCAAGGCAAAGTGCGCGCCTAGGGTAAAGGGTGCTCAGTTGGTTGATGAAGCCACTGAATCAGATGAGGATGCAGATGGCGCAGAAACTAAAGCAGTACCTCGCGCAGAACCAACAGGGTTCCAGGCGCAGAAAAAGGTAAAGGAAAAAGGGTTGCAGAAGGAACAAGCAAACCCCCTAAGCGCCCAAGAGTTGATACTGTAGAAGAGAAGGAACTGAAGCGCGCAAAAGAAGCCAGTAGACTGGAAGCGCAGAAGAAAATGGATGAAGAATACAAGTTAAAACAGGCTGCTGACTTATCCAAGTCTGAAAGGCGCAAAGGTGCAGGGTCTAGCGCTGATGTACGCGCGCCTGCCTCTAATGCGCCTCCTACTGTTCAAACGCCTATCACCACTCCTGCTAATCTATCTTCTGAACGTCAAAGTCTTAAAGACCAAATATCAGCTGATTTATTTGGTGAATTGAGTGATGATCCAGTTCAGGGGGAGCCAGAACCCTTGACCAGGCGCAAGAGTCCTTCTGCGCCCCCTACTATTTCAGTGGAGCCTACTTCAAGTGATGAATATATGCCTTCTCCTCACGCTCCTACTCAATCATCTCCTGCGCCTCGTACTTCTCATGCGCCTCCTCCTACCACTCCTGATATGAGTGTTGTTATTTCTCTGCTACAGCAACTCCAGCAAGGCCAAGCTCAAATGAACTCACAGTTAGAGCTTCATACTTCCATGCTTACTCAACAAGCTGATGAGATTGCTGCCATTAAGGGGGACATGGCGCGCATAGATGCAAATATCAAGGACAAACATTTCCTGACTCCTCAGCAATGGAATGACGCTATTGATCAAATGAATGAACTTTTCAAAGGCACTCTTGCCTCCCTTCATGAGCGCATAGATGGTGGCATCAAACTCACTGATGGCCAAGATTTCATTAATGCTATAAGGGAGGTAGAATTGAATATAGCGGGTGATATAAGGAAGCTGTTTGAGATGGTGGCTGGAGATAGCCAAAAATTGCTGAGTGTTGTTGATAAACTCAAAGAAGTTAAGGATGAGCTAGAAATCCTGGGTTTAACTGTGTATGGTGCTGATCCTGGCGCAGAACCCAAAGCTTATGAAACTCATGCGCCTCCAGCTCCTGAAACTCCTGCGCCCTCTTCCAGCTCTGCTCCTGGCGCGCATATTGACATTAATTCACTGCTTTCAAAGATTGATGTTCTGAAGGAATTAGTTGTCACTCACTTCAATGCCGCGCATTCCAGTGCAGACAGGTGCGCAGATAGAGTTTCCGCTGATATACTTACTACTCAAGCTGCTGTTGAAGCTAACTTTCAAGCCTTCACTGAAAACTTTTCACAACAGCAGTCTATCACTCAGCGCACCATTGATGAGTATCAAAACATCAATGTGAGTCATTTGCGCTATATCAGAGATGGTGTCACAGATACTCACGGTGTAGTAAACCGTTGTTACCAGCTTTCCAAGCAAATCCAGCGCTCCGTCTCAGAAATTGAAGAAGGATTGAAGGATGAAGGCGCGCCTCAAAATCCTTAGTTTTTCTTTGTTTGTAAGTTGTTAGAACTTTTTGTGATTAGAAACCTATTAGTGATTTAGTGCTTACATGTTTTAGCACCTCTTTTGATTTTGTTATGTTCAATACTTGTAATCTGTAACTCCTACATCCCAAGTATTAATGAGAACAAAGCATCACGTTTATCTCAAACTTTGTTCACTCAAACTACTTGTTTGTAGAACAATGAATGTTTTGTTTAAAATCACATGCATTACATTTGAACTGCTTCATATTTTATGCATTGAGTTTAAATTTTGTTTAAACACACTTCAAAACTGAAACTCATATCATTCTGAATGTGTTATAAACTGTTGTTTCTATATTTCCATTTGTAATGTTTTATCCTTATTGGAATAGATTAGAAATCTATATCTTGGACTAGTGTGGGCATTAACTTGAGACATGATTTACCAATTTCATTTATTTGGACATGTTATTATCAAGTATAATGTTTGTCCCTGATATAGTAGGTAATGGCATCAATCAAATAGGGGGAGATTGTTGGGTATGCCCACTTATATCTCAGTTTCAATGTAATAGGATTGATTAGATTTGATCGATCCATCACCTAAGTTTTATTTCATGGACTTTAGACCCACATGTAAGAAGTATTTATACTTCATTTTTTTAGGTTGTCCATTGTAATAGAATAGGCTTAGGAATAGGGCAAGAAGATCAAAATTGAAGAAAATCAATCCGTGAATTTGAGCTACGCGCCATGCGCCTTACCCATGCGCCATGCGCCTTCTTAAGCGCGCTCATGAGTATGCGCCTAGCATAGCTCATGCGCCTCAGATAAGTCAGATCGCGCATACGCTACGCGCTCTCTAGCTCAACGCGCTTCATGAATGTTTTTATCACTCAGTGATTTATTGAAGATTCAAAGACTTGATGAAGATTCTAACTACGCCAATAATCCAACGGTGGTTAAATAACACGTATGTACCCGCATTTAAGGACATCTGTCCATAACGGTCATATTTGTGTTATGTGTCTAACGGCTATAAAAGGACACGTGCTCCACTCAATGAGCGACAGCACATCCGTCCTTTCTCTGACTCACCAAGGATTTCCAACGGCTAGTTTTTGGGTCTCTACTATAAATACCCCATAACTTCAACCATTTGAAGTTGCTAAGAATTTCAAGAATTTCCCTCTCAAGCATTTGTTGAAGATTTGAAGATTGCCTTTGTTATTTCCAAAATTCTCAAGAACATCTTCATAACTTCATCCTTAGCCCAGATCCTCAAGCTATAACACTTTAGTTTTCTCGTGCTCTCAATCTCAAATATCTAAAGAGCCTTGATACTAAAATCACACACGCACCTCTTTAAGTTTGATCACTTAGATCTTTCTTTAAGAGATACACCGGTTATTGTTTTGGATTTGTTCATTCATAGAATATTAGATCTTGAGTTAGTGTATAAGCTCAAACGATTGTAATTTGTAACACTCCCTCATTATATAAGATCTCCATTAGAAATCCAAGACTAACCATCTTGGTAGAGGACGTAGATCATTTTCCCGATCGAACCTCTCCAAATAGCTCTTGTTCATATCTTGCTATTTCCTTACAAGTTCATATCATATCTAACTACTTGATTGTTTATTTATTGTAGATTGATTGATTGAATTGTGTTGTGTTTGTTATATCATTTGCCTTAGTTTCTTATTTCACCCACTGTGAGCCAAAATACTTAGAGTGTGTGTGCGCCCCCTTTATCATACTTTGTGCCTATTTACATTACTAAATTCCGCTGTGCATTTCACTCACTCACTTAGGCGCATATCATAACGCTTACTTGATAAAGTGCGCATTTGCAATTGAGTTTATCAAGGGTACGAAAAGAATTTTAAAACAGCTATTCACCCCCCTCTAGCTATTTTTCATACCCTTGTTTCCCTTTGGGACCAACAATGATAGAAAGTCCGAATTCTCGAGCGATAGGAGTGATTACTTGATATTCTTCTCTTGTCGTAGCTTGACGCCCGAACCCTCTCTGTTAGCTGTTTCTCAATGTTTTAGCTAAATAAAAACAACGTGGCGACTCTTTATAAGTTAAATGCCAATTTGAATATCCTAATCCCATAGAAAAGATAAATAAAGATAAAAGAAAGACTTCCCGTGCGTCGCCCGCATTCGGAAAGGGGTATTCACAGGAATACGTAGGCAGCTTTCTAGCACAACCATACCCAGAGTTCTAAATGGTGTCTTTTCTATCGACGACGTTACTTCTTTCATAAGTATCGTCGTGCGAGGGGCTCTGTAGACACCCCATTTTGAACACTCTTTCATAATTACACTACTTCTGTGTCTCGCCTATGATTTGGGTCGAAACCCGTTAAGTTTGACATGTTTCGTTAAGTTTTTGATTGACCTCATTAGTTAGGGGCCAAAATGAACATTAAAACTTATGTAGACGGCAAAATTGTGATTCCAGCACAAGATGCCTCGTACGAGACATCCCCCTTGACAGACGGGTTTTTCAGCAGTTTCCTTATCGAACTCAACCTCGTTTCTTGGCAAGCACTCCATAATCCGGAAAAGAAAGGAAGGACGATATGAGAGTCTAAAAACAACTCCTTGGGAATCGAGTCTTTGATTCCCATCCAAATTTACCCCCTTGTCTTGGTCCCTAAGTCAAGAAATCATATAAATAAAGGGGTTCTGGAACCAAAAAGGAACTAACGTTAAACCTGTTAGTGTTGGTGCCCTAGGCACGTTTGTTAAACGCTGTAATTGTTATCATTTTATTCATATTAATAAAGAGATGTTTGATTATTATTATTGTTCATGTTTACTTATAATAATCTCCGTTCCTAGTACTTATTAAACACTAGTATAAAGGCTAAATGATCATGGGATGATCATGTTAGATTTATGGGTACTTGTTTGGAACAAGGTACTGGACATGACCCGCTATATGATATTTATGTCATGGTCTATGTCGTACATATATCTCATATTGGTTATGTAATTTGAATCCTTAGACATGAAGTTATTATAGTCTTCCACTTGATGAATATTATGTTTGACCTATTCAAACGCTACCTTTAACTAGGAAGTTATAAAGGGTATGATTGGCATAATCGGATTCAAGTAAGGAAGAATAATAAGCTAAATGGATTTGTCCCTCTTCGGAGAAATTTCAAGCTTGGGCCCCTCGTAGAATGATGTTGATGAAATATTTGGCCAAACTCAAATGAATTGATTGGATCATTGTCATTTGAATTATCAACATATTCGGTATCGAGAAAGTATTGAACAAAACAAGTTGACTTGTTGACCATGACTTGTGTTCGATGACATCGTGGACAAAGGGATTGTGACATGTTCTATAAAGGAATGCGAACTTGTATATAGTTACACTATTTGGATAGGTATGCGGTTTGCTAGAACCTAATCATATCTTATGGGTTTATGATTGAACCCATTGCCAACTTAGTGTAATCCTATAGGACACACAAATAGAACGAATCGTAAAGGACTTAAATAGAATTTGGGTCGAAGGGCCTTTGGGGGATTTTGGGAACTTAGAGGAGAAAAGAAGGAATATGGGAAAAGGGGGAGGGTCCGACCGGACCTCTCAAAGGACCCGGCCGGACCTCCTTAAGTACCCGGTCGGGCAAGCCTCAACACCCGGTCGGGCTATCTGCAATGCCCGGTCAGGCAGATTGCTATACCCGGTCGGGCAAGGCGGTTTCGGGCCAAAAACTTTTCTATTCCGTTTTCTTGCGGGTTTATTCACTTGTTACCTATTTGGAATAGGTCTAACAAGTATATAAATAGCCTCTAGTTTCCTTAATCAGTCCTATGCATTATGAGAGCCTCCAAAGAGTTTGAGAGACTATTTTCTTGTTCTAAGATCTCTTGGGTGAAGAACAAGAACACATATATTAATTCCATATAGTTCTTAATTGTGAAAGCATTTTTCCGAATTTGGTCTAGCAACCAAGATCAAGTGCTCTTGATATTCGTTCGTGGTGTGGATACCAATAGAGGGTGAAACTTATCATCTTCAAAGTTCGTGTTCAAGCTTTGTGTTCGTGATCAAGTTTTCAAGTCTCCACCAAGAATCAAGGTTGATTAACAAAGGCATCAAGGGTTAGTATTCTAGTATTCATTATGCATGGATTTGATATAATCATATGAATGGATCTATGGGCTTTGGGTTTCATAAAATTTTAAATGCTTAATTCTGCTGCGCATGTTACTAGAAAACCCAACAATACCATTGAACCAACGACTCTCTAGAATCACCTCAAACACTCTGAGATCAGCCTTGCAAAGGCAACCCACGAAATTCTTGAAGTCATAACGCAGCTTGAGTCAAGCTTTTGGATCATCAAGGCCTTTTATCAAGGCCATCCATAGGATTCTCGAAGAACGCTTAGGTAAACTCCTTTGTTTTCTATCTTCTCATCTCCTTCTTTGCTTTGAAGTGGTGTAATTCTATCAAAATGATCAGCCTAGAGCTTCTCCAATCCATGGAGATGGTCTCGAAGCACATGATCCGACATTCCAAATAAATAAGAGATTATTTATTTGGCTCTCTTTGTACATAATTTGCATGATTTCAAGATGATGATGATGTTTTCGTAGCAAGACCAATCCTAGATTTGGTGGATTGGGTGCTCCTTGACCTTCCCAATCCATAACTTAACCCCCGAATCCAAGATCTCACGGTCCGTGTTCCGTTAAACATGGTGGCGACTCACAACAGAATCAAGCAACAATCAAGTCCTTACAAACAAACCCGACGCGACGGCGGGGAAAGGGGCGCGCGCTCACAGGGACATATGATTAATATCTTTCTCCTATTTATATATTCCCTCCGTCCCACTCAAATTCGAACAATTTTTTATTTTGAGTGTCTCATTTGAATTAGGACAACAAAAAAATGGAAGTGTTTTATTTAATGGTACCCACATTCACACTCACAACAACTTTCTACTCATTGTTTTCTACCCCACTTTCTCACTCATATTCTATACTTTTCATACTCACAACACCTACTCCATAACACTTTTTTCCTAAATCCCCGTGCCCAACCCAAAAATCCTAATTCGGAAGGGACTATTTATAAATGAAGAATGTTGAACAAGACAATACCTATATATATATATATATATATATATAATATCGTGAGAACCGTGAGAACTTGGATACATTAGGTAAGAACGTAATGTATTCAAATAATGTATCCAATGTATCCAATTGAACCATTGAATACATTGTATCCAATGTATCCAAGTGAACCATTGGATACATTAGGTCAAGTTCTCACGGTTCTCACAGGAGCACGACCATATATATATATATATATATATATATGAGAACACATGATGAGTTTCTAGTTTCGTAGATAATTCAAGACATGATCCGACCCAGGTCCACCAGTGATGGATTCTAAATGGATTAAATCAATCAGGTCCTAACTATCTCAACTCCACTCAATGGGACAAATTGCATTTTCTCCCACGATCTGGCAATGTCACATGAAGTTGTGATTTGGGGTTCAATGCTTCATTTGTTATAATTTGGGGTTTAAAGTTTCATTTGTTGCAATTTAGAATCCATTTTAATTTTTTTGTTGCAAACTAAAGAAAAAAAATGGATGATACAACAATGGACGAAAAAGAAAAAAGTTGTTCAAATGTTTGTGAGATTTTTTTCTTAATGAACACAGTTTATTTAGATAGCCGATTAAAGAAATTGAAGAATGAAATAGATTGGGTTTTGGATTGGAGAGAAGAGAAAAAGGACGTGGATGAGAATTTGGCCATTTTGATCAAGGATCGTTTTTTTTTTGTAGTTCCTTAAATTTAAAAAGTTTAATCAAACACCCTAAAAAAAGGAAACATTATTTATTTTCTGTCCACAATTGTACTTTTTTTCCTTTGAATTGCAACAAAAAGGAAATTCGGCTCTTAAAGTAAAATAAATAGATCCATAGGCCTCAAATTGAAATTTCTGTAAACATTTAGGCAAACAATGTAAAATGTAATTTCGCTAAAATTGCATACCGGCCTGGCACTACCATGGCAGCTGGTTTTTTTTTTTTTTTTTTTGAACCAATGGAAGCTGTTTTAGTAAAATTATGTATAGTGACTTCTTCTTCTTGCTTTCATTTGCCGTATCCACTTCAACTGGATTTGGTACGCATTCAATTTTTAAAACAATAACCCGCGCATACCGCAAAGATAGTCATACTAATTTAAATAAATTTTAATTAATAATTTTAATTAGTTTGATTATTTTACTAAAAGTTTAAAATTATTGTTGATATATATAAAAATTAAAATAAAATAAAATAATAACAAAAGTATTAGTCACTAAATAATAGCGATAAAAATCATACATAAAAAAATTAAGTTACAATATTAAACTTGGGATATCGTTTTTGTAACTTATACTCCCTCCGTTTCAAATTATATGTCGCCTTAAGAGTAAAAAAATGTTTTAAAATATCTGTCGCTTTACTATTATCAATGCACTTTTATCCTTTTGCCTCAATTATACCCTTATTAATGATGGTGAAAGTATCTCTCATGCAAGCATTTAATCACTTAGAAAGTTGAATTATTTAGGGGCAAATTGGTCTTCTTAACATGCATTAATTACATTTCTTAATATGTGTGAAAAAGTTTAAAGCGACAGATATTTTGAAACGGAGGGTGTTGGGTATGCTTATCCCTTAACCCTCATAAGTATGTTAGAATTGATTGATACCATCACCTATTAGTATTTTATGGACTTTAGGACCCTATGTAAGAAGTTTAATAACTTCAATTTTTAGCTTAGTCCATTTTATAGTATAGGCTTAGATTATAGGACTTGGAGCGAAAAGGAATGAAGAACTAAGCAAGACTTTGGTCTATGCGCAGGACTTCTATGCGCAGGACATCTTTGCGCAGGTCTTTTCTGCGCAGCATTCAACCTTGCTCAGTTTTCAATGCATTCAGATTACCTAACTTGGAAAGAGCTCAGAAGATGTACGCTTATTAAAGTGCTGAGGTGTGCAAAAACGACAAACTTGCACACTCAGCGTATCCAACGATGGAGATGCGCTCAGATGAAATAATTCAAATGAAGACATCTGTCAACCTTCTAGAAGAAGCTTTTGAATTTAGTCTTCATGCTCAGCCTCCAACGTCTACCAAGGACACCTGCACACCAATCATATTGTGCCAGCTCATCATCCTTGATCAGAGCTCCAACAGCTATAAAGGACACCTGCACACCAATCATATAGTGCCAGCTCATTGTCCTTGCTCAGAGCACCAACGGCTAGTTTTAAGCTCTCTGCTATAAATAGCCTGCTCATCTTCATTTCCAAGTTGCTAGAGTTTGTGCTTACTAAGTATCTTTGAAGTTCTGAAGATTGCTGCTTAATATTCCCAGATTCAAGAACAAACTTCAAACCTTCATACCTTCAAACTCCTGCCCAGATCCTAAGCCTTATATCACCAGAATTCTTCGTGCTCTTCATCTCATAGATTCTTAGAGCCCAGAATTTTTGTCACACATACACCTCTTGAAGCTTCGATCACGTAGATCTTATTTCTTGAGAAACACCGGTTTAGTCTAGGATTTGCTCTTCATAGATTGGATTTTGATTTGAGTTTTGATTCTTTGTAATCTTGTAAAAGCTCATCTCATCAATATATATCTCATTAGAAAATCCAAGATTATCCATCTTAGTAGAGGACGTAGATCTTTCTTCGATCGAACCTCTCCAAATAGATTGTTCATTATTCTTACTGCTTATTTCATGCTTACATTATTTCTTAATAGCTGCTCTGTTTGATCTTATCAGATTGATATTTGCTGCTTTGTTTTGTTATTTCTTATTGCCTTAGAATCCTTTTATCCAACAGTTTAGCCAAAACTTAGCGCGTGCGTTTTAGTCCCTGCGCAGTATACCCTGCGCAGTGCTGCTTTAAATTTTCGCTGTGCATTTCACTCTCTCTCTCTGCGTGCTATACTTAGCTTATTTGAGAACTGTGCGCATAAGCCATTGATTTGCAAAAGGGTTTGAAAAGAATCTTAAAAGGCTATTCACCCCCCCTCTAGCATTTTTCATACCCTTATTGCCCCTTTGGGACCAACAAGTGGTATCAGAGCAAACACCTTCATAAAACTTGTTTTGTTTTTGAAGCTTAACAGCTTGGGTGACGATTCAAGATGGCTTCAAAATCTTGGGCAATGGCTAACTATTCACAGGTTCCAGTGTTGAATGAAGATCACTTCGAAATCTGGAAGCACTGCATGCTCACTCATTTTTTGTCAATCGACGAGATCCTCCGTGACATCGTTCTTGAAGGACCCTACATTCCTATGAAGGCGAATCCTGATGCTGCCACCAACAAGGACAATCCTACTATCAAGAAGAACAAGGATGAATGGACTGATGAAGAAAAGAAATGGGTTGGCTATGATGGAAGAGCAAGGAACATCATTCTTATCACTCTAGACCTCTCCACGCACAATCAAATTGTGAGCGGTGGAACTGCAAAGGAACTATGGGATGCTATTGAAGGATATGTGAATGGAGACAATGTAAGCAAGGAAAGAAAAAGATTTATGGTGCAAAGAAATTTCAACTGCTTCATGAGAAAGGATGGTGAAACCTTAAGATAAACTTATGATCGCTTCTGTGCTGTTGTAAACTCTTGTAAATCTCTCGGAACTACATTCACCAATAAAGAAGTCAATTCTTAGATGCACTAGGTTCCAGATATGTGAACAAGGCAAGTCATCTGGAAGATTCTGGATTTCTAGATACTTGGCCTCTGCACAGCTTATACGCCAACTTAAAAGTGTATGAGCTATAACTTGATCAAATTGATGAAACTGAAGGCAAAGGAAAACTTGTTTCCTATGTTGCGCAAAAGGAACCTGCGCCTGCTCAAACCTCAGACAAAGTCTCTACTTCCTCTCTGCTTGAAATGGATGATGATGATTTCGCTATGTTCGTAAAGCGATTTCAAAAGTTCAGGAAATTCTCAAAGCCAGGATCCTCAAGTAAAGCTCCAGCCAAGTTCTCTCGTGGCAGAGACTCAAAGAAAGATGATGACTTGGTCTGCTACTGTAGATACCCCGGGGGAACCACGGTTTGGCTAGAGCGCGTGAGTTATCCTAGGATCTCTAACTTGTTTTTAGAGTCGCCACCTATGTTTTGAGGAACATAAGAAAAACCTATTGATAATAGCCTAAGTTTGATTACGAAAACAGAGATTCTTTGTTTTGAGGTCAGGGGTTAGGTTACGAGATGGGAAGTACCGAAACACCCATCTCGCCCAACTAAAGTTGGTCTTGCTTGATCAAAATCTACATGAATGATAAACGTTCTTCTTCTTCTTCTTTAAATCATAAAAAGGGGTTTTAAAATAGAGTTTGGAATGTAGGAGATAACTCTTTAACCGACCTCAATGAGATGAGGTGATCATTAGAGTCATGTCCCAAAATGATTTGGGTGATTGCACTTTGATAAAACAAAAAGAAAGAGAAAAGAGATGAAGTTAAGAAGAGGAAAGAAATAACTTTACCTAGACTTCAAGAGACTTCAAACACTTTTTGATGAATTCTTTGGAGAAATCATTTGGAAATCCTTTGTAAGTGTGAAATTTTAGTGTCTTATTGAGAATGTAAGATTGAGAGCCCAAGGTCCAAAGTCCTTGAAAATGGAGGTAAAGGGGGGGTTTTTATAGGTGAAAGAGAGATGTTTTTGGTGCCAAAACTCAGTCACCAAGAAATCTTTCCCGGGCAAAATCCTGTAAATTGAGCAAGGGAGAGAATCCTGGCCAGAAATCTGTAACCGATGCCCAGAGGCGCGCGCTTCCTGCTTTAGGGGCGGGAGGCGCGCGCGTCTGGATCCTCCTGTCGGAGGCGCACGACTCAGAGAAGGCGATTTTGACAGAATGGACTAGAAAGTCAGCCCTGTTATTCAGTTTAGTCCCTGGACTTAACGAAGTCAGTCAGGAACTTAACGGAAGTGACAGAAACTAACGAGAAACACTTAAAATGGGGAGAAACACAAGATCAAATTTGTAATCGGGGTGAGCAGTCCAAGGCGGGGTGTCTACAGAGCCCCTCGGCGATGTGGATTGCAAAGCAAAATGCGTCGACGAAAGTTAAAAACACCCGCCGAGGACATCGCCAAGAAAAAGCAAAGACTCGATGAAAGCATGAATTTGAAATTGCGATAGATGGTGGTGCGCTCCCTGTGTGAGCGGCTTTTGTTGATAGAGGGGGTGGCATGATCCGTTAGGTGAACCTGCCAGCTGAATATGTTGAATGAGGCCGTTAGTGAACCTTTGAACGAGGCCGTTAGTGAACCTTTGGAGAGGCCGTTAGTGAACCTTTGAAGAGGCCGTTAGTGAACCTTTGAGGAGGCCGTTAGTGAACCTTTGAGGACGAATCCGTTAGTGAAATCCATTGATGAGGCCGTTAGTGAACCCTTGAATGAGGCCGTTAGTGAACCTTTGAAGAGGCCGTTGGTGAACCTTTGTAGAGGCCGTTGGTGAACCTTTGGAGAGGCTGTTAGTGAACCTTTGAAGAGACCGTTAGTGAACCTTTGTAGAGGCCGTTGGTGAACCTTTGGAGAGGCCGTTGGTGAACCTTTGAAGAGGCCGTTAGTGAACCTTTGAAGAGGCCGTTGGTGAACCTTTGTAGAGGCCGTTGGTGAACCTTTGGAGAGGCCGTTGGTGAACCTTTGGAGAGGCCGTTAGTGAACCTTTGAAGAGGCCGTTAGTGAACCTTTGAGGAGGCTGTTAGTGAACCTTTGAGGACGAATCCGTTAGTGAAATCTGTTGATGAAATATTGCTTTGAAGTCGCGTGCCACTTGGAGTCACACTTGACTTTTTGACTTGTGGGGTGCGGGCACAGTTGACCGCGACCAGAAGAATGTTCCTGCTGGGGATGAAATGTTGAGATTGACTCTTGAGGGGGGGTATGGCACCCATGACAGAACTTGGGGAGTTCGGAATCTGGAGAAGGACAGCCCACTTTTGAGTGGGAGTTTCTTTCCTACTTTCAATCTTTGACATGCCTTAAGGGCGGACCAGAAGAAGGTGTGCCCAACTGGGTGTCCGAGGACCTGGGCTGTGTCTTGATTTAGGCTGGAGATTTCCGACAAGGCCTTTTCTGAAGTGATCTAGACTTGGGAGGCGCGCGCTTTCCTCTGTAGGCTTGGGATGCGCGCGCATTTCAGACAGCTGGCGGGTGGCGCGCGCGTCTGGGAGGCGGAATTTCGGGCTTGACATTTGCTGGCCAAAAGACCCCCCAACAGCTATAATATCAGCTTCTGTTCGACCACTTGATTCTCACAGCTCCTTTCTGCCATTTTTGAACATCATATTATTGCTCAACTTTGCTTGTGATCAACATTTTCCATGGCTTCCAATTCTTTTGTTCTTGATGCCAAGGTTGTTAGTGGGTATGAAAAGGAATTGGAAACTTTTGTGTATTCTTTCAAGACCCATCCCAAGAAGGCCTTCATTAAAGACTTCGGGTTCCGAATTCTTTTCACTTTGCGGACGTTGAAGCCGGATTGGGATTTGTTGAGAGCTGCCGCGGCTTTCTGGGATTGCGATAGCCATACCTTCAACTTTTCAGCTAATGAAATGGTGCCGACTGTTGATGATTTCGGGGCCATCCTTGGCATGCCTTTCGCCGGTCGGATTGCCATCCCTAAATATCACCGTGGTGCCATTGACTCTTGGGTTGAGTTACTGAATCTCCCTGTTGAGGACGTGAGGAAGATGTTGCACGGTACTGTGATTGACATAATTGAGTTGCCGATGTTCTTCAGTTTACACTCGGAGGATCCGGTGGTTTAATCTTTCAAGAGGAATGCCATGGCCGCTTGTCTCTTTAGTGAAGTACTGTTTGTTACACCCTTCGGGACTGCGGATGCGCAGTTGGCTGAGATTATTTTGTAAGCCAAGGAGAAACAATTTAGTATAATCCCTCTTATTGTAGGGGAGACGTTGCACGGCCTTGATGAGTTACATAGGATGGACAAGATGTGTCGGGGAAGCCCTTTGCTCTTGACCATATGGCTCCGAGAACACTTCAAGATTTATTCCCCGGATGGTGATTTGTCTCCTTTTGCTGTTCATAGGAGGAAGCTGTTGATCCGGGATTTATCTGAAGATGGTTGGAAGAAGTTCTTTGCCTCTCGGGTAACCGTCGATATTGAGTGGTGCCCTCCTTCTTGGGGTCTTCGTCCTTTTGTGGAATGGACTCTTGGTTTTCAGCACGTGGTTGTACCCGGCTTGAGAGATTCTTCATTTTACCAGCCAGAGCGGGTTCTGCGGCAGTTTGGTTGCCAACAGATAATTCCTTTTCCGAGGGACGGAATGCTTCGTCCAGTTGCTTACATGGGTCCGGACTTCTCGAGTGAGATTCAGTCGGCTTGGAGAGATGATCGCAACCGTTGGGCTTTTGCTCCTCTGTATCGGGGGAGTGTCTTCCTTCCCGAGAGCTACTTGGGTTATTTGTTTGGCACCCTTTACCGTGGCATCACTTGGGTCGATGTGCTTCGTGCCGAGTTGTTGGGAAAGGGTTTTGAGCCTAGCAACGCCTTGAGATATAGGGAGGCTGCTGCTGATTTGAGTAACATTCTTGCTGACCCTTTTGGTACTCCTTTGGATGACTTTTATGCTAGGAGACGTGCCGCAACACATAAGGTTTCAGTGCGTATTAGTGCTCCTCTGTTATCCAAGAAGAAAAGGATTGAGAGACGATCGGGTGGTCCTTTGAAGGCTAAGAGAAAATTGGACTTTTCTTAGTACTCTAAGAGATTGCAATTAAATTAGACCACTTTGTTTTAGGATTTAATGTTTTGATGTCTTTTGTTGCTCAATAAATCCGTTGTAATGGCTTGAATAATTCATTGAATGAAAAAATTGCATCTTGTTATTTGAAGTGAATTGGGTATTTTTGATATGTTTTAGACCGCACCCGAAGGTTGCCTACGTTCCTCCAGTTGGGAGGCTCAGGTCTTCGTAGTTCAAACAAACAAAGACCATTTTTTTTTTTTTTTTTTTTTTTTGTGCACCCTGTTTTTTGCCTAGACCGCCCTTTTGGTTTTCAATCTAGCGGGCTTCTTTTTTGCACGTGCTCTAATTTTTGCCTAGGCCGCCCTTGCGGGTTTTCAACCTAGCGAGCGATTTTTTTTATTTTTTTTTTTTTTATGGTCTTTGTTTATTAAGCATAGAACCTCTTGAGCTTGTCGAGGTTGACCTCCTTTGGCAGCTGGTCACCATCTAAATCCACGAGTCGGACTGCACCGCCGCTTAGTATCTTTTTGACCACGTACGGACCGATCCATCGGGGTCCCCATTTCCCCAGGGGATTCATGGCATTAGGAGGATGTTGTCTTAAGACCAAATCTCCCACATTGATGTTTCGAGGCTTCACCTTTTTGTTGAAAGCTCTTGCCATCCTTTGCTGATACGCCCTTGTGCGTTCGAGTGCTCTTAGCCTTTTCTCGTCGAGTAAGTCTAGCTGTTCATATCGACTTTGCATCCAGTCGACCTCATTGACTTGATTCTCGAGGAGGACCCGTAGAGATGGGACTTCAAGTTCGATTGGGAGTACGGCTTCAGAACCATAGACTAATGCATAAGGAGTTTCTCCTGTTGCTGACCGTATTGATGTGCGGTAGCCCCACAATGCTAATGGTAGCTTCTCGGGCTAATCCCTTCCTGTTGAGGCCATTTTCTTGACGATGGTCTCGATGGTCTTATTTGCTGCTTCAACTGCGTCATTTGCTTGGGGACGGTAAGGAGATGACTTGTGCTTGGTGATCTTGTATTCTACCAAAAGTGTATCCATTTCCTTTTCAAAGTGAGAGCCGTTGTCGGAAATGATTTCATGAGGCACGCCGTATCGGCACATGATATTAATCTTTACAAATTCGGCCACTTTCTTGGCGTTGAGGGTCCGATAGGCTTGTGCTTCGACCCACTTTGTGAAGTAGTCGACGGCCACTAGGACGAATGACTGCCCATTGCTTCCGGCAGGATGGACTTTACCGATGATGTCTATCCCCCAACAAGAGAAAGGCCAAGGTGTGACCATGTTGTAAAGTTGCGAGGGTGGAGCATGTTGCAGATTAGCATGGAATTGGCACTTGGCATACCTTTTGACTTTCTCGATACAGTCTCGTTCCATAGTGCTCCAATAGTATTCAATGCGGAGTATCTTCTTGACTAGCATAAACCCATTCATGTGGGGTCCACACTCTCCTTCATGCACTTCACACATTATCTCTTGAGCTTCGGCCTCATTGGCGCATAAGATATTGATCCCGTCGTGGTGCCTTTTGTAGACTCGGTCCCCAATCAGTACGTACCGAGAGGCTAGCCTTTGCAGAGCCGCTTGAGACTTCTTATTGCTATTCTCGGGATAAGTGCCATCTTTGAGGAAATTCATGATATCCGAATACCACGGAGAGTTTGTTTGAACCTCGTTGATCTCGATACTCATGCAGTACGCCGGACTGTTCCTTCGGGCAATTTTGAAAGGCTTCACCATTTTCCCTTTGGGCATTTCGACTAATGAAGCTATGGTGGCCAGTGCATCGGCGAAGCGATTTTTATCCCTTGGCAGGTAGTTGAAAGTGATTTCTTGGAATTGTTCAACCAATTCTTCAAGGTGCTGACCATACTGTTGGAGGGTCGGGTCTTGGATTCGCCATTTACCCGATTGCTGATTGATAAGAAGCAAAGAGTCGCCGAATACTTCTAGTTCCGTGACGCTTCTTTCGAGAGCTGCTTCGAGCCCTGCTATGCATGCTTCGTACTCGGCAATGTTGTTGGTAGCTTCGAATTCTAGACGGATGGAAATGGGAGTGTAGATGTCTTTTGGATCGACAAGCAATACTCCTATACCAAAACCGTGTTTATTGGCGGCGCCATCGAAAAAAAGTTGCCACTTATTTTCCTCGGTTGTAGTACAAATTAAATGCTCGTCGGGGAACTGTACGTCTTCCCCCTTCACTTCGTCACACGGGAATTCGGCAAGCTGGTCACTGAACACTTTCCCCCTGACGGATTTTAGTGTGACGTAAGTGATATCATAGCCGGCGTGCATGAAGTACCATTTGGCTATTCTTGTTGACATGAAAGGCTTCTCGAAGATGTAGCGGAGCGGGTCCACCTTTGCTACTAGCTTGATCAGAAAAGCTTCCATATAGTGTTTGAGCTTTTGAGTAACCCAAACCAATGCTGCACATGACTTCTCTAAGACAGAGTAGTTCTTTTCGCCTCCTTGGAATCGGCGACTGACAAAATAAATGGCATTCTCCTTTGTGGACTCTCGTTGCTCTTGTGCTAACATAACCCCTAGGGCTTCATCATGGACAGTGAGATAGAGCAAAAGAGGCTTCTCTTTGTGCGGCGGAACTAGAACAGGAGGGCACGTCAAGTAATGCTTCACTTGGTCGAAGGCTTCTTGGCACGCGTCGGTCCATTCTAGAGCCACATTCTTCTTGAGTAGCTTGAAGATTGGCTCGCACATGGAAGTGAGTTGGTGCACAAACCGACTGATGTATTGCAGTCTGCCCATGAAACCTTTGATCTCTTTCTGCGTCTTTGGAGGAGGCATGTCAATGATTGCCTTGATTTTGGAGGGATCTACTTCAATTCCCCTTTCAGTGACCATATAGCCAAGGACTTTGCCTCGGATAACCCCGAACGTGCACTTTGCAGGGTTGAGCCTCATCTTGTGTTGACGAAGCCTTTCGAAGAACTTGCGGAGATCGATTAAATGTTGACCATCGGTCCCTTTGGAGTGAATGATCATGTCGTCCACATAGACCTCGATTTCTTTGTGAATCATATCGTGGAACAAGTCTGTCACGGCTCTTTGGTAGGAAGCCCCAGCGTTTCTTAACCCAAATGGCATGACTGTGTAGCAAAAGGTACCCCACGGTGTTGTGAAGGCTGTCTTATGTTGATCTTCCTCGGCCTTGAGAATCTGATTGTACCCAGCGAACCCATCCACGAATGAGCGAACCTCGTAGGCAGCAGTGGAGTCGTCCAGCATGTCGATGTTAGGGAGTGGAAAATCGTCTTTCGGGGAAGCTTTGTTCAAATCCCGGAAGTCCACACAAACTCGAACCTTGCCGTTTGCCTTTCTGACTATCACGATGTTGGCTAACCATGTCGGATACTCGATAACCTTGATAAAACCCACACTGAGGAGCTTCTCGATCTCTTCTTTGACTTGCAGAGACCATTCTGGCTTGATCTTTCTGAGCTTCTGCTTTACTGGCTTGGCATCTTCTTTGATCGGAATTCTGTGCTCTGATACCTTTCTGTCCAAACCCGGCATGTCTTTGTATGACCATGCGAACACATCCACGAACTCCCGTAGTAGTGCAGTCAATCTGTCTGTCGTCCCCCTTGAAGAAGCTTCCGATCTTAGTTTCCCTTGGCTCTTCGTCGGTACCCAGATTAACAACATGCAATTCTTCGTCAGCCCCTGGACCATTTTCACCACGACTATGGACCTGTTGAGCAAGTTCATTTAAGTATGTTGTGTTTTCGTGGTCTATTTCATCATAATTTGAATCGTTATTAACTTGTTCATTAAGTTCATTATTAGTTAATTCATCATTTATGATATTTGCAATCTCAGGGTACTCAGAAATATCAAATTTTTCATTAGCAAAGAAAGGAAACACACGCTCGGCTATGGCCTCCATATCCTCTTGGGTGAGGGTATTAGAGACACTCTCAGAGTCGAAAGTAAGTGTGAGCCGCCCTTCCTTTGTTGCTGTGCGGGGTATGCAACCTATTTCTTGGACTAAGAATTCCTCGGATACCACGGGCCCTTTCGTAGAATACCAATTGTTGATCGGCTCGGAGCTTAGCAGGATCTCACTGATAGTCTCATTCATGATGACGGTGTCATGGATGGCGTTGACTTGGCATTCATTCATTATGGCAAGCTCTTCGAACATGGAGGCTAAATCTGTCGGTTCTTCCCCCACGATGATTTCTGTCTCGGAATCTATAGTCACCTTCCTTCCCCACCATTTACGGGGCGACATGGGAGTTGGTTCCCTTTCGGATTTCTGGATCTCACAATCGGAGAAGATTTCAAGACCGGGCTTTTTGACACCCTTATTGTTAACCCATGGCTCGGGAAAGATCATGTATGGAACGTCTTCCCCTTGGCAAACAAAATAGACATTCAACGTCTTGCGGTAAGGCCTTATATTAGGGACCTAATAACGACGGCCTTCTTTACGAGCTCGGGCCTTTTCATTCTTGATCGCTTGCTCTTGTTTCAAGTCTTCTCTGGAAGGCTCGTACCCCAAACCGAATGTGTTCTTGACAAATGGGACTTGCACAGGATGTAGGATTCCTTGTTGATATTTCCCTAGGCCTAAACCAGGGAAGTAATCCATATTCTTCATCATGCGGAGGACTTTTGTGATTGCTGGGGGTCCATGATCCGTTTCCCCCTTCTTTGTCAATGGCGTTGATTGAGACGTCGGAGAGAGTGGAGTCTGGTAAACCATGCTGAACTTGGTGGACGGGCTCACCTTTTCTGTGGATAGTGACGTTTTCGGCCATGACGGTCACTATTTCATCACCATTTCGGATCTTGACACATTGATGGAGAGCTGACGGGACGGCATTAGAACTGTGAATCCATGGTCGACCCAAAAGCAAGATGAACGAGGCCGGGATGTCAAGCACTTGGAATGGAACGGACATGACCATGCTCCCAAACTCAATGTCTATTTCGATCATGCCCATGACTGTACGGGCGGTGCTGTCATAACCTCGGATTACTTGAGTAGAAGGCTTCAAATCGGAATCCTTAAGCCCCAGTATGCCCATGATTCTGCCAGGCATGAGGTTGAGTGCGGAACCACCGTCCACTAAGACTCTTGAGATGGGCCTCCCCCTTGCTCGTACCTTGAGGTAAATAGCCTCGTTGTGGTCAGAACCAAATGGTGGAAGGTCCATATCGGCAAAGGTGATGACGTTGCCAAAATGAATGTGACTGATCATTGCTGTGAGGTCCTCGGGAGTAGTATCGGGAGAAATTGATGTATCATCGAGATTGCGGATGATAAGATCTCGGTGTTTCTTTGAGGATGCGATGAGGTCCCAAATAGAGATGTTGGCTTGAGTTTTCTTGAGTTGGACAAGTAGAGGATCTTCGGGAGTGTCGCGAGCTTGCGGCCTTTGAGAAGAGGAGCTTGGTGCGGAAGTGGAAGGGTTGCTTGCTATGACTCGACCGGATCGAGTTAGCATGTTGACGTTCCCATCTTGCTTCTTTTTCCTATTCTCTAGTACTTCCCTCATTACCTCATCGTAAGTCACAACATAACAAGAATTGTCAAGTTCATTCATAACATTAGGGCCCCATTCAAAATTGGGATTGAATGGGTGGTCCCCTCGAGTTCTCCTATCTCTATTACATTGACATGTTCGCCGTTAGTCACTAGAAATCCTTTCTTGTCTATGAGATCTTGAATGACATTGCGGAGAACGAAGCATTCCTCGGTGGTGTGGCCACTATATTGGTGGTAGCCACAATATTTGTGGTGAGCATGATTGGGGTTGACCGTCTTGGGTTGGTACCCTTGTACGGGTGTGACTTGACCCTTTGCTTTGAGGACTTCGAAATCTTCGGTTTGAGTCATGCCTTGGAGAGGCGTGTAGACACGGTCATTTCGAGACTTCTTCCCTTGGGGTGGAGGAACCTTTTTGTAATTCCCCTTGTCGATAGTGACGGCATTGACCGAGGCCTCTTTTGTGGAGTTGGAAGCGGCCTTGTAGCGGTAGCTAGGAGCACTTTTCTTCACTTCCTTGAGCAACTCGTCCATTCGGACCCCCGCCTCATACATTTGGGAGAAATCCGCATAGCAAGCCCCACTTAGGTGGGTGCGGAGATCAATTTTGAGACATTTGAGAAAGATGTCCATTTGCTCCTTGGTATTTGTCCTTTCCACAATCTCGGAGAGTTTATCATTCCATCTCCTTGTGAAGTCGATGAAGGACTCGTGGTCTCGTTGAGTAGTGTTCTCTAGCTCTTTCCTTGTGGGCCGGCGAGTGGTGTTGCCTTGGTATTGGTTCTTGAAGGCAAGCATGGTGGAGTCCCAATCAAGACGGACAGTGAGCGGGAGAGTAGCATACCAATCTTTTGCCGCCCCCTCGAGAGTGAGAGGAAAGCATTGAGCCATCACCTTGGGGGAGACCTTCTTCGGAACCATTACCCAAATATAAGTCTCAATGTGAGCCATAGGACAAGAGTTGCCCTTGAATTTGCTTATCTCGGGCATCTTGAACTTATCAGGAAGAGCGGCCATAGTACTCATGAGGATGGATGATTGATAGAGGCTTGTGTCGGAGCCTTTCCCCATGTTGAGCCTATTGAATTTTTGGTCGATGTAGGCCATGATAGAATCCACCATTTTGGGCTCATTGTTCTCGGAACTTGGCTCTCCCACTTTCTTGGTGCGGGTGTTGACATAAGGACTTTTGAACAAACCTTCGGTCCATTCGGATTCGTCATCGTCATTTTTGCTCTTCCCCTTGGCAAGATTAGTGAGCTTTTCTTTCATTAGCTCCATCTCGGCCTCGTGGGCCTCCCTTTGGCTGTCGAGGTGGGATTGCCAAATGTCGTCTTTGCTTTGTGCCTCCTTATTAAGGGTGGAGACTTGCTCTTGGAGGAGTTGGACCATGGTTGCGAGTTGCTTGAGAGTCATGGTATTGTTGGTGTTGGAGCCGCCGGCCATTGTTGATGTAGGAGCTGTTGGAGTGATCTCTTCACGGACTAACCGATTTGCCGAATCCCGGTAGACTCTGTAAGTACCAATTGAACCTATATTGCAGAAGAGGCCCTTGTCAGTCTTGAGTAACACTTGCGGTCCACGAAGAGGCTTAGAACACACAGTTGGGCACACGACTCGAACCACATAAGAAAAGACTCTTTTTTTTATATATAAGTCGGAGGGAATGGATCCCTTTTGGGGTTTCTAAGAAAATAATGGAATCGTCACACTAGTATATAGACCATCTCGCGGTCCCATATACTCATCGGATTCCATCGCGTTTGTGAATCCTACATGTATCGTGATTAAACTAAATTAATGTAGTAAAGCATACATGCGGGGACGGATTTTTATTTTCGTCCAAAATAACCACTTTTGGGGACGGATTTTTATTGCGTCCGTTTCAACAAGTTGGCATGTATGATTTGAAGACATTAGTTTAGGGAAATCTCGGTACATGGAAACCGACTTGAGTCACGGAGTGTTAGACCCTAACTAGAATTGTGTGGCTTGTGCTCGGCTTAAATATGAGGCTTAAAGGTCACCCCCGGCATGTAGTCGTGAACTACGCCACGGGCTGAGGTTTACCGCTTCGAAAGAGTCAAGGTCGAGTGGAGCTTGAAACTTTATAGGACGGGCCTCGACGGGTTTGGGGTTGGACTTGTGCGACTCAATAGTGAGCAGTTGATAAGAATTATGTGCGCGTAGTGTGAGGTCTAACAAGTGACAATTTTTTTTTTCAAAGGAAATAATAAAAAAAAACAAATAAGCACATAATTTACAACTTTCGAATCACCCGTGTGACCGATAAAATAGAACATAAAATTAAAACAGTCCGAAGTTCAGAATAACCACTGATGCAGGCAACTGTGCCCACACCCCCATCATACTGCTCTGTTCTGAGACCTGTTTCTGTTCTGGGAACCAACCCAGAAGCGTGCGCTTCTGAGTGTTGATATGAGACGCGTGCGCATGGCGCGATGCTATTGGGAGGCGCGCGCTTCTGGGCACACCTGTCAGATTGTCAGATTTTGGACTCAGGGGATTGCCCTGGTCCTATGTGCATATTGTAACCCCTGCAGAAATGATTAGTGGAGAATAGCAGAAGAAGAAGATGAAGAACATGAAGAAGCGGGCGATTCTGGTCCTTGATGCGGGATGCGCGCGCCTTAGGCTGAAGAGGCCAGAAGCGCGCGCCTCCCCCATCAGGAGTCAGAATGCCCAGAAAAGATGTAGATTTTGATCAGAATGCAAGTTTAACCCTCAAACGTCCCCAGCGGAGTCGCCACTGTAGATACCCCAGGGGAACCACGGCTTGGCTAGAGCGCGTGAGTTATCCTAGGATGTCTAACTTGTTTTTAGAGTCGCCACCTATGTTTTTAGGAACATAAGAAAAACCTATTGATAATAGCCTAAGTTTGATTACGAAAACAGAGATTCTTTGTTTTGAGGTTCGGGGGTTAGGTTACGAGATGGGAAGTACCGAAACACCCATCTCGCCCAACTAAAGTTGGTCTTGCTTGATCAAAATCTACATGAATGATAAACGTTCTTCTTCTTCTTCTTTAAATCATAAAAAGGGGTTTTAAAATAGAGTTTGGAATGTAGGAGATAACTCTTTAACCGACCTCAATGAGATGAGGTGATCATTAGAGTCATGTCCCAAAATGATTTGGGTGATTGCACTTTGATAAAACAAAAAGAAAGAGAAAAGAGATGAAGTTAAGAAGAGGAAAGAAATAACTTTACCTAGACTTCAAGAGACTTCAAACACTTCTTGATGAATTCTTTGGAGAAATCCTTTGGAAATCCTTTGTAAGTGTGAAATTTTAGTGTCTTATTAAGAATGTAAGATTAAGAGCCCAAGGTCCAAGGTCCTTGAAAATGGAGGTAAAGGGTGGGTTTTTATAGGTGAAAGAGAGATGTTTTTGGTACCAAAACTCAGTCACCAAGAAATCTTTCCCGGGCAAAATCCTGTAAATTGAGCAAGGGAGAGAATCCTGGCCAGAAATCTGTAACCGACGCCCAGAGGCGCGCGCTTCCTGCTTTGGGGGCGGGAGGCGCGCGCGTCTGGATCCTCCTGTTGGAGGCGCGCGACTCAGAGAAGGCGATTTTGACAGAATGGACTAAAAAGTCAGCCCTGTTATTCAGTTTAGTCCCTGGACTTAACGAAGTCAGTCAGGAACTTAACGAAAGTGACAGAAACTAACGAGAAACACTTAAAATGGGGAGAAACACAAGATCAAATGTGCAATCGGGGTGAGCGGTCCAAGGCGGGGTGTCGACAGCTACAACTGCAGAAAGCCTGGTCATTTTGCATCAAAATGCCCTACTCCAAAATTTGAGTACATGAAGAGGAATATTGCTCAAAAATTGTTTAAGCAGCGCGGAATGGTTGCTGAAGAAGACTGCACATAAAAGGAGCTCAAGACCTGGATAGAGACAGACCCTGAAGACAGTGATGATGATGACTCTGAGGACGGACTGCTCTGCTTAGTAGCAAGTGCTGATAGCGATTCAGACAATGATCCTGATATGAACACAGAGACTGCACCAAATACAACTAAGAAGAAAGGTCCCACTATCACTGAATTGGTAGAAATGGGACATCTAACTCCAAGCAGACAGAATGGCAAGTACTTATTTGCAAGAGTAGACTTATCAAATAAATTTGCACCTGCGCCATCACGTAATCAATCTTTTGAAATTCCTTCTGAAATTGTAATAGAAAAGGATGTCTCTGCTGTTGAGCGTGAGACTATTTTTCAACAAGCTGAAAAGGTAATCAAGAAATTTAATTCTATGAAAGAAGCGAGTGGACTTATCAATTGGAGAAATTTCTCAGCTTAAGACGGAGAAAACTGTTCTGAAATCTGAAATTACCCTCCTTAAGGAGCAAATTAAGAGCATGACTCCTCTTACTGAAATGAACCGTTTCTTAACCGATAAAAATGTGCTATTTAAAGTAAGAAATGAAGATTTGGCTGCACAAGTTGCTGATCTCACAAAGATCACAGATGTGTGGACCAAATCTCGTGTCACTATGGATCAAATTATAGAATCCCAAAAAGCCAGTGGAGAAAAGGAAGGCTTGAGGTTCTCAACTAGTGACGACTTTAAATGCGCCATCTTCTCTAAAAGAGAAAAGGAATTTACACCCTAGCAAACTGTTGAAATTCCTAAAGCAAAGCGTTCTGCTTCAATGGGTAAAGGACAGGAGAAAGTCCAGAGACAAAATTTCCATTATGTCTACCCAAAGAATCAAACTGGGAAAGCCAAGGGTAAGGCTATAGTTGAACCTGCGCATGACAACGCATATTCTGATCATGGTTGCGCTTCGACTTCGAATGCCAAAACTGCGCACAAGGGCCATGCGCATGAAAGTCATGCGCCTCAACGCCAGTTGCGCATTCTTAAGAAAATCGCACCCAAACATAAAAAGATGATGTTTGTCAAAGCTAGTTCACCTACTCCAGTAAAGAATGTTGCGCCAAAGAAAAGTAAAGAGTTTGTGAAAACCCAATCTATAAGTGGCTTACATCATTATGTTGTGTGTGATGGTTTAGGTCACAAGGCTGCAGAATGCCTTTTGCGATTTTCTCCTAATGCCAACGGAAGTAAAAATCCTAAGGTCAGACAGGAGTGGGTTGTCAAAAGTTTCTAACTCTAGGACCCAAGAATAAAGGGGACCTGCGTTTTTAATGTCTATCTTTCAGGTCTTCTGCTTCACTGCACACTCTTCCCAAGCTAAAGCGCATATATGGTATCTCGACAGTGGATGTTATAGACCCATGACTGGAGATGCTAATGCTCTTGAAGATGTGCATGAAGGTAGAGGTCCCTCAGTGACTTTTGGGGACAACAACAAAGGGCACATAGTTAGATATGGAAGAATCAGAAAAGATAAAGTATGCATAGAAAAGGTCGCGCTCGTAGAAGGCCTCAAGCAAAACCTACTCTACATATCACAATTCTGCGATAAAGGTCTCGAATGCCACTTCACTGCAATGCACTGCTATATCAAAGTTGGCATATCCGGGTTAACTTTGCTCACAGGGACTCGTAAGACAAATGTTTACATTATTGATCTTACTGCTATAGACTCTATCACTAATCTCTGTTTTGTAGCAAAGAATGTAAGTGAAAGCAGCTGGCTATGGCATAAGCGCTTAAGTCATTTGAACTTCAAATATTTGGCTAAGCTAGGATGGGAAAATCTTGTCAAAGGACTTCCCAAAGTAGCTGACCATCATGATAGAAAATGCGCAGCATGCCAGCTCGGTAAACAACCTAAGCAGTATTTCTCCAGCAAGATTGCTTCCTTAACCTCCAAATGTTTACAACTTCTTCACATGGATTTGTTTAGACCTGTCACCACTGTGAGCATTGGAGGAAACAAATATACCTTAGTTGTGGTGGATGACTACTCAAGATATACATGGGTTGAGATGATGATATCCAAGGATGACTGCTATGATATCTTGACTGCTCTATTTCGAAGGCTCCAAATTCAGAAGGAAGACGACATCATAAGCGTTAGATTAGACAACGGTACTGAATTCAAGAACAATGGTGTCATGCAATATTGTGATGATCATGGAATAGATCACAACTTTTCTGCTGCTGGAGTTCCGCAACAAAATGGTGTTGTGGAAAGAAAGAATCGCACGTTGATTGAGGCTGGAAAAACCATGATAGCAGAAGCAAAGCTGCCTAAGTATTTCTGGAGCGATGATGTTAACACTGCTTGCTTCACTTAGAACAGATCCCTCATCAACAAAGCCTACAACAAGACTCCATATGAGCTATGGAGAGGAAGAGCGCCCAACATTACTTTCTTCAAGATTTTTGGCTGTAAATGCTATATCCTCTACAATGGCAAAGATCATAGAGGTAAATTCAACGCCAAAGCAGATGAAGGTATTTTTGTTGGGTATGCCAAGCATTCTAAAGATTTTCGTGTTTTTAATAGAACTACTCTAGTAATTGTAGAATCTGTACATGTTACTTTTGATGAACATTCTCTCCTTGAGCCACATTTGGCTCCAAATGATTCTGATAATTCTGCTGAGAATGATGAGATAGGTACGCAGCCACAAACTGCACCTGCGCAGAATGATAATCAAGAAAATCACAATCAGAATCAAACAAGTCCATCTCATGCGCCAACTCCGGATGCTGCGCCAGAAGTGATGACTCCTGATGCGCATACACCCCCTCCTGCGCATGATGTTTCTCCACTTCAGAAAATCACTTTTGATGATCTTGATGCCGGAGCTAATGAAGTACCCATTGAATATCTTTGTATTCCTACCACTCAACCTAACTTACCTCCTGAGGTTCGTGAAGTTAGAGATCATCCAACAACAAACATCATTGGTGATCTCAATGTAGGGGTTCGTACTAGGAGAGCATCAAACTTTGATGACGAGTATCACTCTTTTATCTCTCAAGTCGAACCAAAGAAGATTGATGATGCGCTCCAAGATTCAAGCTGGGTTACTGCTATGCAAGAAGAGCTTAACCAATTTGAGCGCTACAAGGTTTGGACTTTGGTACCCAGACCTCATGACCAAAGAGGTATTGGTACAAAATGGGTATTCAGAAACAAGATGGATGAGAATGGAAGCATCACCAGAAACAAAGCAAGGTTGGTTGCGTAAGGCTATAGGCAAGAAGAAGGAATCGACTACGATGAAACGTTTGCTCTTGTGGCAAGACTTGAAGCTATAAGAATTTTCTTAGCTTATGCGTCTCACAAGAAATTCAAGCTCTATCAAATGGGTGTGAAGAGCGCATTTCTCAATGGAGAACTCCAAGAGACGGTCTACGTAGCTCAACCACCTGGATTTGAAGATAGCAAATTTCCAAATCATGTCTTCAAGCTTCAGAAAGCTTTGTATGGACTTAAGCAAGCTCCAAGAGCATGGTACGATACTCTATCAAAATTCCTACTAGAGAAAGGCTTCAAGCACGGTAAAATCGATACAACTCTTTTTATTGCTAAGTATAATGATCATTATTTACTTGTTCAAATTTATGTCGATGATATTATATTTGGTTCTACTAATGAGTTACTTTGTAAGCGCTTTGAAAATCTCATGAAAACCAAGTTTGAGATGAGCATGATGGGAGAACTCACATTCTTCCTCGGACTTCAAATCAAACAATTGAATGATGGCATCTTCATAAATCAAGCCAAGTACACAAGAGACTTGATCAAGAAATTTGGACTTGAGAATGCTAAAGCATACGAAACTCCAATGGCTACAGGCAATAAGCTTGACAAAGACTTAAAAGGTAAGAAAGTTGATCAAAATTTATATCGACGTATGATTGGCTCTCTCTTTTATCTTACTGCAAGTAGGCCAGATATTATGTTTAGTGTTTGTGTCTGTGCGCGCTATCAAGCTGACCCTAGAGAAGCGCATTTAACTGTTGTTAAACGCATTATTCGTTATATTTCTGTAACTGTTAACCTTGGAATTTGGTACACCAAAGATTCAAATTTCGATTTGCTAGGTTATTCAGATGCAGATTACGCAGCATGCACAATTGATAGGAAGAGAACAAGTGGAACTTGTCATTTCCTTGGAAATCGACTTGTTGCGTGGGCAAGCAAGAAGCACGCTGCTGTGTCCATCTTCACTACAGAAGCTGAATACATTGCTGCTGGAAGCTGCTGCTGCCAAATCCTATGGATGAAGCAACAACTAGTGGACTATGGAATTCATGAAGGAAATTGCCCAATTTTCTGCGATAATATGTCCACCATAGCAGTCTCCAACAATCCTGTCATGCATTCAAAGACAAAGCACATCGACATCAAATATCATTTTCTTAAAGACCACGTGGAAAAAGGAAACATTCATTTAGAGCATGTGGGCACAGACAATCAAATTGCTGATATCCTTACTAAGGCTCTTGACGCAAAGAGATTTGTCTTCTTGAGAGGAGAAATGGGTATGTTTGAACTCAGCTAACTTGCCCATATAATTTGTTATTACTAATATCTTGTGTTTTCTTGATAAGTATTTGTTGGTAGTGGTGCCCTAGGCACGTTTAATAAACGTTGTAATTGTTATCATTTATTTCATATCAATAAAGAGATGTTTTGATTATTATTGTTGTTCATGTTTACTTATAATAATCCCCGTCCCTAGTACTTGTTAAGCACTAGTATAAATGCTAAATGGTCATGGGATGATCATGTTAGATTTATGGGTACTTGTTTGGAACAAGGTACTGGACATGACCCGCTCTATGAGATTTATGTCATGGTCTATGTCGTACATATATATCATATTAGTTATGTCATTTGAATCCTTAGACATGAAGTTATTATAGTCTTCCACTTGATGAACATTATGTTTGACATATTCAAACGCTACTTTTAACCGAGTAGTTATAAAGGGTATGATTGGCATAATCGGAATCCCGTTGGGAAGAATAATAAGCTAAATGGATTTATCCCTCCTCGGAGAGATGTCAAGCTTGGGCCACTCGTAGGAATGATGTTGATGAAATGTTCGGCCGGACTCAGATGAATTGATTGGATCAATGTCATTTGGATTATCAACATATTCGGAATCGAGAAAGTATTGAACAAAACAAGTTGACTGTTTGACCATGACTTGTGTTCAATGACATCGTGGACAAAGGGATTGTGACATATTCTAAGAGGAATGCGAACTTGTATCTAGTTATACTATTTGGGTAGGTATGACGGTTTGCTAGAACCTAATCATATCTTATGGTTTCATGTTTGAATCCATTGCCAACTTAGTATAATCCTAGAGGGTCACACACAATAGAACGAATCTTTAAAAGGACTAAATTGGAATTTTGGAAATTCTGGACATTCTGAAGAGTGGGCGACCGCACAGTATTGACTGGGCGGCCGCACACTTAGGACAGTTTTGTACCAGTTTTGCTTCAGATAGTTGTGCGACCGCACAGATGATTTTGGGCGGCCGCACAGTACTGTCGGGTGGCAGATTCCTAATTTGATTTGGAAACGAATTTTGGAAGGATTTTGACACAAGTTTCCTATTTGGAATAGGTCATACTTGTGTATAAAAGACCAAATTCGGCCAGCACTCTAGGCTAATGATTTTGTGAGTCTCAAAGAGTTTGAGAGAGGGTTTATTTTGTTCTAAGACATTCTTGGTTGAAGAACAAAATAATACACAAAATAAATTCCATATAGTTCTTTTGATTGTGGAAAAGTGTTTCACAATTTGGTCTAGCAACCAAGATCAAAGAAGCTCCTTTGATATTCGTTCGAAGTGTGGATATCGCTAGAGGGTGAAAATCATCATCTTCAAAGTTCGTGTTCAAGCTTTGTGATCGTGATCAAGTCTTCAAACATCCACCAAAGACCAAGAGAATTTGATAGCCATCAAGGGTTAGTTTATTCCTTTATTCTTATGTCGTATTTGACTTAATCATATGAACAGATCTATGGCTTTGGGTTTCAAAATTTTAAATGCTAAATTCCGCTGCGCATGTTTGATCGAAACCCAACAGTATTCAAATAGGTCAAGTTTTATGCGCCTGCGCATATGCTGCGCTATAAATTTCTGCGCATGAAACAAACAGTTGTGAGATTTAAAGAAACTGTTGCGCAATTTATGCACTGCGCATGATGTCACATGCGCACTTTGGGTGGATCGCAGGTAAGTCTTCTATTTATTAGAAATTGCATATAGGTCCCTGACTGCAAAGTCAACGCTTAGTTGACAAGGGTACTTGTGTAATTAAAATTTTCCTTCGCCTTAATTTTTGAATTTTCTTGGGAAATTACGCTTTTGCCCCTGCGCATGTCCCATTATCATTAATACAAACTGCCATTGATGATAGCGCCTGTTAGGATTCCTGAGAAACATTTATGAGGGAGTTAAAATGACAGTGACCTGTCTAGAACTGCTGACACACGCGCGCGTCAGGTCTGCGCACGCGCGCTCCCTATTCGGCCACGTCACTTTGCTATCGTGCGCCTCTACAGTTTTTCACCAACTCGCCGTCTTTCACCAAACCGCCCCGCTGACGTCATGCGTTCTTTTCCCTTTTGGGTATAAAAACCAGTTGACCCATCTCTCTCTCTCTCTCTCTCTCTCTCTCTCTCTCCTGCTCACTCTTCTCTTTAACAAAACCTCCATCTTCTCTCTCTCTGCAACTCTTCTTCAACTTCCAAAGATTTCCCTTCTCTCTCTCTTTGAATTTATTCCTTTCTCCTTCCATCCCCTCATCTCTTTCCTCCCTCGCAAACCCTAGTTCTTTATAATGGCCACTCAAAAAGCAAAAGCTCAAGTAGTAATTGAGGTCTCTGACCCTGTTGAAGAAGTTCCACCTACAGAAGCTAAGAGTGTCAACGACATGGTATAATCTCAAACCTTTGATTTTTTTTTTTGGTCTGTCCGCCATTGTTGAGTTTCGAGCTTTAAAAGCTCCCCTTCTTGATTTCTTGCTTATCTGTTAATCATTTTTCAAATCGTTAGTTGTTTCGTGTTCGTCTCTCTCTGATCTACCATTGTATGTACTTTGTTTCATGATCAGCTGTGTTTTCATGTGATTTCTGCAATTTTTTTCGTTCGAAAACCTCCAAGGCAGTCGAACAGTTATTCTCGGTTTCTGGGCATAATGTCGTGTTTTTGGAAATTTCATTTTCATGGCTGTTTCCGTCTCTGAATTGCGGTCATTTTGATATGATTTTTGTCCATTTTGGTCAACCTTTGATTTTTGGTGTTCTTCGCGTTCATGAACAGTTCTTCCGTGTTCATCAAGACTCTTCATTTTTTTCTCTTATGCTTTGGGTCGCATAAGAATTTCTAAGTGTTTGTGTTTTTGCGCATGCTTACTTGTTTTTGCGCATTATCATTATATTTTTTAAGTATGGAATTGCTGCGCCTACGTATATCTGCGCATGCGCATCGCTCCATGCGCAATCCTATTCGTCTAATCTATTTCTTGTTTTTCACAGAATTCTTTCTATTTCCTACAAGGATGGGAATTGGATCTTGATGCGCTGCAAAAAGATGCGGTGGGACGCAGGCTTATTCATCTCATGGATACCTCCGGCATTTTACCTCTCTTCACTTTGGATCAGGACTTCTATATCCCTTCTCTAGTGGATGAATTATTTGAAAGCACAGAACGTGTCAATATGACACATAAGCACACTCGAGTAAAGATTGATGTACTCCGCTCGGTTGTTCAAAATTATTCAGTGCGCATTATTCCTGCATCTCTGAAGAAGCTCTGCGGCTTCATGGTAGATGATGCGCCCGAAGTCTACTCAGAAGGTAAACAAAACAAGCTTGCGCAGAAACTGGTTGGGGAACCCACTCTTGCAAAGAAGTGGAGCGTTCATGACAGAAAGGAGTTTGGTGAGGTGATGCATCACCTGTGCACTATTATTGGTGATTTCGTCAACTGCAAGAATGGAAATAAGGGCAAGTTCATTTCCAAGCAATGGGCTTATTGCGCTGCAGTCTACAATGGAGATGCTCTGGATTGGTCTTCTGTTTTGTTTGATGAACTCTTGGATATGTCAGAGAGCTATGACAAGCGCATGGACAAGAAAGTACCCAAATACAGAACTCATTATAGGCTGCTCTCCAAGTACCTCATGAATATTTCTGAGCTGCGCACCTTCATGCAGAAGCGTCCTGATCTCAAGGTCCCCTGCACCAAGACTTACTCCATCTCTCATCTCTACTCACTGCGCACGGAGATTGGTCGCGATGAGTATCGCAAGATATGGAACAAGGATACCATCTCAAACAAGGAAGAATGGGTTGATAGCGATGATGATGAGGAAGCCCCCAAGGTGAAGTCCAAGAGAACTGCTACGCAGCCTTCAAAGGCCACTGCACCTGCTGAGCTTGAAACGGCAGCTTCGCAAGCAAAATGCAAAGGTAAAGGAATTATGGATCCATCGCTAGAAAAGGTGAAAGAGATTCCCAATGTCAGATATACTGCTGGCATCAAAATTTGGTTCCCAGATATGCCAGCTCCTCCTGCTCCCAAGCCTTCCAAGAAGCGCAAGGCTCCACCTGCGCCTGCTCCCTCTCCTGTCAAGACAAAGAAAAAGTCTGCATTTACCAGACTTCCTCCTGCTGCTGTGGTTGAAGAAGACAGCGAGTCTCGTATGGATGAGACTACTGCTGATACTAATGCTGCGGTTGATACCGCGCAGAGGGAGCAAGTTCCCGAGCCTACTAAAGGACCTACTGCTGCTCAGGAACACGCAGATAGTGATGAATGGATGGATGCTGCGTTCCCTGACACCACTTCACCTACAAAGGCCCCTGCTGCTGCAACTAATGAGGATGTTCCTCTTCGAACTCCGCGCAAGAAACAGGTTGTGCGCAGCACTGCAAAAGGTAAGCCCAAAGCTGCGGATGCACCCTCCTCTCCTGGACCAACTACCAGTGCATTCCGCCGTATAAATATTCCGGTTGGCAATACTCAACCTGGTACGTCCGTTCTTTTTTATGGACTTGACTTAGAACCAAATCTGCGCAGGCCGATGATGCTGCTACGCAGCAGACTATTCCTCCTGTTCATCCTGCTGAGGAACTCAAGGAAGGAGAGGTGCGCACAACTGATACCGACAGCAGCATCACACACTCATCCGCGCATAAGACTCCTACTGCTGACCCTATTCATCTCTCCCCCAACCAACCCTCACCTAAACACTCTCCTCCCAAAGACTCTCCTCCCCCCGCCTCCGTACAAGCTACTCCTCCCGTTTTTCCAACGGTTTCTACCTCCTCCCTCTACTCCTCTGCTGACTTGCGCCAAATTCTCTAGGCTCTGAATACTATCCAAATCAATCAGGTGGCTGCGCAGTCTTAAATGGCTCAACTTATTACTGCGCAGACAGCCATTCAGGAGCAACTTAATGCGCAGCGCTTAGAGATTGCTGCCATTAAGGGGGAGAATACAGCAAAGGAAAGTACCTCAAATCCTTTTGCGCCAACACAGGATACGCTGGACCTAATCTCTCAACTTATTCTGGACTCTCTCAAGTCAATTTGGGGTATGCTTGAAAACGTTTGCTCTTATGAAGCAATTGACGGAGGGTTCAAGGAAATTCTGAGGAAGCTGCGCAAGAGATTAACAGATGGCCTTTATGAGGGTTTTGCTAGTCTGGAAGTGTAGATGCTCGAGAAGATTGCGCAAGGTGGTCCTGCGCAAGCCAATATGCTCAATATGGAAAGTGTTGGTGTTGGTGCCCTAGGCACGTTTGTTAAACGTTGCATAAGTTATCATTTCACTCATGATGATAAAGAGATATTAAGATTATTATTATTGCTCGTATTTTCTTATAATAATCTCCTTCCCTAGAGCTTGTTAAGCACTAGTATAAAGGCTAAATGATCATGGGATGATCATGTTAGATTTATGGGTACTTGTTTGGAACAAGGTACTGGACATGACCCGTGGTATGAGATTTATGTTTGACATATTCAAACATATTCAAACGCTACCTTTAACCAGGTAGTTATAAACGCTACCTTTAGAACATATCACAATCTCATATTAGTTATGTCATTTGAATCCTTAGACATGAAGTTATTATAGTCTTCCACTTGATGAAGATTATGTTTGACATATTCAAACGCTACCTTTAACCAGGTAGTTATAAAGGGTATGATTGGCATAATCAGATTCACATAGGGAAGAATAATAAGCTAATTGAATTTGTCCCTCTTCGGAGAGATGTCAAGCTTAGGCCCCTCGTAGGAATGATGTTGATGAAATGTTTGGCCAAACCCAAATGGATTTATTGGATAAATGTCTTTTGAATTATCAACATATTCGGAATCGAGAAAGTATTAAACAATACAAGTTGACTTGTTGACCATGACTTGTGTTCAAAGACATCGTGGACAAAGGGATTGTGATATGTTCTAAAGGAATGCGAAATTGTATCTAGTTACACTATTTGGATAGGTATGACGGTTTGCTAGAACTTAATCATATCTTATGAGTTCATGTTTGAACCCATTGCCAACTTAGTGTAATCCTAGAGGGTCACACACAAATAGAACGAATCTAAAAGGACTAAATTGGAATTTGGCAGATTTCGGTGTGCACAGGAGCGCGGATTAAAGGACTCGGCCGAGCAGCTCGGCCGAGCACTTTAAAAGGAGCGGCCGAGCGTGCAATTGTCGAATGCTAAAATCTGAGTGCATGGCCGCGCAAAATAAAGGACTCGGCCAAGCACTTTAAAAGGAGCGGCCGAGTAACTGCTGGAAGGCTGATTTGGAAAGTTTCGAACTATGATGCGATTTAGACTCAAAGACCTTAAGGGTTAAGGACTTGTGAGTATAAATAGATGTTCAAACACCCCAAATCAGACCTAGTGATTGTATTATGTTTGTGAGAGCCTCCAAGGGTTTAAGAGAGTTTATTTCTTGTTCTAAGACATCCCTAGATTGATGAACAAGAATACTCATACATAATTATTCCATATAATTCTATACATCATGAAAGCGTGTTTCATGATTTGGTCTAGCAACCAAGATCAAGTGTTCTTGATATTCGTTCGTGGTGTGGATACCGCTAGAGGGTGAAACTTATCATCTTCATAGTTCGTGATTCTTGCTTTGTTCGTGATCAGGATTTCAAGCCTCCATCGAATTCAAGGTTGCAAAATCAAAGGCATCAAAGGTTAGTATTCTATTATTAATTATGTTGTATTTGACTTAATCATATGAATGGATCTATGGGCTTTGGGTTTCATAAATTTTAAATGCTTAATTCCGCTGCGCATGTTACTCCGAAACCCAACAGTGGTATTAGAGCCCCGTTCATGCTGATTATTTCAATACATAATCATGTTGTGTGTATATAAATTGTTTGTTTATGTTCCTACCATGATTTGAATGTTGGGATTATGATGTTTATGTGGTCTATTCGTTTTATGTGGTTTATTGTTTGATGAACTTTAATCGCACTGTTTAATCGCAATTAAAACTATGGTGGATTTAAAATTGTTTGAGTTATCCATTTTGATTGGATCAAAGTGTTGATAATATAGGTATTCCTGAATTGTTCATTCAAGATTTTGATGTTCATGATGATTGGATCATCAAGAACACCAAATCCTAATTGAATCGGGGAAAAACAATTTTGAGACAAATTTTCGAACCTTAAAATTTTTCTGGATTTTGCGTAGGTCCGACCGGACCATAGTAGGCACCCGGCTGGACCATATGGTCTGGGGCGGGGATCTGGGTTTGGTTCTGGGTTGGACTTAAAATCTGGGTTCGACTTAAAATCTGGGTTAATTTTGGTTCTGGGTTCGACTTAAAATTTTTCTGGATTTTGATCGTTTGATTCTGAGATTGGATCAAGGTTTAGATGGCTAATCTGCGTTGATCGAGATTGTGTTTCCTAAACTTGATTGCAATCAAAGTTTCAAAGATAAAACGAAGTTAGAATTATGAAGAGTTCATAATTGCTAAAATTGAGAAACAAAGTTCTTGATTCAAAGATTGGAGATCCATGTAGAATTGTGGATGCAATTGACCTACGTTCATCGAGACCATCTATTGCTTAGTTTCAGCCACATGGACTACTTTCTTGGTTTCTGGAATTAGTGCGGGATTGTGGTGGCCTATTAGGCTTAGTTTGACCGCACCTCTTGTTGTCTTGATTTGGAGATGATAACCAAAGTTCAAAGAGTCTCGTCCTCATAATTATAGAGAAACTAATGACATATAAATATTAAGCTTAAATTAATGACTATTAATTTAGTGGCTAAACTTGATGCGTAATATGTTTATCTTGTGTGCTCATAAATGTGTTGTATGCTATATGTGATGAACCTTCAAAGAAAATTTTAAGTCCTTTATTGTCATGCCATGATTAAAACACTTGTTAGTACATGAGTGATTTTAATGTAGATTCGCCCTAGCGAGGTGCATTAACTTCATTTATGTATGAGCAAGATAGGTAATGTGCGCTTGCCCTAGCGGGGTACATTAACTTTATTCATGTTTGAATAAGAGTTTCCTATACGTTTGAAAATGGTTGGACTTAACAAGGCGTCAAAACAGTTTTGGGCCTAGGCAAAGATGAGATTAAACATGCTTTTGAAATTGGATCCATAAGAATCATATTGGATATGATTGACAAGAAATTGTCTACTTAATTAATTTGATTTTGAGCGGTGCGCCAAAGCGTACTTGAAATTAAATTAAAGTTGTATCTTAGCCCAATTTAAAAGAATCTCAGAAAAAGGATCTAAGAGTCATATTGGATATGATTGACATGGTTGTCTACCTAATTAATTTGGTTTTGTGTAATCCGCCATAGCGGACTTGAAATCAAATTAAAGTTGGATCTTAGCCCATTTAAATTATATTATACATTGGATGTATAAGAAGGTTATATAATTTAGTGGGAGTATTTTTGGAAAATACATTATTTATCTTTTTAATGAGATTGGTACTTGTAAAATTTTGGAAATTTTGCATTAGTTGTAGATGACAACTAAAATCGTTGCGATTAATCCTTGATAAGGATAATGCTTCAAGAGAATGGTACAAACTTCATGGATTGGATCCTGAGGCTAAGAATCGTTCTAAGGCAAGAAGATGTGTTGTACATTCTTGATGGGCCTATTCCTAAAGAACCCAATGCCAGAGAAAGACAATCACAAGAGACATGAGTATGTTTCTAGGGATGTGAGTTGTCTCATGCTCGTAACTATGAAATCAAAAATCCAACAAAGTTTGGAACTTGTGGAAGCCTATTAGATAGGCGTGGAGTTGAGTTACATGTTTCAAAGAGCAATCTAGGCAAGAGAGGTATAAAACCATTATTGCATTCACTTCTTGCAAAAGGAGTAAAGGGAAATAAGTGGAACCTCACATGCTTAAGATTAAGGCTACGTAGAGCATCTTGAGAAACTTGGTTGTCCAATTGGATTGGAGCAAGCAACGGATCTCATTCTTGATTCATTGTCCAAAAGTTATAATCACTTTGTGATGAACTATAACATGCTTGGAATGAATAAGAATCTCTCCGAGTTGCATGATATGATGAAAAACTGCGGAGATGAAGATAATGGAGAAAAGGTTCTCCAATGCTCATGGTTCATGATGGAAAGGAGGCCAAGTGCCAAATGAAAGGTAAGACAGACATTGTCAAACCTAAAGGAAATAATTGTGGTTAAAATTATAACTCAAATTGATGCAATTTGGTAAAGTGACAATTGGATTGACCATTTAAAATTGTAGTCAAAATTTTGGACGATCAACAAAAGGAATGGTAGTGGGACTACCACTCGGGATAATTATGTTATAAATTAATCTTTCTAACTTTAATTATTGGGTATTGGATATCGGATATGGGTCCCACATTTATATAAATGTGCAATAATTAGTAAATTGAAAGACTACTTATAGTAAAGTTTGATCTATGAATGGTAATGATGCAATGGTTGCAACATTGTTCGTAGAACACTTGTAAAGTGACTTTGCTAATGAAGTAGAAAACATTATTTTGTTAAAAGATAATGAAGGATATTTATTTCTTATTTGGAATAAGAAAAGGTGCTTTATTTATTATGATTTACTTCATTGTGTTATCATATAAATAAATCTTATATCCTAAATCTTGAAGAACAAAGTAATAAAGGCTATAACATAAATAATTAAAATTCTTTATGCATTATTGTTTTGATCAAATAAATGAGAAATGCATATCTAAAATTCCATGGGACGGAGTTTTAAGTCATATGAATTGGAATCACATGATTTATGCAAATCTTATTTACTTGGACCAAGACATCTTTTACTATGAATAGTAAAAGGCTAATATCTTACTTGACCTAATACATTTCGATGGATATGGTGCATTAAGTTGCAATGCTACAAGAGAAGTTTGGTTATACTTGGTAAAGTTATTCAATGATTCTGACTCCGTCGTGATGATGAATAATTGAACCATGATTTATATAGTTATCATTAAGGTTGTGAAATAGTTTCACAATAAACTCCACTAAGAACACCATTTGGAATGATGTGTCTACATGGAGGCATTGAACCTTATTGGATATGGTTCATAAGATGATAAAGTCAAAATTGATATTCCATTATTTGTTTTGGGGTTATGTATTACAAACCGCTATAACTACACTAATTTGAGTTCCATCAAAAGAGGTTAAATATTGAAAGAAAACTCGGTTTGTCTTTCGTAAAGATTTAAGATGGTGAGACCTTTTGGAAAGGAGCTGTCTGGGACACACTCACATTTAAATCTAACAAATATATGTTCATGGGTTATCCTAAGGAAACTTGAGGATAATGTTTTACTCATAAGAAACAAATGGTTTGTCACTTATGATGGTGATTTTATTGATAAGTCATTTATCTCTAAAGGAATCAGTGAGAGTAAAATATATCTCGAATGGTTCGAGACCTAAAAAATATTATTTAACCTGAGATGAAAATTGAACAAGTTTTCACAAGGAATTGTGAAAAGTCCATTCAAATTATACAAAGTACTTGCGTACATGATAGGATACAATCTATGACAAGAAATATTGGATATTTCGAAATAGAAAGTATTGAGGTAAAGTTCATTGAAAGATAACACGTTTGCCACCTATCGAAGGTACAATGTCCGCTCCATATTTAGATTAATGACTTGGAGTCATAAAGTCTAAAAGGCAATCCATGTGTAATAATCAAGTTTGGAACTTGGTCATTCTAACCTAAGGTTTAAAAACCAAAGGAGAGGAATGGGTTTTCTTGGAGAAAACTTACATGGGTAGCGAGAAACTTACTAGAATTCTCATAAGTCACATGTTCATATTTGGAATATGAAATTTGACAAAATGATGTCAAAATAAGTGTTCCTCAATGGGAACTAACTTAAGGATGTATTGGATACAACCTAAAGGTTTTGATAGTCAATAAAATTCTAATAAATTATGTAAGTTGCAGAAATCCATTGGATGGATTAAAGCAAGCTTATGGGAGTTGGAATCTCCGTTTTGATAAATCAAAATGGTTTTGTTTTATCAAGAACGAAGATGAACCTTGTATACACAAGAAGATTAGTGGGATCATAGTGCTATTCCTTATTTAAATATGTGGATGACATATTGCTCATTGGATACGGCATTCCTACACGTCAGTCTGAAAAGACTTTGTTGGAAAAGTGCTTCACAATGAAAGATATGGATGAAACCGCATATGTCCTTGGCATCAATGAAGCTAATTGGTTTAAATCCAAAAGTACACACATTGACAAGGTCATTAGAAGGTTCCGCATGGAAATTCTAAGAGAGGACAGTTGCCAATGTTACATGGAAGTTTTTCTATGCAAAGAATCAAATGTCCTAAGACAAATAATGAGCATAAGAAAATGAATGGGATGCCATTTGCTTCGGTAATTGGATCCATCATGCCATGATAAGTACTAAGCCGGATATATCTAATGCTTAGAGCATGACGAGTAGATAACAATCCGACACCGGTGAGAATCACTTGATGGCTGTAAAACAATTCTTAAAGTACTTTAGAAGGACTAAAGATTTGTTTTGATCTATGGAGGGATGGAAGATGATCTCGTCGTATATGGGTACACGGATGCATGCTTACAAACCGACAAAGATAATAGAAGAATCGCAATCGAGTTTTATAACTAATAGTGAAGCTGTAAGTTGAAATGGTTCCAAGCAGAGTACAGTCACTAAAATCTACAAAAACAAAACTAAGTATATTGCTGCATTAGATGCTGCAAAGGAAACTGTTTGGATTAAGAAGTTCATTGGTGAACTTGAGATGGTTCCTAGCATTGCTAATCCAATAGACCTTATTAGTAATGATAGTGGTGCTATTGCTCAAGCAAAGGAACCAAAGGCACATCCTAAATCCAAACACATACTTAGGTGTTTTCTTATCGTTCGAGAAATCATTGATAAGAGAGACGTATATATATGCAAAGTACCTAGTAATGATAACATTGCGGACATGCTAACAAAGGGACTTCCATAAGCTAAACATGATGGTCATGTTAGGTCCATGGGTATTAGATACCTTGGTGATTGGGACTAGGGCAAGTGGGAGATTGTTGGTGTTGGTGCCCTAGGCACGTTTGTTAAATGTTGCATAAGTTATCATTTTACTCACGATGATAAAGAGATATTAAGATTATTATTATTGCTCGTGTTTGCTTATAATAATCTCCGTCCCTAGAGCTTGTTAAGCACTAGTATAAAGGCTAAATTATCATGGGATGATCATGTTAGATTTATGGGTACTTGTTTGGAACAAGGTACTGGACATGACCTGCGGTATGAGATTTATGTCATGGTCAATGTCATATATAAATCTCATATTAGTTATGTCATTTGAATCCTTAGACATGAAGTTATTATAGTCTTCCACTTGATGAAGATTATGTTTGATATATTCAAACGGTACCTTTAACCAGGTAGTTATAAAGGGTATGATTGGCATAATCAGATTCACGTAGGGAAGAATAATAAGCTAATTGGATTTGTCCCTCTTCGGAGAGATGTCAAGCTTGGGCCCCTCGTAGGAATGATGTTGATGAAATGTTTGGCCAAACCCAAATGGATTGATTGGATCAATGTCATTTGAATTATCAACATATTCGGAATCGAGAAAGTATTGAACAATACAAGTTGACTTGTTGACCATGAATTGTGTTCAAAGACATCGTGGAGAAAGGGATTGTGATATCTTCTAAAGGAATGCGAACTTGATCTATTTACACTATTTGGGTAGGTATGACGGTTTGCTAGAACCTAATCATATCTTATGAGTTCATGTTTGAACCCATTGCCAACTTAGTGTAATCCTAGAGGGTCACACACAAATAGAACGAATCTAAAAGGACTAAATTGGAATTTGGCAAATTTTGGTGTGCACGGGAACGCGGATTAAAGGACTCGACCGAGCAGCTCGGACGAGCACTTTAGGAGCGACCGAGCGTGCAATTTTCGAATGCTAAAATCTGAGTGCACGGCCGCGCAAAATAAAGGACTCACCCGAGTAGCTCGGCCGAGCACTTTAAAAGGAGCGGCCGAGCAACAGCTGGAAGGATGATTTGGAAAGTTTCGAACTATGACGGGATTTAGACTTAAAGACCATAAGGGTTAAGGACTTGTGTGTATAAATAGATGTTCAAACACCCCAAATTAGACATAGTGATTGTCTTATGTTTGTGAGAGCCTCCAAGGGTTTGAGAGAGTTTATTTCTTGTTCTAAGACATCCCTAGATTGAAGAACAAGAATACACATACATAATTATTCCATATAGTTCTATACATCATGAAAGCGTGTTTCATGATTTGGTCTAGCAATCAAGATCAAGTGTTCTTGATATTCGTTCGTGGTGTGGATACCGCTAGAGGGTGAAACTTATCATATTCATAGTTCGTGATTCTTGCTTTGTTTGTGATCAAGATTTCAAGCCTCCATCGAATTTAAGGTTGCAAAATCAAAGGCATCAAGGGTTAGTATTCTAGTATTCATTATGTTGTATTTGACTTAATCATATGAATGGATCTATGGGCTTTGGGTTTCATAAGTTTTAAATGCTTAATTCCGCTGCGCATGTTACTCCGAAACCCAACAGGAAAGTGTCAGGGAGTGCATAACTCAGGCAATAACTGATTTCGTTGATGGGTTCAACGCAAGGATGGATCAAGAAATGTTTGACATTCAGGCTAGCGTGCAGCACCTCCACACTGACCAAAGACTTGAAGCAACGCAAACCACCATCATCAACACAATTGAAGCTGCGAAGCAGTCATACTTCAATCAAATGACTGGACATCAAGTGCAATACAGAGCTAATTTCCAAGAGTTGCAAGAATACAACAGAGATGTGCGCAGAGGGATAACCACTTATGTGGAAAAAGCAGTGGCTTTCCAAGACAAATTTCAAGCGCTCAAGATTGAACTTATGAATAAGTTCAACAGCCTGCAGAACGAGCTGCGCGAAGCCCTGAACCGGATCAACGTAGACTAGGTGTATGTAATTTTTTGTTTTTGCGCAAGGTATTCCTTTTTGTGCGCATTTTGTTTTTTTTTCTTATTCAAACTTGTAATCCTCAACTCTTAACAGTTCAAGTTTTAATGAGAAAAATCGCATCATTAGTTTCCAAAACCTTGTTCAATTCAAACTCTTTGTTTGTGGAACAATGAATGCTTTATTTCACTTCATGCGCATATTATTAACTTCTCATATTTCCTACGCATGATGTTTAAACATTCAGTTTAAACGTATACTTAAACTAAAATTTCATATCATTTGTATGCGCTGGAAGTTATTTCTGTCTTTCCCATATTGTATGTTAATCTTTTGGATAGACTAAAAATCTATAGCATTGGCTAGTGTATGCATTGATTTGAGGCATGATTTATCATTTTCATTTTATGGACATGTTATTATTAAGTACAATGAATCGCCTTTGTTATAGTAGGTAATGGAATCAATCATTTAGGGGGAGATTGTTGGGTATGCTTATCCCTTAACCCTCCTAAGTATGTTAGAATTAATTGATACCATCACCTATTAGTATTTTATGGACTTTAGAACCCTATGTAAGAAGTTTAATAACTTCAATTTTTAGCTTAGTCCATTTTATAGTATAGGCTTAGATTATAGGACTTGGAGCGAAAAGGAATGAAGAACTAAGCAAGACTTTGGTCTCTGCACAGGACTTCTCTACGCAGGACATCTCTGCACAGGTCTTTTCTGCGCAACATTCAACCTTGCTGCTTAATATTCCCAGATTCAAGAACAAACTTCAAACCTTCATACCTTCAAACTCCTGCCCAGATCCTAAGCCTTATATCACCAGAATTCTTCGTGCTCTTCATCTCATAGATTCTTAGAGCCCAGAATTTCTATCACACACACACCTCTTGAAGCTTCGATCACATAGATCTCACTTCTTGAGAAACACCGGTTTAGTCTAGAATTTGCTCTTCATAGATTAGATTTTGATTTGAGTTTTGATTCTTTGTAATCTTGTAAAAGCTCCTCTCATCAATATATATCTCATTAGAAAATCTAAGACTAACCATCTTGGTAGAGGACGTAGATCTTTCTTCGATCGAACCTCTCCAAATAGCTTGTTCATTATTCTTACTGCTTATTTCCTGCTTACATTATTTCTTAATAGCTACTCTGTTTGATCTTATCAGATTGATATTTACTGCTGTGTTTTGTTATTGCTTATTACCTTAGAATCCTTTTATCCAACAGTTTAGCCAAAACTTAGCGCGTGCGTTTTAGTCCCTGCGCAGTATACCCTGTGCAGTATACCCTGCGCAGTGCTGCTTTAAATTTCCGCTGTGCATTTCACTCTCTCTCTCTGCGTGCTATACTTAGCTTATTTGAGAACTGTGCGCATAAGCCATTGATTTGCAAAAGGGTTTGAAAAGAATTTTAAAACTCTATTCACCCCCCTCTAGCATTTTTCATACCCTTGTTGCCCCTTTGGGACCAACAGAGGGAGTATTAATTTGGGATGTTTATCAAAGGATCATATAGAAATATGAAAACAACTTTGGGTCTGTTCCCGCTCTACGAACCGATCCCCTTCCAGGGGCTGCTAATAGGGCTCTTAACCGATAGACATAGGTCTTTATAGTCTCACGGCAAGAGAGTGAATTTGGATAGTTGAATTTCGACATTAAGCTGAAAAGCAAAGATATCTACGAGCAGAATGAATGAAGGCAAGAGAAGAAGGGAGACTTACTAGGGAGTTCTGGATTACGTAATCGAAAGTCCCTCGAACTCAATCAATATAAACAACATATCATAACACGTCATCTTATCTTTGTGATATGCTTCCACACTATAAAAGTAGCCCAGCTTACGGTCGCTCAATGCTTCTTGTGGTCTTTGCTCATCTTTCCATTAAGAAAGTGATGGATATATTCAAAATTAACCTAAAGTCTTTAGTTATTTTCTGAATATTAGTTGTTTGCACATGAATTTGAGTATAATAATTCAGATTATTTCTCAGTTGTTCACAAATGATATGAATATAATAACTAAGAAAGTTATCTATCAATTTTTCAAAATTGACGCTTACTTTCCATTTTGTTAATACGAAAAATGAACGTTGATATTTAATACTCCTTCCGTCCCCCAATAATGGGACACAAATTTTCTTTTTGGGTAAACACTGATAAGTCACATTACCTAAAATAGAAACTTTCTTATATTATTTTATTCAATGGGACTCATTCGGCATACTCACAACAACTATTCACTTACTATCCCTGCTTCGCTTTCTCTCTTATACTATATTTTTCATACTCACAACATCTACTCAACTAACAATTTTTTGAATATATATACTCTCTCCTTAATGCTTTGAACTTCCAGTTTTGTGCCCCTATTATAGGACGGGTGAGTATTCTTAAAAATAGCTGAAAAATCGATATCTTAGACATTTGAACTATATGAATTTGTTCTCTAACACCCTTCAAAAACTAATAGAAAATGCAATTTAGCAGTTGTTCAAATGAATATGTTATCACATCTCTTTTAAACATCTAATAAATTCATCTTTCAGTTGTTCACAATTAAGAATAAAATTTCTTTTCTCAATTTTCATTTTCTTTGTTGTTTACGCCTGAGTCTAGCCCCACTCTTCTTGGGAAATGTTTGACATGAACGCCTTTGACTCACTTCAATTGTGATCCTTCGACTTTCAACTCGAGCGAGAATAAGATGATGTGTAGCTCCTAGGCCTTCAAACTTGTTTAGACATGACTATTATCAATTACAAAGTTTTATATTAGTTGTTGGTCCCAAAGGGCAACAAGGGTATAGAACCGCTAGAGGGGGGGGGGTGAATAGCGGTTTAAAAACTTTTTCGAAATACCCTTGAAAATCAACCAAGTACTTATCAGTTTGGTCTATTGCGGTTTAAAGCACTAGAACCGCTCAGATAAAATGCACAGCGGAGTTTTGCGGTTATGGCCAAACTGAATTATAAAGAGTAGGGCGGTTTAAGTGGTTGAAAATGGAATGATGCAACTGACAAGGCACAACTGAAGTATCACAGAAGTATGCAAATCATTTATCAAGTCATTTCATATAACAATAAATAAAGCTCATAAACAGAAATGTAAATGACAAGGCAGAAATTAAAGATCAAAGACACACAATTTGAAGAGGTTCGTTCTTGAAAGAACTACGTCCTCTACCTAGGTGGTTAGCCTAGGATTTTCTAATAGCTACTAGACTTGTATTGATTTAGAGGAGTTTTTATAAGATTACAAAAGAATCTAAACTCTAAATAAACAATCTAACCTAACAATGCTATTATAACAACCTGTGTTTTCGAGGTATATAATCTATGAGAAAATATACTTCGGGTGTGTGGTGTGGAAAGAAATCAAGAGCTCAAAATATCTAAGTGATGGCGAGCAAGTGATTACTTTCTGTGCAAGGCTGAGTTGTGATGGTTTGAAGGCTTGAAGCTTTGATGAAGAACTCTGGGTTTGCTAAGGAGATGATGAAGATATGAATATCTGGGTTTTCAATCTTCAAAGCAAACTTGAATACTTGGGATATTCTCTTTGAAGCTCAGCAACCTTCATTGTTGAGAAATGAAGGCTATTTATAGTGAAGGCATTAGTGACCGTTGGACAAAGAGGTGAGTCATTATATGGCGGTTCTATGCGCTATCACAATCCCATTGGTTGACCTGTCACTGTCGTCCTTTGCTTTTGCTTTGTGGCAGGAAGTTGTTGGATCACTACCTGACATTGTCCTTTTAGTTGTTGGAAAAGTACAACGGTAACTTTTCAAAAGTGAGACAAACCGACATTCCAAGAATAACTGAAACATGACTTGAAGTTTAAGGACAAGTCACCAGTCATTCATTTACAGTTGTAAAGTGAATGTTTGTCTTCAAGGAGTAAATGACAGCAATAACTTCTTCAATATCTTGGTCAGCGGTTCCACCAGATGCATGTGCGGTTTCATGAATGAACTTGAAGTGCGGTTTCATCAAAGACACAAACTGCGGTTTGATGAAGGACTTAAGGCACCATGCTAGTGGTTTTAAAGATGGCGGCTTGAGGGACACTAAACCGCTATGGATAAACCGAACATAACTCAGCCTAACTACTAAAAATCTAGAAATGGACTTGTCTAAAAATTGAAGTATAACTTCATTACATGTAAACCTAAAGTCCATAAAAAGACACGTGGAATGGGTCAATCAAATCAGGTGGGTGTACTAACAATGAATCCTAACAATCTTCCCCTATTTGATTGATGCCATTACCATACTATGATAGAGCAAACATTGTACTTGGTAAAAACATGCTCAAATGAATATGGATAGAAACTGCATCTCCCAAGTCAAATGCACACACAATGCTAGATCATAGATTTCTAATCTATAAACAAACAAAGGAAATGAAGAACAGATAGAAAAGAAATACATTCAGATGCATATTTAGAAATGTGATTATGAAAATCAGATATGCATGTTTAAACTGAATGTTTAAAACACATACACTTAGAAAATGTTTTCATGATGAATTAAAGTGCATGGGTTTTGAAAATGCATTGTTCCACAAACAAGTAGTTTGAATAAACAAAGTTTTGGAATATTGGATGCAATGCATTCATTTTTCATTATAATCCTTTAAAGGTTTTGGAAGTTAAAAATTACAAGGAAAATAATGAAAGGCAAAACTGATTACAAAAGGATAGAAAGAAATCTAGTCAGTTCTATCAGGAACCCTGGCGGCGGCTTGGTCTGCGGTTTGAGCAGCATTAGAAGGCTCAACTAGGCTGGCGGTTTCAAACACGTATTCAGCTGACTTAAGACGAAGATGGGTCGGTTCATTTACCTTTTCTAGGATCTTTTCAGATAGATTCTTGAGGTCGCGAGCAAAATGAACTAGATAGTCAGTTGATGAAACCGTCAGATCAGCTAGTTGGTCTAACTTCTTCTCTAGAACCTCATTGATTTCTTGGGCCGCTTCAAGTCTGAGAGAAGTCAGCTCATTTAGAGTTTCAAGCTTATGTTCTATTTTGAGCTGGTTCTCCAGAAGGGTTTCTATCTTGAATTCCATCCTCCCAATTCGAGGGTCAATAGCATTCTCCCTCTTAATGGCATCAACAAGGAAGGGCAGAGAGGAAAGAAATGCAGATTGGGTAAAAAGTGAATCCAGAACAAATTGAATCTTTACTGGATCAGTTTCAAAAAGGGAGGAATAGGAAAGAATGACAGAAAATGAAGTGTAGGGACGAGAAGGGGAAATGGAAAGAAGTTGGGTATTGGAGAGAGGAATGGAAGTATAAGGAGAGAACTGCCATCTATAATGATATGGAAATACAATGCAGTTTATCATAAAGAAAAGTGAGAGCAGAGAGAAAAGATGACCTCAACTTCCAGATCCTCAATGATTTGATCAAAAATTGAAGTAATGAGTAGATCTGAAGCAGCCTGAGACTCATCGGCTGGAAAAATTGCGAAAGGATTTGGAGGACCAGACTTGAGTCGTTGCTCTTCATGCTTCTTGGCGGCTCTGAGGATGGCTCCATGGCGGTTGTCTTTGGAAGAAGTAGCTCTAAACCTCTTTAGGTAAGCCGCGATGTCCTGTGCACACTTCCTTTTCATAGCAAGCGGTTTGGGAGTCCTAACTGCGACAGATAATTCAGGCAAAACCGAAGGCGCAGAGACATGTATCACTTGCGGTTGAACCGACGATTGAGCCGATGGACCGAAGGGAAGTGCAGGGGATCCATATGGTGAAGGAGTGTGCTCTGGTGAGTCAAAATTTAGCTTTCGTTTCAGTGAAGGAGGAGCGGTTTCAACCAACATAGGGTCTATACCGACCTTTCTCAGTTCAGCTCTTTCTCTTAATTCCTTTGCAAATGAGCCTTCAAGAGGTGAGTGATTCTTCTTGTCATGAGCCTCAGTGAAGTCTACTGCACCAGGTGGCCTTGATTGCCAGTGCTCCACAAAATCATATTTCTTTATTAATCTTCTCTTCTTCTTCAGCGGTTGAACCTCAAGATTGTCATCATCTTGCTCAGGTTCATCTTGAACTGCCTCAGACATATTAGTCTGCTCAGGCGCATCTACATCCATAATAACCTCAGCCACAAACTGTTCCGCAGTTTGATCAGGCTGAACCGCGGCCTCAGACATGTCAGTCTGCTCAGGCTCGGTTTGAGTAGAAGGTTTGAGGTTGTGAAGGGTAGAAAAGATTAGCTGTAACTGTTCTTCAGTGAATTGAACAGTTGGAAGTTTGAGAGGGGATTTTGGAGGTGAGATAGGTTTGGAGCCGCGGTTTCCCTGGGTTGAGCCGCAGGGATTGCAGGCTCCCCCTCAACCGCAGACTCCCTCTCAACTAGAGCCTCAGTTCCATCCAGGCTAACTCCTAGCCTATTCAAGGTGGCAGTTTGAGCTGCTTCTCTAGCTCTTGTAGCGGCAGCTTGATCTGCTATGGCACCGGCATAAGGTTTGCCTGACTTATTGAGCCGAGCCTCAGGATAGGGTCCTCTCTGCTCTTCAGGCAAAGGATCAGCATTCCATACCGCTTGTACAAACCGCCATCCAAATCCGGTTCTGAAAGCATCAAGTTTTAAGGCACCAAACAAGGTCTTCTCATTCGGTTGCACCCACTCAGCTTCGTTTGCCATAGAAGCTTTAAAGATAACAGAATCTTGATGCAGGAACTTTGTCAAAAGCCTGCAGTGGGTTCTGATCTTCTTTTTTCCAGCGGCTTTGGCAGATGTATGGCGGCTGAGGGCATTGATCATTTCTTGCATTATGATCCTTGGCCAGTGCAGCTTTTTCCCTTTGTAGATAGCCACACAGTAGTTGTACTGCTCAGTAGTGAAGTTTTTGTGATTGCCATTCTTGCACATCACTCCAGTATCTACTAAATCACACAATATTTCCGTAACTTCTCCAAACTCCTTCTTGGGGGTGGTCTTAGTGTTGAAGACAGAGACCCCTAAGAGCTCCTCAGTAGTTCGCCTGACTAACTCTGGTTTGATGGAAAGAATTCCAGAATTTTCTAAACCAGCCAGGATAGCAACCTTTGAAGCAGATAGAACCACATCTTTTGTCCTGACAGTGGACTTGATGGAATTTTCAGTCTTAACTTCCCCAGACTCTAAATCTCTGATTTCTTCACCTCTTCCATTCAACAGAGGGACCATAGAGACAATCCCATTGTCAAAAAATTCTGCACAAATTTCCTTATCAAACTTTGGTTCATTTAATTGGAACAGGGGCAGCAGTTTCGATAACTCAAGCAGAGCTATCAGTTTCCTTCCAACTGAATCAGCTTCAAATTCGGATTTAATGATTTGGGATCCAGGTACAAAGTTGGATTCATCCTAAAAATAATCAAAGTTAGTAAGAGATTAGAGCAAGCAGTTTGATAAACCAAGCATACAAACTGCTACAAGGAATTCTAACAATGAAAGAGGCGGTTAAAGCAAAACAGGGGTAAAATGGTAAACACCCAAAACTAGACATGAAAAGGATTTGAAAAAGGATTTGAATGCATGAAGAACATGATGAACATGGGATATACACGTAAAACAAAAACTTAACCAAAACATGAAAGAAGTATACCAAAAGATTCGAAAAGAGCAGATACTAACAAAGTTCCAAAAGAACAAGTTCAAATAACAAACCCAGAACATAGTATCAAAAGAAATACGAAAGAACACCCGAAAACCCAAAAATCAAAATTGCTCAAAAATTGAACAAAAGACAAGAAATAAACATCAAACCCAGCATATATGAACATATGTAAGCATAATCAACCAAAAATTGAACGAAAAATCAAGAAAAAAATATTAGAAGACGAACAAGCTTTTACGAACAACAATGGCGGAAAAAGATGAAATGCTAGAGTGAAGGGTTCAAGAAATCATACCATATCGCCTTTGGATGTTTTAGATGTAGATGGAGCAGAAGGGTCGGATGATTTCTTAGGTGCCATTTAAATTTTAAAAAGAGTATGAGAAATTTGGAAGAAGAAAACAGAGGTTGCAGAAGAGAGAGATGAATGATGAAGAAGGTAAAGAGGTAAAAAGAAATAAACTTTGTCTATTATACTCAAATAACTGTTCCTCGGGTAATGGAACGACGAGAACGGCGCACGATGGTCTCCAGTTGGCGTCCCACGTCACATAGAATTTAATGCGGCAGAGATAATTGCAAAAAGGTCCTTATAATTGATATGACATAAAGTAGGGACTGAAATGCAATTTCATACCTGAGCAGTTTGATTGAGCAAACCGACTTACCTTACGTCTTCAGCGGTTTTCATGAAACTGATGTCTCTCTAATCTGATGGCAGCTTATATGTTTAAACCGAATGACTTTGCTTTCTTGTCGGTTTTGGACGAACCGATTTCATTTATTTTGACTCGTCAGTTTGATGGAATATCTTGTACCGAACCGTCTATTGATGCGGTTTCAGTGATTACAGAACCACGTAATAGATGAATTTTCTAAGCATAGCCAAAACACTTAAACAAAAGATATTATAAATAATATATATAGATATGATATCTTAAGTTAGTTCTAACATACCCATTTCTCCTCGTAAATGATAGAACCTGGAATTTTCAAGCGGTTTGGTGAGGATGTCAGCAATTTGATCATCTGTTCCCACTTTTGCTAGAAAAATGTTTTTCTTTTCAACATGGTCTTTGAGGAAATGATATCTTATGTCGATGTGCTTGGTTTTTGAGTGCTGAACTGGATTGTTGGAGATGGATATTGCAGCAGTGCTATCACAGTAGATAGGGCAGTTTTGTTCAAATATCCCGTAGTCCTCCAACTGTTGTTTCATCCAGAGAATTTGAGAGCAACAGCTTCCAGCCGCTATATATTCAGCTTCAGCGGTTGAGACTGAAACCGACGCTTGTTTCTTGCTGGACCATGACACAAGTCGCGTTCCAAGGAACTGACAAGTACCACTTGTGCTCTTTCTGCTTATCTTACATGCTGCAAAGTCAGCATCTGAATAACCTAATAGATCAAATGAAGATTCTTTGGAGTACCAAAGTCCAAGGTTAACAGATCCACATAAATATCTAATAATACGTTTAACAGTAATAAGATGAGATTCTCTAGGATCAGCTTGAAATTTAGCACAAACACAAACACTAAACATGATATCTGGCCTACTAGCAGTTAAGTAAAGTAGAGAGCCAATCATACCTCGGTAGAGAGTTTGATCAACTTTCTTACCATGTTCATCTCGATCCAAACTACAGGCCTTAGGCATTGGGGTATCAACTGGTTTAGCGGTTTCAAGCCCGAACTTCTTTATCAAATCTTTAGTGTATTTGGCTTGGTTGATAAAGATCCCATCATGGCATTTCTTGACTTGGAGTCCAAGAAAGAATGTCAACTCTCCCATCATACTCATTTCAAATTTACTCTTCATTAGCTTCTCAAACTTAACACACATAGTTTCATTAGTAGAACCGAAAATAATATCATCAACATATATTTGAACTAATAATGAATGACTTTTGTGTTTAGCTATAAATAGAGTTGTATCAATTTTACCTCGAGAGAAGCCTTGTTCAATAAGAAATTTAGATAGAGTGTCATACCATGCTCTTGGAGCTTGTTTGAGTCCATACAGTGCTTTCTTGAGTTTGAAGACATGATTTGGAAATTTGTAGTCTTCAAATCCTGGCGGCTGGGCTACGTAAACTTCTTCTTGTAGTTCACCATTCAGAAATGCACTCTTCACATCCATTTGATATAACTTGAATTTCTTGAAGGAGGCATAGGCCAGGAACAATCTTATAGCTTCGAGTCTGGCTACAGGGGCAAAGGTTTCATCATAATCAATCCCTTCTTCTTACCTATAACCTTGAGCAACCAACCTAGCTTTGTTTCTAGTTATAGCACCACTTTCATCCATCTTTTTTCTATATACCCATTTTGTTCCAATTACAGTGTGATCTCTGGGCCTTGGAACTAGAGTCCAAACTTTGCATCTTTCAAACTGATTAAGCTCTTCTTGTATTGCAATTACCCAACTTGGATCACTTAGAGCTTCATCTACCTTCTTCGGTTCCATCTGAGATAATAGAGCAGTTGAGAACAAACTGTGATCATCTCTGTTAGTCAAACTCCCTCTGGTTTGGACACCAGTACTGATAGGACCAATAACGTTGGCAGTTGGATGGTCTCTATGCTCATTAATTTCAGGAGGGAGGTTGTCTTAAACCACTATTTCTTGAAGATTTTCCAGAGGAGGATCATCTTGATAATCATTGAAATCTTCATTGAAGGTGATGATTGGAACTGGATGGACCGTTTGAATGGGATCAGAGGACAGCGGTTCAACAGTTACACCATCAGCGGTTTGAGTAGGTGCGGCTGAAGAACTGGATGTAGCGGTTTCAGTAGGATGGTTGTCAGTTGCTCTATGTCTACTGCATGTCTCAAAATCACTAAAATCATTAGCAACATTTAGAGCCATATGTGGCTCAAGGAGAGCATGTTCATCAAATGTAACATGGACTGACTCTACAATTTTTAAAGATTTCTTATTGAAACAACGAAAAGCTTTGGAGTGTTTAGAATAACCAACAAAAATACCTTTATCAGCCTTAGCATCAAATTTACCTCGATGCTCTTTGCCATTGTACAAGATGTAGCACTTGCATCCAAATATCTTGAAGAAGGCAATGTTGGGTGATCTGCCTCTCCACAATTCATAAGGAGTCTTGTTGTGAACTTTAATGATGAGGGAGCAGTTCTGGGAGAAACATACGGTATTGACAGCTTCGGCCCAGAAGTATTTAGGAAGCTTGGCTTCTGCAATCATAGTCTTCCCGGCTTCAATCAAAGTTCTGTTCTTTCTTTCCATTACTCCATTCTGTTGTGGAACTCCAGCGGCAGATAAATTATGATCAATTCCATGATCATCACAATATTGGGCTACACCATTGTTTGAAAATTCGGTTCCATTATCTGAACGCACAGCAACAATGTCATCCAATTTCTGAGTTTGGAGCTGTCTAAAGAGAGCGGTTACGATGCCATAAGTATCATCTTTAGAGGCCATCATTTCCACCCATGTGTATCTTGAATAGTCATCAACCACCACAAGTGTATAGCGGTTTCCTCCTATACTGGCAGTTGGGACAGGTCCAAATAAATCCATGTGTAGCAGTTGCAAACAGCGGTTCGTTGAAGGCGTGGTTTTACTAGGAAATGACTGTTTGGGCTGCTTTCCAAGCTGTCATGCTTTACACTTTTCATCATGATGGTCAGCCACTTTGGGTAGTCCTTTTACTAGACCATCCATGTGCAGTTTTGCTAGATACTTGAAGTTCAAGTGGCTGAACCGCTTATGCCATAACCAGTTGCTTTCACTTATATTTTTGGCTACAAAACAGAGGTCAGCAATAGAAACAATATTGCTTAAATCTATCATATAAACATTACCTGTTCTGTTACCAGTCAGTAGAGTGACTCCAGAGGAAGCATCTTTGATATAACAGCTAGTTGAGGAGAAGATGCAGTTCATTCCTTTGTCACAAAACTGAGATATAGAGAGAAGGTTGTGCTTGAGTCCTTCTACTAGTGACACATTTTCAATAGTCACCTTTCCTCGTTTGATTGCTCCATATCCTACTGTTTTTCCTTTCTTGTTGTTACCAAACACTACTAGGGGACCTTTCATTTGGATGAAACTGCAGAGTAGTTTGGAATCTCCAGTCATGTGTCATGAGCATCCACTATCCAAATACCAGAGATCCTTCTTCTTCTTAGCGGTTCCAGCCATCAAACATGAAATCAGAAAAATAAACATGAAAGGTTTTGGTCCCCCTTATTCCTTGGGTCCTAGGGTTAGCAGCTTTTTGGGACCCACACCTGTTTGACCTTATGATTTTTACGTCCCTTGGCATTGGGTGTGAATCTTAAAAGACAATGACCAGCACTATGACCAAAATCGGCACAAATAGAACAATGAATTAAGCCAGGTTGTGGTTGCGGTTTTACAAACCCTTTACCGACCTTCGGTTTCTCATGTTTTACTGGGTCAGCGGTTTTGGCTTTAACAAAGTTATCCTTCTTGAGCTCAACCTTCATCTTAGGTGCGGCTTTAGGAAATATAACAGGATATTCTTTAAACCGACTAGGAGCGGTTTCATCACTCAATACTTCTTTGGTTGCCTCAGCCGCTGTGGATTTCTCTTTCCACTTTGGATCTCTCCCAGTCTGGTTTTTAGGATACTCATAGAAATAATTTTTCTTTTTAATTTCTTGTTTTGAGCCCTTTTTACCAGCATGATTCACCTTAGGAATTTCTTTGGTTTGTTCAGTTGGTTTCACACCACCTTCAGCATAGAGACAAGGACACTTACACCCATCATCAGTTTTAAATCCCAATCCACTTTTCTCCTTAGAGAGAATTTGTGAATTAACGATTTGTTCCATGGTGACACCAGACTTAGTCCACACATCGATCACTTTTTGAAGTCCATCCCTTTGTGCAGTAAGATCATGGATTCGGGTGAGAAGTACCTCGGTTCTGTCCTTAAGGTAGCGGTTTTCTTCCACAATAGAAGCTATCCCAACAATTTGGAGCTTGAGTTTTTCAATCTCCTCCTTATGGGACTTGCACTCTTTTGGGAATATTTAAGTTCCGCAGCCATTAATTTATATGCCTTTTTAAGCACAGTGTGTTGTTGAAAAATAACATTAGCACGTTCAAGTACCTGGTCATCATGGCTTTGTTCGGTTTGATCCTCAGGAGAGTAGTTTGGTGAAGTAGGAGTTTTTCCTTGTTTAGCTTCAGGAGTTCTTGGTGAAACTGACTTCATATGATGGAGTGGCAGTGGAAGGCTTTCGTCAATTTCAACTTTTTCTTCAAATCCCATTAGGCAAAGATTTGCAACTCCTTCATCTTCATCACTATCATCTGTATCAGAACCCATCCATGTTAATGGTTGTTCTCCTTGTTCAGCAACCATTCCTCTTCTCTTGAAAAACTTCTTGTTGAACAGTTTCTTGGCAGGAGCGACTTCATAGCGCGGTTTGGGACAACTGGAGGTAAAATGACCTGGTTGTCTGCAGTTGTAACAAACAAGATCATCCCTTTTCTTAGCATCAGCTGCTTTGTTGAATCTGGTTGGAGGGACAAACTTTGCAGGGCCGCCTGACTGAAATTGAGCTCTGTTCTTTCTGAACTTGGTGTAGTTTTTCACATAGAGAGCAAACTCGTCATCATCCATGTCATCAAATTCAACTTGAGTAGAACTGGATGCTACACTTTGGGAATTTTGAGATGAAGTGTAGGATTGATGAGATTGCTGAGGTTGAGAATAGGGTTGATGATGTTGAGGGTAAGGTTGATGAGACGGTTGGTGATACTCTGGAGGTGCGGTTTGAGGAATATATCTTGGAATATTTGGATCAAAAGAAGCGGTTTGTAAATGGGTATTAGATGCGGTTTGATGGTGATCTGGATTATAAACTGGAGATGTGGCATTGTTGAAAGCGGCAAGAGAAAGAGACTTGAATCTGTTTTCGGTTTCATGAGCTTCCTCAAGCTTGAATTCAAATACCCTTAGCATGGCATAAAGATGACGAAGATCAAGAGCTTCCAGATCTTTGCTGTCTTCAATGTTGGTAGTTTTGATCATCCATTTGCTACGAAGAGATTCCTTTGGGTCTTTGACAAAGTAATCAAAGAGCCTTCTCTGTTGGTAGAGACGGTTCTTCTTGGTGTCGGCATCTCCTTCCAGAAAGTCAATGATGCCATCCCATGTTTCCTTTGCGGTATTGCAATCTAGAACCTTTGAGTGAGTTCTTAGATCAATAGCTGATACAAGCATGGACATAGCTCTACCATCAAAGTCCACATTCCGTTGATCAGTTTCGGTCCATTCAGCTTCCGGCTTCTTGATTTCCGCGGTTTATCCAGCAGTACCTGCATCAGGGTTTGTCACGCCCCAGAAATTCTAAAAATCCATAAATATAAAATTTACATAATTAACATCTCCAAAAATGCTAAATACCAAACCGGGCGCGTGAAATTCTACTATAAACCAATACCAACAAACAATACCTCAACGAGATTATAATTCGGAGACTAGAAACAAACGCGGAAGCAAGAACAACTATTAATAATATAAATTCCCAAAGGACCCCAGTAAATACATAACACTGAACGACCACAACCTATCAACCATATACACAGAGGCTCTGAAGAGTAACTACCCCAAAGGCGATCAACCTGCTCAGAAGACTCCCGATACTACGGACCTAAAGCGATACCACTTGCTTTCCTGGGGGGGGGGTTAAGGAAAAACAATTTGAAACAAGAAACGGGGTGAGATAAAATCTCAGTAAGTTACTAAATGCATCTACATGGCATAATATCATGCAAATCAATTATATAGCTGAGCAAGTAAATCATATAACAACAAATGAGAAAGCTCCCTATCGCCAACCGTCCCATACCAGTTGGAAATAACGACTAACTCATCATGCAGCACATAAGACTGAAATAAACACGTTACAAAGGATACTGAGCCAAGGTTTAAACCAAAGTATATAACAATTGTTGCGCAGCTTGAACCAATTCCAATCAACCAATCTTCGTGTAGGCATAAACAGCTGAAGACATCCAATCAACGTAGCATCATAAGAGCTGAAGGAAACCAATCAACCCATATTCATAGTAGCATAATAGCTGAAGAGAAAACCCCGGTCAGAAGCGACCAATCAACCACTCAAACCCTCTCCATAGTAGCATAAAAGCTGAAGAGAAACCCGGTACCGGAACCAATAACAATGTAAAGTGCCACAAGGGGCGGGAGTCATGCCACAAAGTCATGCTCCAAAACGATTAGCTAGAATACCCACAACGGAGCTAGCTCATCCCAACCAAGGCCAATCTGGATGAGGACAGAAGGACCAATGGGCGATGCTATACTGGACTTGGCTCGTGCCATTATAGCATTATCCATTGCCTGACTCGATACACAATTTAACCAGCTGGACTTTCAAATAAAGGCTAAGTAATGAATACTAGCACGATAAACAACCAATGATTCCAAAGTAGGGAACCATACCAATTAATCACCATAAAGATGCAAACGATTACTCAAGAAGAGTTCAACAACAACAAACACAAGAAGTTTCTCATAAAAGAGTCCAACAACGATAAACGAGATTGCTCATAGAAAGCCCAACAACATTGACCATAAAAACATGATGATTTCATGATAAGACACATACCAAACACATCCTAAAGATGATACTCACAAGTTACTCATTAAGAGTACAACCCAAACGGTCGCTCACACACAGTATAACGACTATTACTAAGATGAACCTAAACGTTTACTCATGAAGATGTACTAAGACTATCAACTCCCTATATTTATACACCTAGAATTCCAAATAGGAAGTCCGAATGAATACACCATAAAGAAGCTAATCAAAACCACAGGTACCCAATCACCATATCACGCTTTATATTCGTTCATAAACGAACCAATTCTCAACGCCCCAAACGAACACAAAAGGTTACACCTATTCATACATGATCACAAACGGACCAAACCCAACACTTTAGTGTTCCAAAACAACCCTCTAGATACTATAGGATATCGCCTAAAACCTAGACTAAGTCTTATCCTAAAATCAATCCGATCAGTAAATTAGCTTTCAATTAAATGGTCTCAAGGTATGAAATCCTCACTTATATCACAAAGATGATCACAACAACTCAACACGGTCACTCAAATGGATTTGCAAAACTTGATCAGAAAGGATTGATACAACTCCTCTTACCCTCAAACACCCAATAAAATCCCGAAGTATAAAACTTAGAACTTAACTGAACGACCCATCCCATCTTTTATTACTCGAAGAGATCTTCGAAACGATAGTTTACACGCCTAAAACGGAGTCCGGACGAAGAAGTTATGGGGGAAACAGTTTTAGAAGAAAAGGGAAGAATATATCAGAGTCCCAGCTTGGCACGACCGTGCCAAACATGACGAGAGGAAAGTGAATATTGGCACGACCGTGCCAAATAAAGGGGCACGACCGTGCCAGAAGAACAATGCCAAGATTTCTTCTTGGGTTCATACATACCCGAAAATGGCACCCAAACAACCCAAAATTCTTACCATTTCTCAAATACTCAAAATCAAGACTTCCAATAAGCATAACAATGAACCAAAACAACTTATAAACTTGAATAGGACCAAAATAACACATCTAGAAACCCAAATCAAGGTTTAAATCCCAACCTTCATATAATCACCATTTTTAACCAAATAAATTCCAAATAAATTCCAAACTCAATCAAACTTCAAATATAACAACTAAAGCATTATATAAGCATGATATGAACAATTTAGCATATTAATGGGGGAAAAGCAACTTACCTCGAATTTATCAAAGATGACGGAACTCGAATATTTTTGGTTCTACGCGATCCTATCGACGATCTAAACAAGTTTCAAGTTATGAGAAATGAGAGATAATGAGGGGAAGATAGGTAGAATGTAGAGAGAAGGAATGGGAGAAAACTTACCCAAAAATGGAGAGAGAGAGAGGGAGAGTTGCTGGGAGAAAATGAGGGAGTGAGGGAGGAGAGGGGTGATGGAGGGAGTAAGTAGGATGATTTAAGAATTTACACATAGACCCCTTCCCCTACACACTAACTCAATCATCTTATATTCCCCACTAACCTTTAAGACTCAACACTTCTACACTAGCACAAATGACCCAAATAAAATGCTAGTCATAATTTATTATAACACATAAAATGCACACATAAATTATTAATTAAATAATAATTTAAATAGATAAATAAGCAAATAAATAAATAATTATTATTTATTACTAATAAAATAGAGCCTAGTTTTCGGGTCGTTACAGGGTTAGCCTTCATCGGGAGATAGGGTCCATTAACAATTGCAGACCATAATCTGTGATCCTCAGATATTATGTGCTTCTTCATCCTATCATTCCAGAAGCTGAAACTATCTTCATTAAGAATAGGTAAGTGATTAGAGTTGGATGTCTGCATCATATGGGAGTTAATGTTTGCCATTAGATCAGCACCCAAGCGGTTAAGCTTGTAAAATAATTTGGTGGATGAGCTCTGATACCACTTGTTGGTCCCAAAGGGCAACAAGGGTATAGAACCGCTAGAGGGGGGGTGAATAGCGGTTTAAAAACTTTTTCGAAATACCCTTGAAAATCAACCAAGTACTTATCAGTTTGGTCTATTGCGGTTTAAAGCACTAGAACCGCTCAGATAAAATGCACAGCGGAGTTTTGCGGTTATGGCCAAACTGAATTATAAAGAGTAGGGCGGTTTAAGTGGTTGAAAATGGAATGATGCAACTGACAAGGGACAACTGAAGTATCACAGAAGTATGCAAATCATTTATCAAGTCATTTCACATAAGAGTAAATAAAGCTCATAAACAGAAATGTAAATGACAAGGCAGAAATTAAAGATCAAAGACACACAATTTGAAGAGGTTCGTTCTTGAAAGAACTACGTCCTCTACCTAGGTGGTTAGCCTAGGATTTTCTAATAGCTACTAGACTTGTATTGATTTAGAGGAGTTTTTACAAGATTACAAAATAATCTAAACTCTAAATAAACAATCTAACCTAACACTGCTGTTGGTCCCAAAGGGCAACAAGGGTATGAAAAATAGCTAGAGGGGGGGTGAATAGCTGTTTTAAAATTCTTTTCGTACCCTTGATAAACTCAATTGCAAATGCGCACTTTATCAAGTAAGCGTAATGAAATGCGCCTAAGTGAGTGAGTGAAATGCACAGCGGAATTTAGTAATGAAAATAGGCGCAAAGTGATAAAGGGAGCGCAACACACACACTAAGTATTTTGGCTCAAAGTGAGTGAAATAGGGAACTAAGGCAAATGATATAACAATCACAACACAATTCAGTTCAATCAATCTACAATGAGTAAACAAGCAAATAGTGAGTGAAAATAATAACTTGAAAGAAATGACAAGATAATCACACAAGCTATTTGGAGAGGTTCGATCAATGAAAGATCTACGTCCTCTACCAAGATGGTTAGTCTTGGATTTCTAATGGAGATCTTATATAATGAGTGAGTGTTACAAATTACAATGTTTGAGCTTATACACTAACTCAAGATCTATTACTATGAAAGAACAAATCCAAAACAATAACCGGTGTATCTCTTAAAGAAGAATCTAAATGATTAATCTTTGAAGAGGTGCGTGTGTGTTCTTAGTATCAAGGCTCTTTAGATCTTTGAGATGGAGAGCACGAGAAACTAAAGTGTTAAGGCTTGAAGATCTGGGCTAAGGATGAAGGTATGAAGATGTTCTTGAGAAATCTGGAAAAACGAAGGCAATCTTCAAATCTTCAACAAATGCTTAGAGAGAGAAATTCTTGAAATTCTTAGCAAAACTCAGCAACTTCAAAATGTTGAAGTTATGGGGTATTTATAGTGAACTTCAAAAAACTAGCCGTTGGAAATCCTTGTGGATAAGATGAGCTGTCGCTCGTTGATTGGAGCATGCATATATTATGGCCATTTTGACACTCAACATAAATGTGACCGTTGTGGACACGTGTCAATAGATTAGGCGCATATGCATCTTTTAACCACCGTTGGATCATTGGCGTAATTTGAATTCTCTTCAAGTCTTCGAGTCTTCAATAAATCACTGAGTCTTGAATAAACACTTTGAGGCGCGTTTGAGCCAAGAGGCGCATTGAGCCAACAGGCGCACAGTAATTGTGCGTTTAAATCAAGGGGCGCAGAGGCGCGTAACATAGCTTATGAAGAAATCCTTATGCGCGCGCTCTAAATGGCGCATGGCGCGAATGTAGAAGGCGCGTGGCGCGTGGCGCAGGAGGCGCATAAGCGCGGCTCAAACTCACTGAGTGATTTTTCTTGAAACTTGATCTTCTTGCCCTATTTCTAATCCTATTCTATAACAATGGACAATTTAAAAAATGAAGTATAAATACTTCTTACATGTGGGTCTAAAGTCCATGAAATAAAACTTAGGTGATGGATCAATCAAATCTAATAAATCCTATTACATTAAAACTGAGATATGTGTGGGCATACCCAACAATCTCCCCCTATTTGATTGATGCCATTACCTACTATATCAAGGACAAACATTATACTTGATAAAAACATGTCCAAATGAATGAAATTGGTATTTCATGTCTCAAGTTAATGCACACACTAGTCCAAAATATAGATTCCTAATCTATTCCAATAAGAATAAAGAGTTACATATGGAAAGATAGAAACAACATTTTAACACATTCAAGATGATATATGATTTTTAGTTTTGAAATGTGTTTAAACCAAGTTTAAACTTAATGCATGAAAGTATGAAACAATTCAATATGATGCATTATGAATTTAAACAATATTCATTGTTCTACAAACAAGGAGTTTGAGTGAACAAGGTTTGATAATAAGTGATGCATTGTTCTCATTAAAACTTGGGGTGTAAGAGTTACAAATTACAAGTTTTGAATAGAACAAAAACAAAAGGTGCTAAAACAAGTAAGCACAAAATCACTATCACAAAAGAGATGATTCTATTACAAAAAGGTTCTAAAAACTTACAAACAAAAATAATAGAAACTAAGGGTTGGGAGGCGCATCATCTTCCTTCAAACCTTCAACGATCTCTGAAACAGAACGCTGAATTTTTTTGCGAGCTGATGACTACGGTTCGCTAACCCTTGAGTGTCAGTGACACTGGAGTGAGTGGCAGTGATACCGTCTCTAATGTAACTCAAGTGATTCACATTGATGTTTTGGTATTCATCAATGGAACGCTGAGTGATTTGCTGCTGCTGTGAAATATTTTCTTCTAAGATTTGAATGTGAGCTTCAATGGCATTTTGAGCCGTGATAATATCAGAAGAAATATGTTCGGCGCGTCTGTCAGAGCTTGAGTGAGCAGCAGTGAAATGAGTGACGACCAATTCTTTCAGGACATCCAACTTAGATACTAGCACGTTCATGTTGGATTGAGACGCAGCAGACTGAGGTATGAAATTAGGCGCAGAAGCGGTGGTTTGCGCCTGATCAGTATGAGCTTGAACCTGAGTCTGCGCCGGAGGAAGAGAAGGAGCAGAAAGTTTGTCCTTGAGAGAGTTCATCTCCCCCTTAATGGCAGCGATCTCTTCAGATTGATCAGTGAGTAAGGAAGTAAGAAGCTCAAATTGAGACTTTATATGAGTCTGTCCTTGCTCTAAGTTTGCTTGCCCCTGCTGTAAAGAATGAAGAATGGAAAGTACCTCGCTCATATCGGGAGAAGATGGAGGAGGCGCAGGGGTAGACAGGGGCGCATCATCTTGAAGGGGCGCAGAATCTTGAAGGGGCGCAGAAGGAGATGGAGGCGCAAGAGGAGGTGAATGAGTAGGAGACTCAAATTCATCTTCAGTTTCAACATCAACAGTTTCAACAACAACTGTTTCAACATCAATAGTTTCTGTTGTGATCTGATCAGGTCCAGGTGGAGGCGCAACTGGAGAAGGAGTGCGCTGAGGGATGGTCTCTTGCTCCCCCTGAACTGGTTCCTCTATGTCTGAAATGTCATCGCCGAAGAAATCAGATAGGAGTTGTACCCTTGACACGTTGGTCCGTTGAAATTTGAATGAGGGCGCACGGGGAGTGGGGGCGCGTTGAGTAGGCGCGCGCTGGGTAGGCGAGGAAACAGAAGGCCCTTTATCAATATCAGCGCTTGATCCAGCGCCTTTCATGCGCTCTAACTTTTCTGACTCAGCAGCTTGTTTGGCTTGAAAATCTTCATCCCTTTTTCTTTGAGCCTCAAGCCTGCTGGCTTCCTGCGCTAGGCTTAGATCTCTCTCTTCATCAGTTTCAAATCTAGTACGTTTGATAGGCGCACGAGGAGGGTCATCAACTACCCGTTTTCCTTTGCCTTTCTCTGCGCCTGGCACGGGATCAGCGCTTTGTCTAGCGCTTGCCTTCACTGCACTCTTTATTAATGGTGCGCTTTTAAGGACAGGCGCATCATCGGACTCTGTGTCTTCATCAACTAAGCCTTCAACAGTCTTGATTTGAATTCCTTTGGCGCGTTTTGTAGGCTTCTTTCTGCGCTTCTTGAGGTCCAAATTCGCTTTACCAAACATTGGAACATCATTGATCTTATATTCAGGATTCTCATTCAAAAACTTAACTAACTCAGGGTAAGTTAGAAAAAGTTTTGTGAGAAGAAGGCAGTGAGAGCGGAATCGGGTCTTTCCATCACTTTTGTTCTTCACAAATTTATCAATCTGCTCACGCAGTGTCTTGAACAGAATGTGAGGCCAGTGAAGCTTCTCCTTGGCCATGATGGCAGCTGTGTATTCCCATTGTTCCACCGTGAATCGGTTCACGTTCCCAGTTTTGAAAACAATTGAAGTTCCCACCAAGTGCGCGATGTGAGTCAAGAGTTCTCCACCATCTCGAATTTCGGTGTTTTTGATATTATTTTGAAGCGTGGGAATATTTAGAAGTGAAGCAGCCATCCTGTTCTGATCATCAATGGAGTAAGTCATCGGACGCCCAATAATGCGATCTTCACCCGTAGATGGAAAACCGAGCAAGTGTCGAATCACAGATGATGAAATATGGACGTTCAACATTTTGAACGCGCGCCTCAATCCGGTAGTGAGTGCGCCCATTTACATCAATTTCCACTAGAACAGCAGTGGAAAAGAACTCATCCACGAGGAGCGCAGAATAGAAATCTTGGTCCATGGTGAATAACGGGAGCAGACCAGCAACGCGCAGAGTCTCTATGATTTCTCGCCCAATTACTTCACCAGACAACTCTAATAGATCAAGAGTTTCTTCTAATTTGAAATTTGCAAGGTCCTGAAAAAAATGATTGGTGTTTAGAAGTGACATAGGCGCATAGAGATATAAAATGATCAAGGTAACATAGGCGCATGAAATATATAGGCGCATAATTGAATCAGGCGCACAAAAATTATAGAGAATCAAGACGCATGATTGAATTAGGCGCATAAAATATTAAAGGCGCATAGAGTTACAATGCGCATAATATGGTTCTATGTGAATACTAAGGAAAAATAAAACAACGAAATTTGACTAAATACGAAGTTAGGCGCATAAGGTTTTAGGCGCAGAATGATTTAAGCGCATATACAAGTAGAGGCGCAGAAAGCATTCAGGCGCATAAAAAATAGGCGCATAAAGAAGTACATAGGCGCAAATCGTGAGAATTTTAACTTGGTAAGAAAAACAAACAACAAGCATTCAAATGAAAGAAATGAAAATCAAAAAATTCAAATTTTCGAAAACAAGATAGAAAATTTTTAGAGACCAAAACATGCAATAATGACGAAGAACACGAAGAACGATCCTTGAATGCTCGAAGAACACCAAGAACACGAAAATCATGAAACTTCACCAAACTAGACAAATAATATATCAAAATGACCGCATGACAACAAGGAATCTAAATATGTAAACAAAAATATGAACAAATCAATAATGAAAGCACAATGATCAAAAGAATGACCGAAAATTTTGAAAAATTTTGAAAACAAAAATTCAGATTTGTAACAAACAAAGCATTGATCGTTGAAATGTTGGTTTTAAAAGATTCGAAATCAAGAATAGAACACAACCCAACAAACGATATAGAAAACGAATCATCGAAACAAGAGAAATCAAAGGAAAATGAATCCGGGTTTTGTAAAAACGAAAAAGCACTGAATAATGACGAAAAAAAAAATTCAGAGATATAAGGAGATTAAAGGTTGAGAATTCATACCATTTCGTCTTGTGTAGATGTTGATGCTTTCTTAGGACCCATAAATTTATGTATATATATAGAAAATGAAGAAGAAAAATGGAGAAGATGGAGGTAGAGAGAGAGAGTGAGAGCCGGGGAGAGAGAGAGAGAGACGAGAGACAGAGAGGGTAGTTTGGTAGGAGGGAGTGAATATTTATAGGTTAGGTTCAAAATTTTGCACAGATATGGAAAAAATACAGTCAAAAATTTTAAAAAGATGGGAAGTTGAAAGGATGGCATTTATGAGGGATTTTTTAAAAATGGCGGCTCATCATGACAAAAAGGACGTTCATTAATGAGGGATTTTTGGGATTTGAAGGGCATTAATGGCTGAATGACCTAAAGTGTCATGATGTGACATTTAGGTTTTAGAAAAACTGCTCCACTTTCCCTTTAAGTGTATGAGCAATTTTGACTAATTTTTGCACAAACACCAAAAACATCTATTTTGGTGTAAGTTTGGGGTGCAAGAAATATATCCCAGAAAATAAAATTTTTCGAAAAGCGTAAAACGAGGGAAAAATTTAATTGCACAAGTACCCTTGAACAATTAAAGGAATGTAAATGACATAGATTCCTATAATAAATGAACAGAATTAACATACCTGGTACTTGTGTATTTAATACGTTCAATCATTGAAATTGAATTTTGAGAAATGATTGAGCCGCAATAGTTAATGCGCGCATGAAGGGGCGCATTACTTCAGCAAGGCGCATAAGAGATGGTTAAGGGCGCATAAGCGTTTTAAGCGCATGGATTGATAGGCGCGCATGGATTGTGCGCGCAGAAAATGAGGGATGAGCGCGCAGTTAGTAAGGCGCATATATGGCGCATAGTTTCCTTGAAACTTTTGAAAAATTGATTTAATCATTTGTACCTAATACACTCATAACTCAACACAAACATAAGATCATTAGTATTGACAAAACTATATTGAATTTAGTTGAGTTCAAGCATACCCATTTCGCCTCTCAAAAACATGAACCGTTTCGCGTCAAGTGCTTTCGTTAGAATGTCGGCGATTTGATAGTCGGTTCCCACGTGTTCCAAATGTATATTGCCTTTCTCCACGTGGTCTTTGAGGAAGTGATATTTGATGTCGATGTGCTTGGTCTTTGAGTGCATGACAGGATTTTCAGAAACCGCAATTGTTGATGTATTGTCGCAGTAGATGGGACAATTTTCTTCGATGATATCATAGTCCACCAATTGCTGCTTCATCCAGAGTATTTGACAACAACAACTTCCCGCAGCGATATATTCGGCTTCGGTTGTTGAAACAGATACAGAAGCTTGTTTCTTACTTGCCCATGACACAAGTCGATATCCGAGGAAATGACAGGTGCCACTAGTGCTTTTCCTGTCAATCGTGCACGCTGCATAATCCGCATCTGAATAACCTACAAGTTTAAAGTTCGAATCTTTGGTGTACCAAAGTCCAAGGTTAACAGTGCCAGAGAGATATCTTATAATACGTTTCACAGCAATTAAGTGTGCTTCTCTAGGGTCGGATTGATAACGAGCACAAACACAAACACTAAACATAATATCAGGCCTACTAGCAGTAAGGTAAAGGAGTGAGCCAATCATACCTCGATAGAGCGTTTGATCAACACGTTTACCTTTTAGATCTTTGTCGAGTTTGTTTCCGGTGGCCATTGGAGTATCGTATGCTTTAGCGTTCTCAAGTCCAAACTTCTTGATTAAGTCCTTTGTGTACTTGGCTTGATTGATAAAGATGCCTTCACTCATTTGCTTGATTTGAAGCCCGAGGAAGAATGTGAGTTCTCCCATCATGCTCATTTCAAACTTGCTCTTCATTAGTTTCTCAAAACGCTTGCACAACAATTCATTAGTAGAACCAAATATAATATCATCAACATAAATTTGAACAAGTAATTTATGACCATTATGTTTGGCAATGAAAAGAGTTGTATCGATTTTACCGCGAGTGAAGCCTTTTTCGATGAGAAACTTTGATAGTGTATCATACCATGCTCTTGGTGCATGTTTGAGTCCATACAAAGCTTTCTGGAGTTTGTACACATGATTTGGAAATTATGAATCTTCAAACCCAGGTGGTTGAGCAACATAGACTTGTTCTTGGAGTTCACCATTTAGAAACGCGCTCTTCACATCCATTTGATATAACTTGAAGTTCTTGTGAGCGGCGTAAGCTAGAAATAATCTGATAGCTTCAAGTCTTGCTACGGGCGCAAAAGTTTCATCGTAGTCAATTCCTTCTTCTTGCCTATAGCTTTGTGCAACCAATCTTGCTTTGTTTCTCGTGATGGTTCCATTCTCATCCATCTTGTTCCTGAACAGCCATTTTGTACCAATCACTCCATGATCATTTGGTCTTGGAACTAGAGTCCAAACCTTACATCGTTCAAATTGATTGAGTTCTTCTTGCATTGCAACAACCCAATTGGGATCTTGGAGCGCTTCATCAGCCTTCTTTGGTTCAATTTGAGAGATAAAAGCAGTGTAAGCATCAAAGTTTGTAGCTCTCCTTGTACGAACACCAACTTGTAGATCACCGATGATATTAGCAATTGGGTGACCTCTAACTTACGAATTTCAGGAGGTAAGTTAGGTTGAGTCATAGAAACTTGAAGGTCTTCAATTGGTACATCTTTACCAGATTCAAAGTCATTGAAATTTGGGGGTTAAACTGGCTCAGAGTTGAAATTTGGGTGTACACCAGATGCAGCAGTAGAAATAGGCGCGTGAGAGGAATCATGAGGCGCATCATTTGAGTGAGGCGCAATAGATGATTCACCAGGCGCATTATACATTGAATTAGGCGCATTTGATGTAGATGGATTTCCTTGTGTTGATAGATTCTGATCTTGAGTGGGCGCAACATAAATAGGAGCACCTGTATCATTTAGCTCAATAGAATCATCAGCAACATTTGGAGCCAAATGTGGCTCAAGGAGAGAATGTTCATCAAATGTAACATGTATAGATTCAACTATCACTAATGTAGTTCTATTAAAAACACGAAAATCTTTAGAGTGTTTGGCATACCCAACAAAAATACCTTCGTCGGCTTTGGCATCGAATTTACCTCTATGATCATTTCCGTTGTAGAGGATATAACATTTGCAACCAAAGATCTTGAAGAATGCAATGTTGGGAGTTCTACCACGCCAAAGTTCATACGGAGTCTTGTTGTGAAGTTTGTTGATGAGGGAACGATTTTGAGTAAAACATGCAGTGTTGATAGCTTCTTCCCAAAAGTACTTAGGCAATTTAGCTTCAGCTATCATCGTCTTTTCCGCTTCAATCAACGTTCTATTCTTTCGTTCAACAACGCCATTTTGTTGAGGGACTCCGGCGGTTGAAAAGCTGTGATCTATCCCATGATCTTCACAATATCGAGCAACACCGTTGTTCTTGAATTCTGTTCCATTGTCAGATCGAACACTAACGATGTCATCTTCTTTTTGGGTTTGGAGCAGTCGAAATAAGGTAGTGAGAATATCATAACAATCATCTTTTGTAATCATCATCTCTACCCATGTATATCTTGAATAATCATCCACCACAACTAGAGTATACTTGTTTCTTCGAATGCTTGCGGTGGAAACTGGTCCAAATAGATCAATGTGAAGCAGTTGCAAGCATCTTGTAGTTGAAGGATTTGACTTGCTTGAAAATGACTGCTTCGGTTGTTTGCCAAGTTGACATGCGGGGCACTTTTTGTCATGATGATCAGCAACTTTGGGAAGTCCTTTGACAAGATTATTCCTGCTGAGTTTAGATAGATACTTGAAGTTCAAGTGACTTAAGCGCTTGTGCCACAGCCAACTATTTTCGTTCACACTTTTTGCTACAAAACAAAGATTAGTACTAGAGTTCATACTATGGAAATCAATAATATAAATATTTGTCTTACGATATCCTGTGAGTAAGATAGCTCCAGTTTTGCCATTCTTGATAAGACATTGCGTTGAAGTGAAATGGCATTCTAATCCTTTGTCGCAGAATTGAGATATGGATAATAAGTTGTGCTTGAGCCCTTCGACGAGTGAGACTCTTTCAATTCACACTTTGTCTTTCTTGAGCTTTCCATATGCTACAACTTGACCTTTGTTATTATCGCCAAATGTTACGGAGGGACCTCTTTCTTCATGGACATCTTCTAATAAGGATTCATCTCCAGTCATGTGTCTTGAACACCCACTATCGAGAATCCATTCATAATTTCTAGCTTTTGAAGATCCAGCCATGAAACAAAGAACCTGAAATATAGACATTTAAGCAGGTCCCCTTTATTCTTTTTGGGTCCTAGGGTTAGCAACTTTTGACAACCCACTCTTGCTTGACCTTAGGATTTTTACGTCCTTTGGCATTGGGAGTAAATCGCAAAAGGCATTCCACGGACTTGTGTCCTGAACAATCACAAATAGAACAATGATGAAAGCCACCAATCACATGAGTTTTCACAAACTCTTTACTTTTCTTGGGGATGGCATTCTTCTTTGGGTCAAATGAACTAGCCTTAAGAAAATCTTTCTTTTGAAATTTTGGAGCCCTTTTTCTCGGAGGGCGCATAGGACTAGGAGGCGCACGGCGATGAGGTGCGTGGCTCTTAGGCGCATAATGAGCACTCGGAGAAGGAGCGCGCCTATTTTCAAGAATGATTTTGCTAGGAGATGGTTCATCTGAAGCTATATCTTTCCCATTAGCTTTCCCAAATTGCTTCGTTGGGTAGACATAATGGAATGTTTGTCTCTTGACTTTTTCCTGTCCTTTACCCATTGAATTTGAATGTTTTTCCTTGGGAATTTCAAAAGTTTGTTGGTTGGTAAATTCACTATCTCTTTCAGCACAGACATCACATTTAAAGTTGTCACTAGTTAATAAGAATCCCAAGCCACTTTTATCACCACTGACTTTTTGGGACTCAAATATATTCTCCATAGTGACACGAGAATTGGACCACTCATTTGTAATCTTTTTAAGATCAGTAATTTGAGCAACCAATTCATCGTTTTGAACTTTAAGAAGTGAGTTCTGTTCTGTTAGAAAAGTGTTTTTAACAGTAAGAGGAGCCATGCTCTTTATCTGCTCCTTAAGGAGGGTGAGTTCAGATTTAAGTAGAGATTTCTCGGTCTTAAGCTGGGAAATTTCATCACATGATAGTGCTAAAGCTTCCTTCATACTATCAAATCTAGTGATTACCTTTTCAGCCTTTTTGAACAATTTTTCTTGTTCAGCAATCACTTCATCATCATTGATTTTGGAGATTGGAGCAGTTGGTTCAACCTGTGGTCTAATGTATGCTCCTTTTCTCAATTTGTTCCTTGCTCCAAGATCACATCGTGAGAATAGCAATCCACCATCGTTTTGAGCCGGAGTGAGAAATCCTTGTTCAACGAGCTCGCTGATGGTTGGTCCTTTCTTCTTTTTCACTTCTTGAAAACCTGCAGATTTCTTGATAGGTTTATTCAAGGCATTCATATCGGGAACATCCTTGGAGAAGTCATCATCAGAATCATAAGCATCAACTTCATCATCATTTGCCATCAAACAAACGAGTCCATCATCGGAATCTTCATCGCTCTCATCGGAGTCTGTTTCAAAGCAAGTGTTGTGCTCATTTGCTGGTGCTTCTTCTTCAGCAACCATTCCCTTGTGACGAGTGAACTTGGGAGTGAATTTGGGAGTATGGCTGCTCTTCTTCTGCATATATTCAAATTTGGGGATCGGGCAGCTTGATGCAAAATGTCCGGGTTTCCTGCAATTAAAACAAACAAGATCTTCTTTTCTTTTTGAATCACTGCTCCTTGAAAACTTTTGAGGAGCTTTGCTGGTAGATCCTTGAAATTTGTTGGTTGAGCCGGGTCTTGAGAATTTTCTGAACTTTTGAAATTTCTTCACAAATAAAGCGAAGTCTTCATCATCCATGTCTAATAGCTCAGAAGTAGAAATTTTGGGATCGGAGCTTTTCTCATCTTGTACAGGCGCAGGAGTAGGCGCAGGTGTAGGCGCAGCTTCTCTGTGCGCCATCATAGCCATAGATTTTGACTTTCCTTCAGTTTCGCTGATTCGTTGGAGTTTGAGTTCGTAAACTTTGAGATTTGCATAAAGGTTCCTTAAAGTCCAAACATCTAAGGTTCCAGCGTCTTCAAGAGCGCTAGATTTATGTAGGTATCTTGATCCAAAATCTTGTAGAAAATTTACATTCAAATCTTTGTTGGTAAACTTCATGCCAAGTGAAATACATAGATTGATAATTTCACAGTAGCGTTCATAAGTTTGCCTTAAGTTTTCACTGGGGAGTTGAGAGAAATTGTTGAACCTCTTTTGAACTTCGTATTTCTTGTTCTCCTTGCACACGGTGTCTCCTTCAATATGCTCTTCAATAGCATCCCATAGCTCATTTGCAGTAGCACAATGCATGACTTGTTGTTTCATAGCCGTGCTTAGAGTGCTTAGAAGAATGTTTCTTGCTTTGCCATCATTTGCAACTCTTCTAATTTCTTCCTCGGTCCATTCTTCCCTTGGTTTGAGAACTGTAGGTTGGGCAGCGTTGGTGCGTGGATTTGGATTCGCCTTCATCAGAATATAAGGTCCATAAACGATGGTGTCATGGAGCCTTTCATCGATTGAGTTGAGATGAGTCAATATGCTGAATTTCCACACGTCAAAATGATCTTCATCAAAGACCGGAACGTGAGTGTAGTTTGCAGTTGCCATAGGTTTTGAGTTTGCCATTTAGAATCGGCACCCAAGCTGTTAAGCTTGAAAAACAAAAGTGTTTTATAAAGGTGTTAGCTCTGATACCACTTGTTGGTCCCAAAGGGCAACAAGGGTATGAAAAATAGCTAGAGGGGGGGTGAATAGCTGTTTTAAAATTCTTTTCGTACCCTTGATAAACTCAATTGCAAATGCGCACTTTATCAAGTAAGCGTAATGAAATGCGCCTAAGTGAGTGAGTAAAATGCACAGCGGAATTTAGTAATGAAAATAGGCGCAAAGTGATAAAGGGAGCGCAACACACAAACTAAGTATTTTGGCTCAAAGTGAGTGAAATAGGGAACTAAGGCAAATGATATAACAATCACAACACAATTCAGTTCAATCAATCTACAATGAGTAAACAAGCAAATAGTGAGTGAAAATAATAACTTGAAAGAAATGACAAGATAATCACACAAGCTATTTAGAGAGGTTCGATCAATGAAAGATCTACGTCCTCTACCAAGATGGTTAGTCTTGGATTTCTAATGGAGATCTTATATAATGAGTGAGTGTTACAAATTACAATGTTTGAGCTTATACACTAACTCAAGATCTATTACTATGAAAGAACAAATCCAAAACAATAACCGGTGTATCTCTTAAAGGAGAATCTAAATGATTAATCTTTGAAGAGGTGCGTGTGTGTTCTTAGTATCAAGGCTCTTTAGATCTTTGAGATGGAGAGCACGAGAAACTAAAGTGTTAAGGCTTGAAGATCTGGGCTAAGGATGAAGGTATGAAGATGTTCTTGAGAAATCTGGAAAAACGAAGGCAATCTTCAAATCTTCAACAAATGCTTAGAGAGAGAAATTCTTGAAATTCTTAGCAAAACTCAGCAACTTCAAAATGTTGAAGTTATGGGGTATTTATAGTGAACTTCAAAAAACTAGCCGTTGGAAATCCTTGTGGATAAGATGAGCTGTCGCTCGTTGATTGGAGCATGCATATATTATGGCCATTTTGACACTCAACATAAATGTGACTGTTGTGGACACGTGTCAATAGATTAGGCGCATATGCATCTTTTAACCACCGTTGGATCATTGGCGTAATTTGAATTCTCTTCAAGTCTTCGAGTCTTCAATAAATCACTGAGTGTTGAATAAACACTTTGAGGCGCGTTTGAGCCAAGAGGCGCATTGAGCCAACAGGCGCACAGTAATTGTGCGTTTAAACCAAGGGGCACAGAGGCGCGTAACATAGCTTATGAAGAAATCCTTATGCGCGCGCTCTAAATGGCGCATGGCGCGAATGTAGAAGGCGCGTGGCGCGTGGCGCAGGAGGCGCATAAGCGCGGCTCAAACTCACTGAGTGATTTTTCTTGAAACTTGATCTTCTTGCCCTATTTCTAATCCTATTCTATAACAATGGACAATTTAAAAAATGAAGTATAAATACTTCTTACATGTGGGTCTAAAGTCCATGAAATAAAACTTAGGTGATGGATCAATCAAATCTAATAAATCCTATTACATTAAAACTGAGATATGTGTGGGCATACCCAACAAATGCTATTATAACAACCTGTGTTTTCGAGGTATATAATCTATGAGAAAATATACTCCGGGTGTGTGGTGTGGAAAGAAATCAAGAGCTCAAAATATCTAAGTGATGGTGAGCAAGTGATTACTTTCTGTGCAAGGCTGAGTTGTGATGGTTTGAAGGCTTGAAGCTTTGATGAAGAACTCTGGGTTTGCTAAGGAGATGATGAAGATATGAATATCTGGGTTTTCAATCTTCAAAGCAAACTTGAATACTTGGGATATTCTCTTTGAAGCTCAGCAACCTTCATTGTTGAGAAATGAAGGCTATTTATAGTGAAGGCATTAGTGACCGTTGGACAAAGAGGTGAGTCATTGTATGGCGGTTCTATGCGCTATCACAATCCCATTGGTTGACCTGTCACTGTCGTCCTTTGCTTTTGCTTTGTGGCAGGAAGTTGTTGGATCACTACCTGACATTGTCCTTTTAGTTGTTGGAAAAGTACAACTGTAACTTTTCAAAAAGCGAGACAAACCGACATTCCAAGAATAACTGAAACATGACTTGAAGTTTAAGGACAAGTCACCAGTCATTCATTTACAGTTGTAAAGTGAATGTTTGTCTTCAAGGAGTAAATGACAGCAATAACTTCTTCAATATCTTGGTCGGCGGTTCCACCAGATGCATGTGCCGTTTCATGAATGAACTTGAAGTGCGGTTTCATCAAAGACACAAACTGCGGTTTGATGAAGGACTTAAGGCACCATGCTAGTGGTTTTAAAGATGGCGGCTTGAGGGACACTAAACCGCTATGGATAAACCGAACATAACTCAGCCTAACTACTAAAAATCTAGAAATGGACTTGTCTAAAAATTGAAGTATAACTTCATTACATGTAAACCTAAAGTCCATAAAAAGACACGTGGAATGGGTCAATCAAATCAAGTGGGTGTACTAACAATGAATCCTAACAATCTTCCCCTATTTGATTGATGCCATTACCATACTATGATAGAGCAAACATTGTACTTGGTAAAAACATGCTCAAATGAATATGTATAGAAACTGCATGTCCCAAGTCAAATGCACACACAATGCTAGATCATAGATTTCTAATCTATCAACAAACAAAGGAGATGAAGAACAGATAGAAAAGAAATACATTCAGATGTATATTTAGAAATGTGATTATGAAAATCAGATATGCATGTTTAAACTGAATGTTTAAAACACATACACTTAGAAAATGTTTTCATGATGAATTAAAGTGTATGGGTTTTGAAAATGCATTGTTCCACAAACAAGTAGTTTGAATAAACAAAGTTTTGGAATATTGGATGCAATGCATTCATTTTTCATTATAATCCTTTAAAGGTTTTGGAAGTTACAAATTACAAGGAAAATAATGAAAGGCAGCAAAACTGATTACAAAAGGATAGAAAGAAATCTAGTCAGTTCTATTAGGAACCCTGGCGGTGGCTTGGTCTGCGGTTTGAGCAGCATTAGAAGGCTCAACTAGGCTGGCGGTTTCAAACACGTATTCAGCTGACTTAAGACGAAGATGGGTCGGTTCATTTACCTTTTCTAGGATCTTTTCAGATAGATTCTTGAGGTCGCGAGCAAAATGAACTAGATAGTCAGTTGATGAAACCGTCAGATCAGCTAGTTGGTCTAACTTCTTCTCTAGAACCTCATTGATTTCTTGGGCCGCTTCAAGTCTGAGAGAAGTCAGGTCATTTAGAGTTTCAAGCTTATGTTCTATTTTGAGCTGGTTCTCCAGAAGGGTTTCTATCTTGAATTCCATCCTCCCAATTCGAGGGTCAATAGCATTCTCCCTCTTAATGGCATCAACAAGGAAGGGAAGAGAGGAAAGAAATGCAGATTGGGTAAAAAGTGAATCCAGAACAAATTGAATCTTTACTGGATCAGTTTCAAAAAGGGAGGAATAGGAAGGAATGACAGAAAATGAAGTGTAGGGAAGAGAAGGGGAAATGGAAAGAAGTTGGGTATTGGAGAGAGGAATGGAAGTATAAGGAGAGAACTGCCATCTATAATGATATGGAAATACAATGCAGTTTATCCTAAAGAAAAAGTGAGAGCAGAGAGAAAAGATGACCTCAACTTCCAGATCCTCAATGATTTGATCAAGAATTGAAGCAATGAGTAGATCTGAAGCAGCCTGAGACTCATCGGCTGGAAAAATTGCGAAAGGATTTTGAGGACCATACTTGAGTCGTTACTCTTCATGCTTCTTGGCGGCTCTGAGGATGGCTCCATGGCGGTTGTCTTTGGAAGAAGTAGCTCTAAACCTCTTTAGGTAAGCCGCGATGTCCTGTGCACACTTCCTTTTCATAGCAAGCGGTTTGGGAGTCCTAACTGCGACAGATAATTCAGGCAAAACCGAAGGCACAGAGACATGTATCACTTGCGGTTGAACCGACGATTGAGCCGATGAACCGAAGGGAAGTGCAGGGGATCCAGATGGTGAAGGAGTGTGCTCTGGTGAGTCAAAATTTAGCTTTCGTTTCAGTGAAGGAGGAGCGGTTTCAAGCAATATAGGGTCTATACCGACCTTTCTCAGTTCAGCTCTTTCTCTTAATTCCTTTGCAAATGAGCCTTCAAGAGGTGAGTGATTCTTCTTGTCATGAGCCTCAGTGAAGTCCACTGCACCAGGTGGCCTTGATTGCCAGTGCTCCACAAAATCATATTTCTTTATTAATCTTCTCTTCTTCTTCAGCGGTTGAACCTCAAGATTGTCATCATCTTGCTCAGGTTCATCTTGAACTGCCTCAGACATATTATTCTGCTCAGGCGCATCTACATCCACAATAACCTCAGCCACAAACTGTTCCGCAGTTTGATCAGGCTGAACCGCGGCCTCAGACATGTCAGTCTGCTCAGGCTCGGTTTGAGTAGAAGGTTTGAGGTTGGGAAGGGTAGAAAAGATTAGCTGTAACTGTTCTTCAGTGAATTGAACAGTTGGCAATTTGAGAGGGGATTTTGGAGGTGAGATAGGTTTGGGTTCAGAGGTGGTGGCTCTCAGTTTTCTCATGATTTGCACATCTTGTGCGAAATTCATGGATTTTTCAACATTTGGCTTTATTGGGGAAAGGGGTTTTATCTGGGGTTTAGAAGAAGTAGGTGGAGATGATTTAGTAAAGGGAATTGGTTTAGATGAAGGTGGGAGAGGTTCAGAAGAGGAATTGGATAGAATAAGGAAGGATTTTGGTAAGGATGGTTTTGGAGGAAGATTGGATGAGGGTTTGGAAGAATCAGTAATTTTAGCTTTCTTCTTTCTTGGAGCCGCGGTTTCCCTGGGTTGAGCCGCAGGGATTGGAGGCTCCCCCTCAACCGCAGACTCCCTCTCAACTGGAGCCTCAGTTCCATCCAGGCTAACTCCTAGCTTATTCAAGGTGGCAGTTTGAGCTGCTTCTCTAGCTCTTGTAGCGGCAGCTTGATCTGCTATGGCACCGGCATAAGGTTTGCCTGACTTATTGAGCCGAGCCTCAGGATAGGGTCCTCTCTGCTCTTCAGGCAGAGGATCAGCATTCCATACCGCTTGTGCAAACCGCCATCCAAATCCGGTTCTGAAAGCATCAAGTTTTGAGGCACCAAACAAGGTCTTCTCATTCGGTTGCACCCACTCAGCTTCGTTTGCCATAGAAGCTTTAAAGATAACAGAATCTTGATGCAGGAACTTTGTCAAAAGCCTGCAGTGGGTTCTGATCTTCGTTTTTCCAACGGCTTTGGCAGATGTATGGCGGCTGAGGGCATTGATCATTTCTTGCATTATGATCCTTGGCCAGTGCAGCTTTTTCCCTTTTTAGATAGCCACACAGTAGTTGTACTGCTCAGTAGTGAAGTTTTTGTGATTGCCATTCTTGCACATCACTCCAGTATCTACTAAATCACACAATATTTCCATAACTTCTCCAAACTCCTTCTTGGGGGTGGTCTTAGTGTTGAAGACAGAGACCCCTAAGAGCTCCTCAGTAGTTCGGCTGACTAACTCTGGTTTGATGGAAAGAATTCCAGAATTTTCTAAACCAGCTAGGATAGCAACCTTTGACGCATATAGAACCACATCTTTTGTCCTGACAGTGGACTTGATGGAATTTTCAGTCTTAACTTCCCCAGACTCTAAATCTCTGATTTCTTCACCTCTTCCATTCAACAGAGGGACCATAGAGACAATCCCATTGTCAAAAAATTCTGCACAAATTTCCTTATCAAACTTTGGTTCATCTAATTGGAACAGGGGCAGCAGTTTCGATGACTCAAGCAGAGCTATCAGTTTCCTTCCAACTGAATCAGCTTCAAATTCGGCTTTAATGATTTGGGATCCAGGTACAAAGTTGGATTCATCCTAAAAATAATCAAAGTTAGTAAGAGATTAGTGCAAGCAGTTTGATAAACCAAGCATACAAACTGCTACAAGGAATTCTAACAATGAAAGAGGCGGTTAAAGCAAAACAGGGGTAATGTCACGCCCCAGAAATTCTAAAAATCCATAAATATAAAATTTACATAATTAACATCTCCAAAAATGCTAAATACCAAACCGGGCGCGTGAATTATACTATAAACCAATACCAACAAACAATACCTCAACGAGATTATAACTCGGAGACTAGAAACAAACGCGGAATCAAGAACAACTGTTAATAATATAAATTCCCAAAGGACCACAGTAAATACATAACCCTGGACGACCACGACCTTTCAACCAAATACAAAGAGGCTCTGAAGAGTAACTACCCCAAAGGCGATCAACCTGCTCAGAAGACTCCCGATACGACGGACCTCAAACGATACCACTTGCTTTCCTAGGGGGGTTAAGGAAAAAACACAATTTGAAACAAGAAACGGGGTGAGATAAAATCTCAGTAAGTTACTAAATGCATCTACATGGCATAATATCATGCAAATCAATTATATAACTGCGCAAGTAAATCATATAACAACAAATGAGAAAGCTCCATATCGCCAACTGTCCCATACCAGTTGGAAATAACGACTAACTCATCATGCAGCACATAAGACTGAAATAAACACGCTACAAAGGATACTAAGCCAAGGCTTCACCAAACCAATAGAACAATCGCTGCGCAGCTTCAACCGATAAACCAGTCAACAATAGCAGCATAACAGCTGAAGGGAACCCCGGTCAGAACCGACCCATCGAACCATCTTCGTAGTAGCATAATAGCTGAAGAGAAAACCCCCGGTACCGGATCCAATAACAAAGTAACGTGCCACAAAGGGTGGGAGCCATTCCACAAAGCCATGCTCCAAAACGTGTAGCTAGAATACTCACAAAAGGAGCTAGCTCATCCCAACCAAGGCCAATCTGGAAGAGGAAAGAAGGACCAATGGGCGATGCTATACTGGACTTGGCTCGTGCCATTATAACATTATCCATTGCCTGACTCGAACACAAATAACCAGCTGGACTTTCAATTAAATGCTAGGTAATAAATACTAGCTCGATAAACAACCAAAGATTCCAAAGTAGGGAACCATACCAATTAATCACCATAAAAGATGCAAACGATTGCTCAAGAAGAGTTCAACAACAATAAACACAAGGAGTTTCTCATAAAAGAGTCCAACAACATTGACCATTAAAACATAATGATTCCAAGATAAGGCACGTACCAAATACATCCTAAATATGATACCCACAAGTTAATCAAAAAGAGAACACCCCAAACGGTCGCTCACAAATGGCACAATGACTATTACCAAAATGACCCTAAACATTTACTCATAAAGATATACTAGGACTATGAACTCAACCATCTCATCACACTTGGAATTCCAAAGTAGGAAATCAGAATGAATACACCTTAAGGTTAATCAAACCGTAAGTACCCAATTGCCAATTCACGCTTTACCTCCGTTCAGAACGAACCAATTCTAAACACCCCAAACGAATCCAAAAGGTTACACTTATTAGAACATGATCACGACCGGACTAAACCCTACACTTTGGTGTTCAATAACAACCCTCTAGGTACTATAGGACATCGCCTAAAACCTAGACCAAGTCTTACTCGAAAATCAATTCGATTGGAACAATCACGAACACATCATAAGGTGCTTAAACATTCCCAAACAATACTTGATCAAATTACATAACACCATTGTTCACAAAGGAACCAATTTTAATTACTAAAGTGTTCCACGGTGCCCAACTAAGTTAACTAGAATAGTACTACGGAACCTAGACCGAGACTACACCTTGATCTTAAACCTCAACGAAAATACAACCATTCACCGTGCGGCCAATAGGACCATTTCATAGCACTTGACAATAGCTTTCCAACAATAGTTTACACGTCCAAAACGGAGTCCGGACGAAGAAGTTATGGCCTTCGAAAGATTGGACAAGAAAACAATGATTTTCACAGAAGGTAGAGGGGTGCGCGCGCCTCCCACCAACAGGGTGCGCGCGCCTCCCTGAATCAGATAGGAATGCGCTACAATGGGGAAGAAGGGTGCGCGCACTTCATCACCAAGGGGTGCGCGCGCCTCCTGAATTCAGAAGGAAAAACACCAACATGGAGCTGGAGGGTGCGCGCGCCTCCAAGAAAAGGGCGCCGGACAGAGAAATCTACAGAATTTTTCCTGGTTCTTCACATTTCCTTTACCCATTTCAATCCAACCCAAAATCAAAGCTCCAAACAAGAATAATAATGAACCAAAACAACTTCTAAGCCTATAAAAGACTCATCTAGCAACATTTGAACAACCAAACCCATGAATGACTCAAACACCCAAATTTCACAAAATATGAATAATTTACAAATGGGTTCCAAACCAACCAAAGAAGCTATATATAATAACTAGAGCATCAATGGAGTTAATGATGAACCATTTTAGCATAAATGGGGGAAAAGTAACTTACTTGGATTTTATCAAGGTTGACGGAATTCGAAATTTCTTTGCTCCCTACGATCCTATCGACGATCTAAACATTTTTCATACAATGAGCTTTAAGAAATAAGGAGAGGAAGATAACTAAAATGAAGAGATAAGGAGAGAGCTTACCTCAACAATGGTGGGAGAGAGAGAGAGAGAAAAACGGGTGAGGGGGAGAGAAGAGAATACTGAGAGTGAGGAAGGGGGGGGGAGTAGGGGGAGTTGTTGATGATTAGAAAATTTACACCTAGGCCCCTCCACTACCCCTTACACAAATAAACCCTTCCAACCCACTAACAATTAAATCCTCCTAACCCTACACTAGCACAATTAATTATTTCAAATGCTAGGCATAAAATATTATGAAACACTAAAATGCACACATAAATAATTAATTAAATAAATAAACAAATATTTTTACCAAGAAAATAGATACGGGTTTTCGGGTCGTTACAATCTACCCTCCTTAAAAAGAATTCGCCCGCGAATTCACTTATCAAAAATCATCACGCGCAATCACAAAGAGACTACAAAATATCGATTCTCATATAGCACTCATAACCCCAAATCAAGCACCTATTAAAGATTTCAGACATCGATTCCATGACTCAAATAAACCAACACATATAGAAAACATACATATCTCAAGTATACTCGTATCAAACATTCTAAAGTCAACTTCCTCTTTCATTCGGAATTTCAATTTCTCAAGACTATCACTTGATTACCAATTCTGAGACATAGCTGATTTGATCCTAATTAGCATTACGCTCTCAATCAACCACCCTTCAATCACCAACATCCATAAGTTTTATTTTTCATTATCCCAATAGTATTGGAATCAACTCCACACACACGTAGTGTATGCTTAAAGTATATATATATCGGTCCCAAGGTTTCCTAATATTATAACAAGACCCAAATAATTATCCACTTTAGCCCATCATATAGTAAACTTAAATAATGCTTACAACATAGTAATCTCTCTTACCGAACCTTCTCCTAAACATAATTCTCGAGATACTACAAACTTGTCTTATTCACAATCCTAGTTATACTGTAAAGATACTTCCATTAGATAATCGCGTACTTAATATTACTTCCCAGAAATTCAAAACATTAAACCATCTCGAGCTTACTCGACTTCTTAAACTATGAAAAGCTAAAGAAATTTCCCATTCGCCAAATGTTCACCGAGTGACTATATCTCTAAGGATTACCATTATAGTGCTTTCCCTTAGATGGTATCTTAAGCTAGAGGTACAATGTAAGCCCAAAATTTTAATACAAAAATGTTTGCTTAATTCCACGCTAAAATTTCATCATCTCACTACTCCAAATATTTGAAAGCCTAAAAACAATTACAAACACTCAGCAGCCCGTAAAACACTCTAAATTTTATCTTCAAAAGATTTCCTCTAACTCCCATTTAAGTTAATAATCCGTGCTTATATACCCAAATGAATTTTAACAAATTCTAAATCTTCAATGGCTAACCCAATCTAGACTTTCACGTATACATTTATTAACCCAATGTTACTTAGGCTCAACGGTATTTCCAACATAATAATCCAATTAGCTAGCAACATTTCAACTGACCTAGTACAAATCATAGTATCCTTTAAGATGCCCAAGTATCTATACCCAATTTCCTTTACAAGTCCTTAATCCAAACGAGGACGCCACCAAGAAAAGATTTAGAACCATGTGACAACTGTTCACTAAAACCCAAAAATGCCTTTAATATTGCTCGAGAAATTCTCACCTTCTCAAAATACGTCTAGTCCTTTAAACTTAACGCGCTTACCATCATTAATGGTTATATCTTCCACAATATACTCACAACTCGTATTGCTTTAACTCAACTCTAGTCATGTACTAAAATGATTCTAAAAGTATCATAACTCAACTTCTTAATATGACCCATAATAAATTAAGTATTTCCTCATACTAAACAATTCTGATGCACTTCACGTAGATGTACTAAAAGCAAGGAAAGATCTCTTATCAAGAAATTCTCAAATTGAATCTTTAACTCTTTTAACCCAACCGATACTATATGTTCACTGATTCACCTATCAGTATTGTAGCTTATCTTAACTCATCAAATAACCCAGGTTCTCTATCGGTCAAGCGACATCTTGCTCCCAATATAAATTATGCCTAATATTTCAAAATTAATATTGCCCACTGAATAAGCCAAATTCCCAGCACAAGCTTACAATAAAGATTTTCTGATTTTCAACATAAAACCTGAACATTATATATATATATATATATATATATATACCTAGTATGCTTCTAAACAGAGTCAAACATACCAATATAGAAATATTTTCCACCTATCGATGGCACACAAGAAATTCGAGACACATTGAAAGCTAGGCCATACTACTTAACTCGTCCATATCCTGCATAGGTGACATAACCAAATCACCTTAGCTCTATCAATAGAAATCACGAAATTTCATACTCGAGAATACACCCCAACATAAATTACTTAATGAGAACAAACATACGAATATAGCACAAGACATTTCCACTTTACGAATTAGGTATGCCCAAGCCTTCAAAGCTCGTACTCTCGATTCCCAAACCGACTAACCCCAATGGAAACAACACTATTGACACCAATCCTATACTTGATATACCACATGAGAAAAAATACTCGACGTCAATATCACGACTCATAACTCAACCAACTTCTACCTTAACCTCATCCTTTAAGAAAACTTAGTTTCCTAAACCAGTCAAAGTTATAACACCCAAGTATTGAAACCTATTCAATATCAGAGTTCTTATTCTCTTTTAAGATCTAAAACCATTGCTCTGATACCAACTGTCACGCCCCGGAAATTCTAAAAATCCATATATATAAAATTTACATAATTAACATCTCCAAAAATGCTAAATACCAAACCGGGCGCGTGAATTATACTATAAACCAATACCAACAAACAATACCTCAACGAGATTATAACTCGGAGACTAGAAACAAACGCGGAATCAAGAACAACTGTTAATAATATAAATTCCCAAAGGACCACAGTAAATACATAACCCTGGACTACCACGACCTTTCAACCAAATACAAAGAGGCTCTGAAGAGTAACTACCCCAAAGGCGATCAACCTGCTCAGAAGACTCCCGCTACGACGGACCTCAAATGATACCACTTTCTTTCCTAGGGGGGTTAAGGAAAAAAAAATTGAAACAAGAAACGGGGTGAGATAAAATCTCAGTAAGTTACTAAATGCATCTACATGGCATAATATCATGCAAATCAATTATATAACTAAGCAAGTAAATCATATAACAACAAATGAGAAAGCTCCCTATCGCCAACCGTCCCATACCAATTGGAAATAACGACTAACTCATCATGCAGCACATAAGACTGAAATAAACACGTTACAAAGGATACTGAGCCAAGGTTTCACAAAACCAATAGAACAATCGCTGCGCATCTTCAACCGATAAACCAGTCAACAATAGCAGCATAACAGCTGAAGGAAGCCCCGGTCAGAACCGACCCATCAATCAATCAACCCATCGAACCATCTTCGTAGTAGCATAATAGCTGAAGAGAAAACCCCCGGTACCGGATCCAATAACAAAGTAACGTGCCACAAAGGGCGGGAGCCATTCCACAAAGTCATGCTCCAAAACGTGTAGCTAGAATACTCACAAAAGGAGCTAGCTCATCCCAACCAAGGTCAATCTGGAAGAGGAAAGAAGGACCAATGGGCGATGCTATACTGGACTTGGCTCGTGCCATTATAACATTATCCATTGCCTGACTCGAACACAAATAACCAGCTGGACTTTCAATTAAATGCTAGGTAATAAATACTAGCTCGATAAACAACCAAAGATTCCAAAGTAGGGAACCATACCAATTAATCACCATAAAAGATGCAAACGATTGCTCAAGAAGAGTTCAACAACAATAAACACAAGGAGTTTCTCATAAAAGAGTCCAACAACATTAACCATTAAAACATAATGATTCCAAGATAAGGCACGTACCAAATACATCCTAAATATGATACCCACAAGTTAATCAAAAAGAGAACACCCCAAACGGTCGCTCACAAATGGCACAATGACTATTACCAAAATGACCCTAAACATTAACTCATAAAGATATAATAGGACTATGAACTCAACCATCTCATCACACCTGGAATTCCAAAGTAGGAAATCAGAATGAATACACCTTAAGGTTAATCAAACCGTAAGTACCCAATTGTCAATTCACGCTTTACCTCCGTTCATAACGAACCAATTCTAAACACCCCAAACGAATCCAAAAGGTTACACTTATTAGAACATGATCACGACCGGACTAAACCCTACACTTTGGTGTTCAATAACAACCCTCTAGGGACTCTAGGACATCGCCTAAAACCTAGACCAAGTCTTACTCGAAAATCAATTCGATTGGAACAATCACGAACACATCATAAGGTGCTCAAACATTCCCAAACAATACTTGATCAAATTACATAACACCATTGTTCACAAAGGAACCAATTTTAATTACTAAAGTGTTCCACGGTGCCCTACTAAGTCAACTAGAATAGTACTACGGAACCTAGACCGAGACTACACCTTGATCTTAAACCTCAACGAAAATACAACCATTCAAATCTGTAACCGTGCAGCCAATAGGACCATTTCATAGCACTTGAAAATAGCTTTCCAATGATAGTTTACACGTCCAAAACGGAGTCCGGACGAAGAAGTTATGGCCTTCGAAAGATTGGACAAGAAAAGAATGATTTTCACAGAAGGTAGAGGGGTGCGCGCGCCTCCCACCAACAGGGTTCGCGCGCCTCCCTGAATCAGATAGGAATGCGCTACAATGGGGAAGAAGGGTGCGCGCGCTTCAAAAGGAAAAACACCAACATGGAGCTGGAGGGTGCGCGCGCCTCCAAGAAAAGGGTGTGCGCGCCTCCTGCGCCGAACAGAGAAATCTACAGAATTTTTCCTGGGTTCTTCACATTTCCTTTACCCATTTCAATCCAACCCAAAATAAAAGCTCCCAACAAGAATAATAATGAACCAAAACAACTTCTAAGCCTATAAAAGACTCATCTAGCAACATTTGAACAACCAAACCCATGAATGACTCAAACACCCAAATTTCACAAAATATGAATAATTTACAAATGGATTCCAAACCAACCAAAGAATCTATATATAATAACTAGAGCATCAATGGAGTTAATGATGAACCATTTTAGCATAAATGGGGGAAAAGTAACTTACTTGGATTTTATCAAGGTTGACGGAATTCGAAATTTCTTTGCTCCCTACGATCCTATCGACGATCTAAACATTTTTCATACAATGAGATTTAAGAAATAAGGAGAGGAAGATAACTAAAATGAACAGAGAAGGAGAGATCTTAGCTCAACAATGGTGGGAGAGAGAGAGAGAAAAAAACGGGTGAGGGGGAGAGAAGAGAATACTGAGAGTGAGGAAGGGGGGGAGGAGTAGGGGGAGTTGTTGATGATTAGAAAATTTACACATAGGCCCCTCCACTACCCCTTACACAAATAAACCCTTCCAACCCACTAACAATTAAATCCTCCTAACCCTACACTAGCACAATTAATTAATTCAAATGCTAGGCATAAAATATTATGAAACACTAAAATGCACACATAAATAATTAATTAAATAAATAAACAAACAAATATTTTTACCAAGAAAATAGATACGGGTTTTCGGGTCGTTACAGGTAAAATGGTAAACACCCAAAACTAGACATGAAAAGGATTTGAAAAATGATTTGAATGCATGAAGAACATGATGAACAGGGGATAAACACGCAAAACAAAAACTTAACCAAAACATGAAAGAAGTATACCAAACGATTCGAAAAGAGCAGATACTAACAAAGTTCCAAAAGAACAAGTTCAAATAACAAACCCAGAACATAGTATCAAAAGAAATACGAAAGAACGCCCGAAAACCCAAAAATCAAAATTGCTCAAAAATTGAACAAAAGACAAGAAATAAACATCAACCCCAGCATATATGAACATATGTAAGCATAATCAACCAAAAATTGAACGAAAAAGCAAGAAAAAGACATTAGAAGACGAACAATCTTTTACGAACAACAATGGCGGAAAAAGATGAAATGCTAGAGTGAAGGGTTCAAGAAATCATACCATATCGCCTTTGGATGTTTTAGATGTAGATGGAGCATAAGGGTCGGATGATTTCTTAGGTGCCATTTAAATTTTAAAAAGAGTATGAGAAATTTGGAAGAAGAAAACAGAGGTTGCAGAAGAGAGAGATGAATGATGAAGAAGGTAAAGAGGTAAAAAGAAATAAACTTTGTCTATTATACTCAAATAACTGTTCCTCGGGTAATGGAACGACGAGAACGGCGCACAATGGTCTCCAGTTGGCGTCCCACGTCACATAGAATTTAATGCGGCAGAGATAATTGCAAAAAGGTCCTTATAATTGATATGACATAAAGTAGGGACTGAAATGCAATTTCATACCTGAGCAGTTTGATTGAGCAAACCGACTTACCTTACGTCTTCAGCGGTTTTCATGAAACTGGTGTCTCTCTAATCTGATGGCAGTTTATATGTTTAAACCGAATGACTTTGCTTTCTTGTCGGTTTTGGACGAACCGATTTCATTTATTTTGACTCGTCAGTTTGATGGAATATCTTGTACCGAACCGTCTATTGATGTGGTTTCAGTGATTACAGAACCACGTACTAGATGAATTTTCTAAGCATAGCCAAAACACTTAAACAAAAGATATTAGAAATAATATATATAGATATGATATCTTAAGTTAGTTCTAACATACCTATTTCTCCTCGTAAATGATAGAACCTAGAATTTTCAAGCGGTTTGGTGAGGATGTCAGCAATTTGATCAACTGTTCCCACTTTTGCTAGAAAAATGTTTTTCTTTTCAACATGGTCTTTGAGGAAATGATATCTTATGTCAATGTGCTTGGTTTTTGAGTGCTGAACTGGATTGTTGGAGATGGATATTGCAGCAGTGCTATCACAGTAGATAGGGCAGTTTTGTTCAAATATCCCGTAGTCTTCCAACTGTTGTTTCATCCAAAGAATTTTAAAGCAACAGCTTCCAGCCGCTATATATTCAGCTTCAGCGGTTGAGACTGAAACCGACACTTGTTTCTTGCTGGACCATGACACAAGCCGCGTTCCAAGGAACAGACAAGTAACACTTATGCTCTTTCTGCTTATCTTACATGCTGCAAAGTCAGCATCTGAATAACCTAATAGATCAAATGAAGATTCTTTGGAGTACCAAAGTCCAAGGTTAACAGATCCACATAAATATCGAATAATACGTTTAACAGCAAAAAGATGAGATTCTCTAGGATCAGCTTGAAATCTAGCACAAACACAAACACTAAACATGATATCTGGCCTACTAGCAGTTAAGTAAAGTAGAGAGCCAATCATACCTCGGTAGAGAGTTTGATCAACTTTCTTACCATGTTCATCTCGATCCAAACTGCAGGCCTTAGGCATTGGGGTATCAACTGGTTTAGCGGTTTCAAGCCCGAACTTCTTTATCAAATCTTTAGTGTATTTGGCTTGGTTGATAAAGATCCCATCATGGCATTGCTTGACTTGGAGTCCAAGAAAGAATGTCAACTCTCCCATCATACTCATTTCAAATTTACTCTTCATTAGCTTCTCAAACTTAACACACATTGTTTCATTAGTAGAACCGAAAATAATATCATCAACATATATTTGAACTAATAATGAATGACTTTTGTGTTTAGCTATAAATAGAGTTGTATCAATTTTACCTCGAGAGAAGCCTTGTTCAATAAGAAATTTAGATAGAGTGTCATACCATGCTCTTGGAGCTTGTTTGAGTCCATACAGTGCTTTCTTGAGTTTGAAGACATGATTTGGAAATTTGTAGTCTTCAAATCCTGGCGGCTGGGCTACGTAAACTTCTTCTTGTAGTTCACCATTCAGAAATGCACTCTTCACATCCATTTGATATAACTTGAATTTCTTGAAGGAGGCATAGGCCAGGAACAATCTTATGGCTTCGAGTCTGGCTACAGGGGCAAAGGTTTCATCATAATCAATCCCTTCTTCTTGCCTATAACCTTGAGCAACCAACCTAGCTTTGTTTCTAGTTATAGCACCACTTTCATCCATCTTGTTTCTATATACCCATTTTGTTCCAATTACAGTGTGATCTCTGGGCCTTGGAACTAGAGTCCAAACTTTGCATCTTTCAAACTGATTAAGCTCTTCTTATATTGCAATTACCCAACTTGGATAACTTAGAGCTTCATCTACCTTCTTCGGTTCCATCTGAGATAATAGAGCAGTTGAGAACAAACTATGATCATCTCTGTGAGTCAAACTCCCTCTGGTTTGGACACCAGTACTGATAGGACCAATAACGTTGGCAGTTGGATGGTCTCTATGCTCATTAATTTCAGGAGGGAGGTTGTCTTGAACCACTGTTTCTTGAAGATTTTCCAGAGGAGGATCATCTTGATAATCATTGAAATCTTCATTGAAGGTGATGATTGGAACTGGATGGACCGTTTGAATGGGAACAGAGGACAGCGGTTCAATAGTTACACCATCAGCGGTTTGAGTAGGTGCGGCTGAAGAACTGGATGTAGCGGTTTCAGTAGGATGGTTGTCAGTTGCTCTATGTCTAGTGCCTGTCTCAAAATCACTAAAATCATTAGCAACATTTAGAGCCATATGTGGCTCAAGGAGAGCATGTTCATCAAATGTAACATGGACTGACTCTACAATTTTTAAAGATTTCTTATTGAAACAACGAAAAGCTTTGGAGTGTTTAGAATAACCAACAAAAATACCTTCATCAGCCTTAAAATTTACCTCGATGCTCTTTGCCATTGTACAAGATGTAGCACTTGCATCCAAATATCTTGAAGAAGGCAATGTTGGGTGATCTGCCTCTCCATAATTCATATGGAGTCTTGTTGTGAACTTTGATGATGAGGGAGTGGTTCTGGGTGAAACATGCGGTATTGACAGCTTCGGCCCAGAAGTATTTAGGAAGCTTGGCTTCTGCAATCATAGTCTTCCCGGCTTCAAACAAAGTTCTGTTCTTTCTTTCCATTACTCCATTCTGTTGTGGAACTCCAGCGGCAAAGAAATTATGATCAATTCCATGATCATCACAATATTGGGCAACACCATTGTTTGAAAATTCGGTTCCATTATCTGAACGCACAGCAACAATGTCATCCAATTTCTGAGTTTGGAGCTGTCTAAAGAGAGCGGTTACGATGCCATAAGTATCATATTTAGAGGCAATCATTTCCACCCATGTATATCTTGAATAGTCATCAACCACCGCAAGTGTATAGCGGTTTCTTCCTATACTGGCGGTTGGGACAGGTCCAAATAAATCCATGTGTAGCAGTTGCAAACAGCGGTTCGTTGAAGGCGTGGTTTTACTAGGAAATGACTGTTTGGGCTGCTTTCCAAGCTGGCATGCTTTACACTTTTCATCATGATGGTCAGCCACTTTGGGTAGTCCTTTTACTAGACCATCCCTGTGCAGTTTTGCTAGATACTTGAAGTTCAAGTGGCTGAGCCGCTTATGCCATAACCAGCTGCTTTCACTTATATTTTTGGCTACAAAACAGAGGTCAGCAATAGAAACAATATTGCTTAAATCTATCATATAAACATCACCTGTTCTGTTGCCAGTGAGTAGAGTGACTCCAGAGGAAGCATCTTTGATATAACAGCTAGTTGAGGAGAAGATGCAGTTCATTCCTTTGTCACAAAACTGAGATATGGAGAGAAGGTTGTGCTTGAGTCCTTCTACTAGTGACACATTTTCAATAGTCACCTTTCCTCGTTTGATTGCTCCATATCCTACTGTTTCTCCTTTCTTGTTGTTACCAAACACTACTGGGGGACCTTTCATTTGGATGAAACTGCAGAGTAGTTCGGAATCTCCAGTCATGTGTCGTGAGCATCCACTATCCAAATACCAGAGATCCTTCTTCTTCTTAGCGGTTCCAGCCATAAAACATGAAATCTGAAAAATAAACATGAAAGGTTTTGGTCCCCCTTATTCCTTGGGTCCTAGGGTTAGCAGCTTTTTGGGACCCACACCTGTTTGACCTTAGGATTTTTACGTCCCTTGGCATTGGGTGTGAATCTTAAAAGACAATGACCAGCACTATAACCAAAATCGGCACAAATAGAACAATGAATTAAGCCAGGTTGTGGTTGCGGTTTTACAAACCCTTTACCGACCTTCGGTTTCTCATGTTTTACTGGGTCAGCGGTTTTGGCTTTAACAAAGTTATCCTTCTTGAGCTCAACCTTCCTCTTAGGTGCGGCTTTAGGAAATATAACAGGATATTCCTTAAACCGACTAGGAGCGGTTTCATCACTCAATACTTCTTTGGTTGCCTCAGCCGCTGTGGATTTCTCTTTCCACTTTGGATCTCTCCCAGTCTGGTTTTTAGGATACTCATAGAAATAATTTTGCTTTTTAATTTCTTGTTTTGAGCCCTTTTTACCAGCATGATTCACCTTAGGAATTTCTTTGGTTTGTTCAGTTGGTTTCACACCACCTTCAGCACAGAGACAAGGACACTTACACCCATCATTAGTTTTAAATCCCAATCCACTTTTCTCCTTAGAGAGAATTTGTGAATTAACGATTTGTTCCATGGTGACACCAGACTTAGTCCACACATCGGTCACTTTTTGAAGTCCATCCCTTTGTGCAGTAAGATCATGGATTCGGGTGAGAAGTACCTCGGTTCTGTCCTTAAGGTAGCGGTTTTCTTCCACAATAGAAGTTATCCCAACAATTTGGAGCTTGAGTTTTTCAATCTCCTCCTTATGGGACTTTCACTCTTTTGGGAATATTCAAGTTCCGCAGCCATTAATTTATATGCCTTTTTAAGCACAGTGTGTTGTTGATAAATAACATTAGCACGTTCAAGTACCTGGTCATCATGGCTTTGTTCGGTTTGATCCTCAGGAGAGTAGTTTAGTGAAGTAGGAGTTTTGCCTTGTTTAGCTTCAGGAGTTCTTGGTGAAACTGACTTCATTTGATGGAGTGGCAGTGGAAGGCTTTCGTCAATTTCAACTTTTTCTTCAAATCCCATTAGGCAAAGATTTGCAACTCCTTCATCTTCATCACTATCATCTGTATCAGAACCCATCCATGTTAATGGTTGTTCTCCTTGTTCAGCACCAATTCCTCTTCTCTTGAAAAACTTCTTGTTGAACGGTTTCTTGGCAGGAGCGGCTTCATAGCGCGGTTTGGGAAAACTGGAGGTAAAATGACCTGGTTGTCTGCAGTTGTAACAAACAAGATCATCCCTTTTCTTAGCATCAGCTGCTTTGTTGAATCTGGTTGGAGGGACAAACTTTGCAGGGCCGCCTGACTGAAACTGAGCTCTGTTCTTTCTGAACTTAGTGTAGTTTTTCACATAGAGAGAAAACTCGTCATCATCCATGTCATCAAAGTCAACTTGAGTAGAACTGGATGCTACACTTTGGGAATTTTGAGATGAAGTGTAGGATTGATGAGATTGCTGAGGTTGAGAATAGGGTTGATGATGTTGAGGGTAAGGTTGATGAGACGGTTGGTGATACTCTGGAGGTGCGGTTTGAGGAATATATCTTGGAATATTTGGATCAAAAGAAGCGGTTTGTAAATGGGTATTAGATGCGGTTTGATGGTGATCTGGATTGTAAACGGGAGATATGGCATTGTTGAAAGCGGCAAGAGAAAGAGACTTGAATCTGTTTTCGGTTTCATGAGCTTCCTCAAGCTTGAATTCAAATACCCTTAGCATGGCATAAAGATGACGAAGATCAAGATCTTCCAGATCTTTGTTGTCTTCAATGTTGGTAGTTTTGATCAGCCATTTGCTACCAAGAGATTGCATGAATCTCATGTTCAGGTCAGTATTGGAATACTTGTGCCCTAGAGAGAAACATACATTGACAATTTCCACGAACCGCTCATAGGATTGGCGAAGAGATTCCTTTGGGTCTTTGACAAAGTAATCAAAGAGCCTTCTCTGTTGGTAGAGACGGTTCTTCTTGGTGTCGGCATCTCTTTCCAGAAAGTCAATGATGCCATCCCATGTTTCCTTTGCGGTATTGCAATCTAGAACCTTTGAGTGAGTTCTTAGATCAATAGCTGATACAAGCATGGACATAGCTCTACCATCAAAGTCCACATTCCGTTGATCAGTTTCGGTCCATTCAGCTTCCGGTTCTTGATTTCTGCGGTTTGTCCAGCAGTACCTGCATCAGGGTTAGCCTTCATCGGGACATAGGGTCCATTAACAATTGCAGTCCATAATCTGCGATCCTCAGATATCATGTGCTTCTTCATCCTATCATTCCAGAAGATGAAACTATCTTCAATAAGAATAGGTAAGTGATTAGAGTTGGATGTCTGCATCATATGGGAGTTAATGTTTGCCATTTGATCAGCACCCAAGCGGTTAAGCTTGTAAAATAATTTGGTGGATGAGCTCTGATACCACTTGTTGGTCCCAAAGGGCAACAAGGGTATAGAACCGCTAGAGGGGAGGGGTGAATAGCGGTTTAAAAACTTTGATGAAGAACTCTGGGTTTGCTAAGGAGATGATGAAGATATGAATATCTGGGTTTTCAATCTTCAAAGCAAACTTGAATACTTGGGATATTCTCTTTGAAGCTCAGCAACCTTCATTGTTGAGAAATGAAGGCTATTTATAGTGAAGGCATTAGTGACCGTTGGACAAAGAGGTGAGTCATTGTATGGCGGTTCTATGCGCTGTCACAATCCCATTGGTTGACATGTCACTGTCGTCCTTTGCTTTTGCTTTGTGGCAGGAAGTTGTTGGATCACTACCTGACATTGTCCTTTTAGTTGTTGGAAAAGTACAACGGTAACTTTTCAAAAAGCGAGACAAACCGACATTCCAAGAATAACTGAAACATGACTTGAAGTTTAAGGACAAGTCACCAGTCATTCATTTACAGTTGTAAAGTGAATGTTTGTCTTCAAGGAGTAAATGACAGCAATAACTTCTTCAATATTTTGGTCGGCGGTTCCACCAGATGCATGTGCGGTTTCATGAATGAACTTGAAGTGCGGTTTCATCAAAGACACAAACTGCGGTTTGATGAAGGACTTAAGGCACCATGCTGGTGGTTTTAAAGATGGCGGCTTGAGGGACACTAAACCTCTATGGATAAACCGAACATAACTAGCCTAACTACTAAAAATCTAGAAATGGACTTGTCTAAAAATTAAAGTATAACTTCATTACATGTAAACCTAAAGTCCATAAAAAGACACGTGGAATGGGTCAATCAAATCAGGTGGGTGTACTAACAATGAATCCTAACATTAGTGACTATTGTTTGGTGGGTCCATGATTCCTTAATGATTTCATCATTAGCTTTGTGTAGATTTATCATGTTTCGGTTTAAGCTAACTCACCATTGTTAGAATTTAGATAGAACAACTTGGAATTGTGTATAAGGAATAAGAACGACTTTTATTAATAAATGGAATCCAAAAACAGACTCGATAGTTTACACTAACTAAGAGAATAGGAAGGTGGACTAGAATGACAGAATGACTCTTCGAATACTAGGAAATTGAAACGACCTAATCTATTTTTTATTTTTTTTATTTTTGTACAAGGACAAAGGGAGAGGATAGTTGTAGCCCCAAAGCGATTGTGTAGATCTTCGGTTCTTCTTGAGGCTTCATTTTCTTCATGTCTCTAAGAGAGAGAGAGAGAGAGAGTTGGTAATGACATTCGGTATCTCTATTTCCTTTTTGTCAATGAGATCTTGGATCACATCTTGGAGGTGGTTGCAAGAGTTGGTGTCGTGACCGCTAAAGTTGTGGAATTTGCAATAGAGACTATGGTCATGATTAGGGGGGGTTCCTTTGGTGTTGTAGAAGGACTTCTTGGTTTAATCTTTCCTTCCTTAACGAGGAGGTCAAAGAGCTCTTCTTGGGTAGTGCCATCCAATGGGCATAATACCTTTATTTCTTCTTCTTACCGTTAGGAGCGGTGGAGTTCTTGCATTTATAAGGATGGCTATACGCGATGTTGGACGAGGCATCTCTTGTGGAAGTATTTTTGCTGAAGTGAATGCCGTTATGTTGAGCCTTTTTATCTTTGGGTTTGGCTATCTCACAAAGCGATTTGATCTCTTTCTCGTAGAAGCTCCTTTGCACTTGTAGGTGATCTTGTAGTTCGACTTCCATTTGGGCTCTTAGGTTTGACTCAACTTGGTCACACACGTCGATAATGCACTTCTTGATGATAGTCTCGACTCTTTTTTCGTATTCGATGGTGGTTTTGCTAGCCTTAGGGGTAGCACCATAATTAGTCGGACACATGTCATGGACTTGTGTATTTTGTTTTGTGGCTTCCATTACTTCTAGCTTATTGAGCTTTTCCATAAGATTGGTCATTAACTCGTCATGCTCCCTTTGTTCTAGCTCGAGGTGGTTCTTAAGAGCCTTGATTTCTTTGGACATGATTCCCATAGCTTGCACATTCTCATGGGAAGCACATCTTGACTTAGGAGTGATCGGACTAGTTTCCATTGAGGAGGTTGGGGGGCATGACATGGGAGTAGAAAGAGAGCTTGAAAATCTTAGAGGTGAACTCGAGATATCCCAACAAGACGACTTTTAGAAGAACGGTCCCAAACGATCCTAAATAGGAAAAGGATTATGGTTAAAATTTACCCCACGAGCGAGTTTTTGAAGTTTTAGTTTCATTAGGCACAAAGTTTTGACTCAAAGAGGGAGCTCACATCGATTATCTATCACAAAGCACATAAAGGTACATTCAGCAAGCAATGTCTCGTACGAGACAAGGGAAGTCTCGTACGAGACAACCACATCCGAATCTGGGATTTTTGTCCTAAATTGGTCAGACAGAGTTTCATCCGTTTTGGGGGGTTTCTATCTAATACCCTATAATAGTGGATTCTGTTACCCTAGAATATGAGCCCCTTGTTTTTCACCTGTATTGCACTCTCCCAAACGGACAATTTGGGCAAAGGTCCCATATTCTCATCGGAATCCACCATTCAATTTAGCTAAACTTAAGTGATTCCGTAATTGTTTTGTACTTTATTAAACAACGCCTTTTATGCAATCAAACCTTATGAATTCTTGTTTAGGGACAACCGAAAGGGTCATTGTCAAACGTAGGATCTTGATGGCAAAAGAGACTAGACTCGATGAACGTAGAAAAATTCTCAATTTCACCATCGCAATCCTTTGTCGACAATTTTTTACCGAAGGGACATTCGTCAAGAATTCATGAAGGGTGTATTATAGATTGTATGAAAAGCGTTATCTTGGACAAAGATTAAAACAACCCTAAGAATCAAACCGACCGGTCATAAGGGGTGTCCTATTGACTATTATGTATGCTTAAGGTTGATGCAGGGCTTACGGCTAAGGCTCCCCATAAACACAGTCGAGGAGCGTGTCACGGAGTGGGTACACCATCTTTGGAGAGACCGGCGAGTGCCACTCGTAGAGTGGGGGTGCTGACCGACATCCGTCCTCCGATTGGGACCCGGGTTTATAGGGTATGTAGTGCAATTAATCTACATGCGTGCACGTGTGTGAGACATAGATGTCTTGTACGAGACATAGATGTCTCGTACGAGACATTCCAGTCCAGACCCCAGATTCAGAACAGAACAGATTCAAAACAGAGCGTCCGAAAATTCACAGAAAAATTCAGAAAAATTTATTTTTTTTTGCAAAAAATTGAGAAGATTAAAAACACCTAATTTACACGCAAGTCTAACCCACTTAATTTGTCCCCAGCAGAGTCGCCACTGTTTGCACCCGAGAAATAAGATAATCCTCGCTTTTCCTTTTTGATTTGGAGAGTCGCCACCATGTTGTTGATCGGAACACAGACCGTGAGATTCTTGAGTTCGGGGGTTAAGTTATGGATTGGGAAGGTCAAGGAGCACCCAATCCACCCAATCTAGGATTGGTCTTGCTTAGGTGTTTTTAATAAAATAAAAATAAACAATTAAAACAAGTAAAGCCAATAATTAATTTCTTAATTATTGGAATGTCGGATCATGTGCTTCGAGACCATCTCCATGGATTGGAGAGACTCTAGGCTGATCCTTTTGATGGGATTACACTACTCTAAAACAAAGAATTAGATGAGAAGTAGAGATTAAAAGCGTAGGAATTTACCTAAAGCGTTCTTGAGATTCCAATTGATGGCCTTGACTAAGGCCTTGAAGATCCAAGAGTTTTATGATGTTTGTGAGTTGAAAAGATGAGTTTTTGGTGGTGTTTTGGTGTGAGGGGAGAGGAAAAACGGGATTATTTTGGGAGAGACTGATCAGAGAGTTGTTAACCCTTTTTTTATGGTGAAAGAACTCTATTTTATAAGTATTGGATTACTTAGGGACCAAGTCGAGGAGTCCTAAGTTTGGTAGGTTGTAGAGTCCTTATTTGGAGAGTCTAAAGGAGGTAGGAAATCAGTAGGAAACATCTAGGAAGTCTCCTAATTAGATGTTTCCCAGATTAGGAGAGTGTTGGCCAAGAAAGAGATCGGGAAGGAGAAGGAAATTGAATCAGACTCGCAGACAGAGGAGATGTCTCATACGAGACATTGATGTCTCGTACGAGGCATCCAGTACAAAAGTACTGTTTTGTCCTTATCTAAAGTTCCGTTGTTCAGTTTAGCCCCTGACTAACGGAGTCAGTTAGAAACTTAACGAAACATGCCAAAACTAACGAGTTTTCATCAAAACACGAAGGCGAGACACAAGAGTAGTGTAATAATAAATTTGAGTTTAAAATGGGGTGTCTACAATTTGGGATTCCAATCATTCTCTCATGCTCATCAATTGTCTTAGGACACTAATTCTTTCTTAGAGTTATGCCATGACCTACTGGAAAATTTCCTCTCTTAGAGTTTTCCATGCGGAATCTCTTAAGAACATTGTCAATATATGTATCTTGACTTAAACCAATCAATTTCTTAGATCTATCACGATCGATCCTTATGCCAAGGATATAAGCGGCTTCTCCCATATCTTTCATTGAGAAATACTTTCCTAACCAAGTCTTTACAGACTGCAGTTCAGGAATGTCGTTTCCAATGAGCAATATGTCATCAACATATAGTACTAGAAATAATACTATGCTCCCACTAATATTCTTGTATACACAAGGTTCATCTTCGTTCTTGATGAAGCCAAACTCTTTGACCGATTCATCAAATCGAATATTCCAACTCCTAGAGGCTTGCTTCAATCCATAAATGGATCTTTGCAACTTGCATACTTTGTTAGAATTTTCTGGATTTACAAAACCTTTAGGTTGTGTCATGTAAACATCCTCAAGTAAGTTCACGTTAAGGAACTGTCACGCCCCGGAAATCTTACAAATCCATAAGTATAAAATTTTTATAATATACATCTCCAAAATGTAATATACCAAACCGGGCACGTGAATTCAACTATAAACCAATACCATCAAACAACACCTCAACGAGATTATAACTCGGAGACTAGAAACAAATGCGGAAGAAAGAACAACTATTAACAAAAATACCCAAAGTACAACCGTATATACAACACACTGAACGACTACGAACCCACAATAAAATACATAAAGGCTCCGAAGAGCAACTATCTCAAATACGATCAACCTGCTCAGAAGATTCCCGCTACAATGTACCTCACAACGCTACCACTTGCTTTCCTGGGGGGGTTAAGGAAAAACAATTTGAAACAAGAAACGGGGTGAGATAAAATCTCAGTAAGTTACTAAATGCATCTACATGGCATAATATCATGCAAATCAACGATAACTGAACAAGTAAATCACGTAACAACAAATGAGAAAGCTCCCTATCGCCAACTGTCCCATACCAGTTGGAAATAACGACTAACTCATCATGCAGCACATAAGACTGAAATAAACACGTAACAAAGGATACTTAGCCAAGGTTTCACCAAACTGATAGAACAATCGCTGCGCAGCTTCAACCGATCACCCAAGCAACAATAGCAGTATAACCACCGAATAGAACCCCGGTCAGAACCGACCAATCAATCAATCAACCCATCAACCCATCTTCATAGTAGCATAAAAGCTGAAGAGAAAACCCCCGGTACCGGAACAATAACCATAAGAGTGTCACAAAGGACAAGAGCCATGCCACAAAGTCATATTCGGTAGCTAGATACATTCCCAAAGGAAGCTAACTTGTCTTTTCCAAGGCCAATCTGGAAAAGGGGGTATAGAAGGGGGCAAAATAATGGTCAACATTATAATGTACTTGGCTTTGCCATTATAATCTTTCTCATCGCCCGATGCAACAAATATGCCAACTGGGCTTCCAAATAAATGCTAAGTAATAAATACTAGCTTAATTAAACAACTTAGGGTTCCAAAGTAGGGAATCATACCAAATAATCACCATAAAGATGCAACGGTTACTCATGAAGAGTTTAACAAGAACGATAACAAGAGTTTCTCATGAAGAGCACAACAACAATAAACGGAATTTCTCATAAAGAGCACAACAACGATAAACGGAATTGCTCATAAGGAGCTCAACAACAATGATTATTAGAATACGATAATTCCATAAAGAGGAACCATACCAGATACATTCCAAAGATGATACCCACAAGTTACTCATAAGGAACACAACCCAAACGGTCGCTCACAAATAGTACAACGACTATAACCCAAAATTATCCTAAACGTTTACTCATAAAGATATACTAGGACTATGAACTCAACCATCTCATCACACTTGAAATTCCAAAGTAGGAAGTCAGAATGAATACTCCTTAAGGTTAATCAAACCGTAAGTACCCAATTGCCAATTCACGCTTAACCTCCGTCCATAACGAACCAATTCTAAACACCTCAAACGAATCTAAAAGGTTACCCTTATCAGAACATGATCACGACCGGACTAAACCCTACACTTTGGTGTTCAATAACAACCCTCTAGGTACTATAGGACATCGCCTAAAACCTAGACCAAGTCTTACTCGAAAATCAATTCGATTGGAACAATCACGAACACATCATAAGATGCCCAAACATTCCCAAACAATACTTGATCAATTTACATAACACCATTGTTCACAAAGGAACCAATTTTAATTACTAAAGTGTTCCACGGTGCCCAACTAAGTCAACTAGAATAGTACTATGGAACCTAGACCGAGACTACACCTTGATCTTAAACTTCAACAATGATACAACCATTCTGATCTGTAACCATGTGGCCAATATAACCATTGCGTAGTACTCGAAAAGAGCTTTCCAATGATAATTTACACGTCCAAAACGGAGTCCGGACGAAGAAGTTATGGTCTCCGGAAGATTGGACGTAAACGGACAATTTTTATAAAGTGTTCGGCCGGACATTAAGAAAAACCTCTGTTTTAGCTCCGAATTTCACTCCTTTCGTTCCAAAACTTAGGAGTACCTATATGTACTTCTATCCTAACATTTAAAGACAAGAAAACTCAATTCATGTGCCTCTAAAACCCAAATAATCCCAAAGTTATTAAAGAACATAAAACTAAATTTCACATCACAAACTTAATCACAAGGGACCCAATTCTATCACTAGAGTGCACTACAATGTTCACTAAGGTTGATTAGAAGGACACCCAAGACTTAGACCAAAACGCATTCTTCAATCACACAAAATAACAAATGAAAGCCTTCAGAGGTTCTGTGCGGCTGCCCACTCGAGTATGTGCGGTCGCACAAATAGCCATCAAACAAGAACAAAACCTTTCAGATAGATGTGCGGTCGCCCACCATATTTTGGGCGGTCGCCCAACCCTCTGTTATGCCGGACTTCGGGAGGGATGAACTGGGTTCTTCCATTTTCAACCCAAACCAAAACTAAACCAAAATCAAACACTCCTAACTAGCATACTAAGATACTAGAGCAACTTATAGGTCTAAAAGAACTCATATAACAACCAAAATCAAGATTAAATCCCAACATTCAACAAAATCACCATTTTTAATCAAAACCCAAAATAAATTCCAAATAAATTCTAAACTCAACCAAACTTCAAATATAACAACTCAAGCATTATATAAGCATGATATGAACATTTTAGCATAAAAAATGGGGGAAAAGCAACTTACTCGGATTTTCTCAAAGTTGCCGGAACTCGAATATTTTTGGCTTCCTACGATCCTATCGACGATCCAAACAAGATTCATGTTTTAAGAAATGAGAAATAATGAGAGGAGGATGATGGAAATGTAGAGAGAAGGGAGAAGAAAAACTTACCCAAATATAGAGAGAGAGAGAGTGTGTGCTGGGAGAGAGAGGGATGAGAAGTGAGGGAGAAGGAGGGGAAAAGAGGGAGTAAGTAGGAGATTTACACATAGACCCCCTCCCCTACACACTAACTCAATCATCTTAATTTCCCCACTAACATTTAAGACCCAACACTTCTACACTAGCACAAATGACCCAAATAAAATGCTAGTCATAATTTATTATAACACATAAAATGCACACATAAATTATTAATTAAATAATAATTTAAATGAATAAATGAGCAAATAAATAAATGATAATTATTTATTACTAATAAAATAGAGCCTAGTTTTCGGGTCGTGACATTCACTCCCCCTTAAAGAAAATTCGACCCGAATTTTAACGAGACTTACCCGAAAGACCAATTAGCTACGGATACGATAGTTCTGCCATTTCTCAAATTCCTCAATTGTCCAATCTAACCCACTACAAGGTAACCTTAAATGATGCTTACGATAACACTACCTCTTGAACCGAATCATTCCATCATTATCTTCATTACAAATCAAAATCCGTACTCAAAATCGAAGAATCCAAATTATTTCCACACATAATTCTCGAGATATCTCAAGCTCGCCTTATTCATAACCTTAACTATACCGCAAAGGTACTTCCATTTGTAATTCGCATACTTAGTATTATTCCCCTGAAATTCAAAACATTACCATCTCGAGCTTAATTAGCTTTTAAAATATGAAAGGCTAAAGAAATTTTCCATCCCCATAATATTCACCAAAGGCTATATCTCTAAGGATTCCCATTATAGTGCTCTCGCTCTAGGTAGCACCTTAAACTAGTGGTGTAATATAAACCCAAAATTTTAATACAAAATGTCCACTTAAATCTACGTCATAATATCATCGTCATAACACTCCAATCCTTGAAAGCCTAAAATAATTACGAATACTCAATAGTCCGAAAATGATCTAAATTTTATCTTCAAGGGATTTCCTCTAACTCCCTTTTTAGTTAATAATCTGTGCTCATATACCCAAGGAAATCAACAAACCTCAAATCTTCAATAGCTAACCCAAGTTAGTCTTTCACGCATACATTTATTAACCTAATGATACTTAGACTCAATAGTACTACCATCATAATAAGCCAATTAGCTAGCAACGTTCCGACTAACCCAATACCAAATCATGATATTCCTTAATTATGCCCAAGTATTGATACTCAACTTTCTTCACATACCTTTGATCCAATTCTGGTAACGCCATCAAGAAGGGATTTAGAACCATAGAACCACTATCTAACCAAAATTTCAAAATGTCTTTAACATAGATTGAGAAATTATTACTCTCCCAAAATGTACTTAGTCCTTTCTAACTTAACACGCTTATCACCATTAATGATCATAACTCCTACAACAAACTCATCATCCATAACAAATCGTACACCTCTCCATACTAATCCATTCCGATGCATTCACGGAGAAGTACTAAAAGTGACCAAAATTTTCCTCAAGAGATTCTCATTGAATCCTCAACTCCTATAACTCAACCGATACAATATGGATATTGATCTAAATATTAGCATTACAACCTTGTACCACAACAACCCAATTTAACCCAAGTTCCCTATCGATCAAGCGACATATTGTCCCCAATATAAATTATACCCAAGACTTCAAAATTAATATTGCCAACAGAATAAGCTAAATTCCCAGCACAACCTTATAATAAAGATTTTCTGATTTTCAATATAGAACCTGAACATTATATATATACCTAGTTTGCTCCTAAACAACGTCAAACATACTCATATAGAAATATTCTCCACCTATCGATGGCACACAAGAAATTCGTAGCATATAGAAAGCTAAACCATACCACTTAACTCATCAATATCCCGCATAGGTGACATAACCAGATCACCTTACCTCAATCAGTAGCGATCACGAAATTCCGTACTCGAGAACACACCTCAACATAAATCACTTAACGAGAACAAACATAAGAATATAGCACAAGACATTTCAACTTTACGAAATAGGTATGCCCGAGCCATCAGATTTGCACTCTCGATTCCCAAACCAACTAACCCCAATGGAACCAACACTATTGACACCAATCCTATACTTGGTATACCACAAAAGAAGGAACACTCGACGTAAATATCACGACTTATAACTCAACCAACTTCTACCTTAACCTCATCCTTCATGAAAACTTAGCTTCTAAACCGCTCAAACTTGTAACACTCAAGTATTGAAGCCTATTCAATATCAGAGTTCTTATTCTCTTTCAAGATCTAAAACCATTGCTCTGATACCAACTGTCACGCCCCGGAAATCTTACAAATCCATAAGTATAAAATTTTTATAATATACATCTCCAAAATGTAATATACCAAACCGGGAGCGTGAATTCAACTATAAACCAATACCATCAAATAACACTTCAACGAGATTATAACTCGGAGACTAGAAACAAATGCGGAAGCAAGAACAACTATTAACAAAAATACCCAAAGTGCAACCGTATATACAACACACTGAACGACTACGAACCCACAATAAAATACATAAAGGATCCGAAGAGCAACTATCTCAAATACGATCAACCTGCTCAGAAGATTCCCGCTACAACGGACCTCACAACGCTACCACTTGCTTTCCTGGGGGGGGTTAAGGAAAAACAATTTGAAACAAGAAACGGGGTGAGATAAAATCTCAGTAAGTTACTAAATGCATCTACATGGCATAATATCATGCAAATCAACGATAACTGAACAAGTAAATCATGTAACAACAAATGAGAAAGCTCCCTATCGCCAACTGTCCCATACCAGTTGGAAATAACGACTAACTCATCATGCAGCACATAAGACTGAAATAAACACGTAACAAAGGATACTTAGCCAAGGTTTCACCAAACTGATAGAACAATCGCTGCGCAGCTTCAACCGATCAACCAAGCAACAATAGCAGTATAACCACCGAATAGAACCCCGGTCAGAACCGACCAATCAATCAATCAACCCATCAAGCCATCTTCATAGTATCATAAAAGCTGAAGAGAAAACCCCCGGTACCGGAACAATAACCATAAGAGTGTCACAAAGGACAAGAGCCATGCCACAAAGTCATGCTCAGTAGCTAGATACATTCCCAAAGTAAGCTAACTTGTCTTTTCCAAGGCCAATCAGGAAAAGGGGGTATAGAAGGGGGCAAAACAATGGTCAACATTATAATGGACTTGGCTTTGCCATTATAATCTTTCCCATCGCCCGATGCAACAAATATGCCAGCTGGGCTTCCAAATAAATGCTAAGTAATAAATACTAGCTTAATTAAATAACTTAGGGTTCCAAAGTAGGGAACCATACCAAATAATCACCATAAAGATGCAACGGTTACTCATGAAGAGTTTAACAACAACGATAACAAGAGTTTCTCATGAAGAGCACACCAACAATAAACGGAATTTCTCATAAAGAGCACAACAACGATAAACGGAATTGCTCATAATGAGCTCAACAACAATGATTATTAGAATACGATAATTCCATAAAGAGGAACCATACCAAATACATTCCAAAGATGATACCCACAAGTTACTCATAAGGAACACAACCCAAACGGTCGCTCACAAATAGTACAACGACTATAACCCAAAATTATCCTAAACGTTTACTCATAAAGATGTACTAGGACTATGAACTCAACCATCTCATCTCACCTGAAATTCCAAAGTAGGAAGTCAGAATGAATACTCCTTAAGGTTAATCAAACCATAAGTACCCAATTGCCAATTCACGCTTTACCTCCGTCCATAACGAACCAATTCTAAACACCCCAAACGAATCTAAAAGGTTACCCTTATTAGAACATGATCACGACCGGACTAAACCCTACACTTTGGTGTTCAATAACAACCCTCTAGGTACTATAGGACATCGCCTAAAACCTAGACCAAGTCTTACTCGAAAATCAATTCGATTGGAACAATCACGAACACATCATAAGATGCCCAAACATTCCCAAACAATGCTTGATCAATTTACATAACACCATTGTTCACAAAGGAACCAATTTTAATTACTAAAGTGTTCCACGGTGCCCAACTAAGTCAACTAGAATAGTACTATGGAACCTAGACCGAGACTACACCTTGATCTTAAACTTCAACAATGATACAACCATTCTGATCTGGAACCATGCGGCCAATATAACCATTGCGTAGTACTCGAAAAGATATTTCCAACGATAGTTTACACGTCCAAAACGGAGTCCGGACGAAGAAGTTATGGTCTCCGGAAGATTGAACGTAAACGGACAATTTTTATAAAGTGTTCGGCCGGACATTAAGAAAAATCCCTGTTTTAGCTCCGAATTTCACTCCTTTCGTTCCAAAACTTAGGAGTACCTATATATACTTCTATCCTAACATTTAAAGACAAAAAAACTCAATTCATGTGCCTCTAAAACCCAAATAATCCCAAAGTTATTAAAGAACATAAAACTAAATTTCACATCACAAACTTAATCACAAGGGACCCAATTCTATCACTAGAGTGCACTACAATGTTCACTAAGGTTGACTAGAAGGACACCCAAGACTTAGACCAAAACGCATTCTTCAATCACACAAAATAACAAATGAAAGCCTTCAGAGGTTCTGTGCGGCCGCCCACTCGAGTATGTGCGGTCGCACAAATAGCCATCAAACAAGAACAAAACCTTTCAGATAGATGTGCGGTCGCCCACCATATTTTGGGCAGTCGCCCAACCCTCTGTTCTGCAGGAAATCGGGAGGGATGAACTGGGTTCTTCCATTTTCAACCCAAACCAAAACTAAACCAAAATCCAACACTCCTAACTAGCATACTAAGGTACTAGAGCAACTTATAGGTCTAAAAGAACTCATATAACAACCAAAATCAAGATTAAATCCCAACATTCAACAAAATCACCATTTTTAATCAAAACCCAAAATAAATTCCAAATAAATTCTAAACTCAACCACACTTCAAATATAACAACTCAAGCATTATATAAGCATGATATGAACATTTTAGCATAAAAAATGGGGGAAAAGCAACTTACTCGGATTTTCTCAAAGTTGCCGGAACTCGAATATTTTTGGCTTCCTACGATCCTATCGACGATCCAAACAAGATTCATGTTTTAAGAAATGAGAAATAATGAGAGGAGAACGATGGAAATGTAGAGAGAAGGGAGAAGAAAAACTTACCCAAATATAGAGAGAGAGAGAGAGTGTGTGCTGGGAGAGAGAGGGATGAGAAGTGAGGGAGAAGGAGGGGAAAAGAGGGAGTAAGTAGGAGATTTACACATAGACCCCCTCCCCTACACACTAACTCAATCATCTTATTTTCCCCACTAACATTTAAGACCCAACACTTCTACACTAGCACAAATGACCCAAATAAAATGCTAGTCATAATTTATTATAACACATAAAATGCACACATAAATTATTAATTAAATAATAATTTAAATGAATAAATGAGCAAATAAATAAATGATAATTATTTATTACTAATAAAATAGAGCCTAGTTTTCGGGTCGTGACAGGAACGCTGTTTTGACATCCATTTGCCATATCTCATAGTCAAAATATGCGGCTATGGCAAGTAAAATTCTTATAGACTTGATCATTGCTACGGGCGAAAAGGTTTCATCATAGTCAATACCATGAATCTGCCTATAGCCTTTCGCTACAAGTCTAGCTTTATAAATATGCACCTTTCCATCCAGTCAGTTTTCTTTTTGAAAACCCACTTGCATCCTATGGTTTTTACACATTTGGCCGCATCAATCAAGTTCCAAACTTGATTATCATACATGGACTTAATTTCAGATTTCATGGCTCCAAGCCATTTATCTGAATCAGGAGCAGACATCGCTTCTTGATAGGAAGTAGGTTCGTCATCAACTATGACTTCTACTTCATTGCTATCCGTCATGAGAAATCCATATCTCTCAGGTTCGGATCACACCCTACCAGTTCTGCGAGGGACTTGAGTAATCTTATTAGGTTCCACAGCTCCTTGTGAAACTTGACCAGACCTAACTATCGGTTCCATGTAATTTTTGGGTTCTTGAACCTGTCGCGACCCCGAACCCCGCGGCCCGGGATCGCGAGCTGGACGTCGACTTAAAACCCAAACTCTAAAATATAGGAGTTAAAAATTCCATTTTGAACCAAAAGATGATAACATAAGGTTTTACAAATCCAAGTTTAAATCAACAAAGTACATCTAACATAAGCTCCACAGCTTATGCCCAAAAGGATAAAATATACAATTCTTAATGACGTCAATAATGGTGACACTATCCCCAAAAGGTTATACATTTAAATAATGTAAACCGATCCATAACAACCTGCCCCAAAATCTCAATCCTCTCGACGTCCTCCTCGATCCGCAAATCCTAATCCTTTTCCTCCTGGGGGGGGGTTAAGGAAAAACAAAGATGGAAATAAACGGGGTGAGATAAAATCTCAGTAAGTTACTAATGCAACTACATGACATGCTAATATGCAATAACCGATAGTAATTAACATAAGATAGATAGCAGCGGAATAATAAGTGACATGCTGTCGAACAGTAACATCCAATAATCAATCATATAAATAAACATATAACAACAAATGAGAGGCTCCCTATCGCCAACCGTCCCATACCGGTTGGAAATAACGACCAGCTCATCATGCAACACATAAAGCTGAAATAAACACTCATAAGTGGATACATAGCCAAGGTTTCACCCAACTGAAAAACCAAATAAAGGTCGCTGCGCAGCTTCAGTAATCAACAATCAACATCTTCATAGCAGCATGAAAGCTCGAAGAGAAAACCCCGGTACCGGAACCAATAACCATAAGAGTGTCACAAGGGACAAGGACCATGACACAAAGTCATGCCCGTTAGCTAGATACATTCACAGAGGAACGCTAACTTGACTTTTCCAAGGCCAATCTGGAAAAGGGTATAGAAGGGGGCAAAACAATGGTCAACATTATAATGGGCTTGGCTTTGCCATTATAATCTTTCCCATCGCCCGATGCAACAAATATGCCAGCTGGGCTTCTAATTAAATGCTAAGTAATAATATTTTAGCATGGATAAACAACTTAAGGTTCCAAAGTAGGGAACCACACCAATTAAATCACCATAAAGATGCAAACGATTACTCAAGAAGAGTTCAACAACAATAGTACAAGAAGTTTCTCATAAAAGAGTCCAACAACATTGACCATTAAAACATAATGATTCAAAGATAAGGCACGTACCAAATACATCCTAAATATGGTACCCACAAGTTAATCACAAAGAGCACAACCCAAACGGTCGCTCACCAATGGCACAATGACTATTACCAAAATGATCATAAACATTTACTCATAAAGATATACTAGGACAATGAACTCAACCATCTCATCACACCTGGAATTCCAAAGTAGGAAATCAGAATGAATACACCTTAAGGTTAATCAAACCGTAGGTACCCAATTGCCAATTCACGCTTTATCTCCGTTCATAACGAACCCATTCTAAACACCCCAAAACTAATCCAAAAGGTTACACTTATTAGAACATGATCACGACTGGACTAAACCCTACACTTTGGTGTTCAGTAACCACCCTCTAGGTACTATAGGACATCGCCTAAAACCTAGACCAAGACTCACTCAAAAATCGATTCGATCGGAACAATCACGAACATATCATAAGATGCCCAAACATATACCAAATGATCATCACAAAGATAAGTCAAACCAACAATATCTCAATAAGATGTTCCAAATCCCAATTAACACTTAATAAATTTCAAACACAAACTTGATCACAAAGGACCCAATTCTATCACTAGAGTGTACTACAATGATCATTAAGGTCGACTAGAAGGACACCCAAGATTTGGATCAAAACGCATTCTTCAACCACACAAAATAACAAATGAAAACTTTCAGAGGTTCTGTGCGGCCGCCCAAACTCAACTGTGCGGTCGTCCAAAAAGCCATCAAACAAGAACAAAACCTTTCAGATAGATGTGCGGTCGCCCAGACATTTTTAGGCGGTCGCCCAATACTCTGGTCTTCCGGAATTCAGGAAGAACAAACTGGGTTCTTCCATTTTTAACCCAAAACAAAACTAAACCCAAATCCAACACTCTTAACTAGCATACTAAGGTACTAGAGAAACTTATGGGTCTAAGAGAACTCATATAACAACATTTAACAACCAAAATCAAAAATCAAACCCAACATTCATAAATCACCATTTTTGACCCAAAATCCAAATAAATTCCAAATAAATTGCAACCTCATCCAAACCTCAAATATAACAACAAAAACATTATATGAACATGATATGAACATTTTAACATCAAAATGGGGGAAAAGTAACTTACTTGGATTTTCTCAAAGTTGATGGATTTCAAATATTTTTGATTCTACGCGATCCTATCGACGATCTAAACACATTTCGAGTTTTAAGAAATGAGAGATTATGAGAGGAAGAGGAAGATAATGAAGAGAGAAGGAAGAGAAGAAAAACTCACCTTTTGCTTGGAGAGAGAGAGAAAAGAGCTGGGAATGAATTTTTGTGAGGGAGAAGGAGAAGAAGGAAGGAGGTGAAGTAAAATCGAAGTTACACTTAGGCCCCTTCCCCATCTACTAACACAATACTACACTCCCTGCTAACAACTAAGACCCAATATTTCTACACTAGCACAAATAACTCAAATAAAATGCTAGGCATAAATATTATAACACATAAAATGCACACATAAATTTTTAAATAAATAATAATTTAAATAAATAAATAAGCAAATAAATAAATAATTATTATTTATTACAAATAAAATAGAGCCTAGTTTTCGGGTCGTGACATTCACTCCCCCTTAAAGAAAATTCGACCCGAATTTTAACGAGACTTACCCGAAAGGCCAAATAGGTACGGATACGGTAGTTCCGCCATTTCTCAAATTCCACAATTGTCCAATCTAACCCACTACAAGGTAACCTCAAATGATGCTTACGATAACACTACCTCATGAACCGAATCGTTCCATCATTAACTTTATTACTAATCAAAATCCGTACTCAAAATCGAAGAATCCAAATTATTTCCATACATAATTCTCGAGATATCTCAAGCTCGCCTTATTCATAGCCTTAACTACACCGCAAAGGTACTTCCATTTGTAAATCGCATGCTTAGTATTATTCCCCAGAATTTTCAAAACATTACCATCTCGAGCTTAATTAGCTTTTAAAATATGAAAGGCTAAAGAAATTTTTCCATCCCCATAATATTCACCAAAGGCTATATCTCTAAGGGTTCCCATTATAGTGCTCTCGCTCTAGGTAGCACCTTAAACTAGAGGTGTAATATAAACCCAAAATTTTAATACCAAATGTTCACTTAAATCTACGCCATAATATCATCGTCATAATACTCCAATCCTTGAAAGCCTAAAATAATTACGAATACGCAACAGTCCGAAAATGATCTAAATTTTATCTTCAAGGGATTTCCTCTAGCTCCCTTTTTAGTTAATAATTTGTGCTCATATACCCAAGGAAATCAACAAATCTAAAATCCTCAATAGCTAACCCAAGTTAGTCTTTCACGCATACATTTATTAACCTAATGATACTTAGGCTCAATAGTACTACCATCATAATAAACCAATTAGCTAGCAACGTTCCAACTAACCAAATACCAAATCGTAGTATTATATAATATGCCCAAGTATTGATACTCCACTTCCTTCACATACTCTTGATCCAATTCGGGAAACGCCACCAAGAAGGGATTTAGAACCATAGAACCACTATCTAACCAAAATTTCAAAATGTCTTTAACATAGATCGAGAAATTATTACTCTCCCAAAATGTACTTAGTCCTTTCTAACTTAACACGCTTACCACCATTAATGATCATAACTCCTACCACAAACTCATCATCCATAACAAATCCTACACCTCTCCATGCTAATCCATTCCGATACATTCACGGAGATGCACTAAAAGTGACCAAAATTTTCCTCAAGAGATCCTCATTGAATCCTCAACTCCTATAACTCAACCGATACAATATGGATATTGATCTAAATATTAGCATTACAACCTTGTACCATAACAACTCAATTTAACCCAAGCTTCTCCTCAAACACTGGGTACTATTCGGAAGAAAACGAAAATCTTACGAATGATATATACACCCAACAAATTGACCGAAACTAAATACTCGGATTTCAATCAAGAAAAGATAGGTATAACTCTACCCAAAGGAACGGTCTCAAACAGTTTTAAGAAATTAGGAATGGAGAATATAACAATCCCCTAGAACAATAGATTAAAGCAATAGTAACATCAAAATCTTGTAATAGCAACATGGCTAATTTAGCAAGTGAGACATAACCATACTTTAAGCACATCATAAGCACATAAGACTTCATCAGATACCCTAAACTCCTCCGTAGGAGTAGACACCTACAACACATAAGTCAAAGACTCAGAAGAAATAAATGCGACTAAATGCACAGAAACACATAAATGCGATGATCCTAAAATGCACGCGCTCGCTCTCACGACGCAAAATAATACCTCCTGAAATTATCCGTTACCTGGTGAGTGCCGATTGATTGCAAATACTCTACCCGAAACCTTCGGCTTCCCCGAAGCATCCCTCTTCTGACCCTGTGGTATTCCAGTTCCTGTCCCCGATGACTGAACTCTAAACCTCGGACAATCTTTAACGAAGTGTCCCAACTGACCACACTTCACACATTTTCCTTGCTTCTTCCAACACTTGTCTTCTGAGTGTCCTTTCCTCTGACAGTAGCTGCAGACTTTCCCATTTCGTGTCCCCTTATTAGAACCTTGATTTCCTACTGTTGGTTGCCCTTGAAGTTGCCCTCTGAATCGAGTTGGCACTCCAGAATTACCTCTGTTATCCGAATGTTGCTGTTGTGACTTACTCTGCCCTCCTTGCTTACCCGGGTTAACCATCTCAGTCTTCCTTTTGTGTTCCCCAATATCCTGCTCAATCAAGTAGGCTCGATCCACCGCATCCTAAAAAGGTTGAATTCTTTGGGCTAAAAGTTGAGTCCTAATAGCTGTCTTCAAACCCCTGATCAATCTCATCGCTTTCTGCTCCTCGGTCCGCACAAGGTAGTCACAACACCTGGCTAATTCTGCGAACTTAGCTGAGTACTGTGCTACTGACATCATGCCTTGCTCCAAGCTGAGGAACTCGATCTCTTTCCGGTTTTGATCCACTAGAGAGATAAAATGATCCTTGAATTTCCTCACGAACCACTCCCAAGGATATGGTACAAGAGTCGCATCCCAACTGGTCTTCAGTGCCTTCCACCAATGTTCCGCAGCCCCCACGAGCTTATAAGCTGCAAAAAGAACCCTATCCTCATCAGTGCAACCAAAGACATCGTAGATTTTCTCCATCGATTCTATCCATAGCTCGGCTTTCTTCACATCCGGCTCACCGTCGTACTCACTTGGTTTCAACTTTAAGAACTGCTCCAACCCATATCGCGGAGGTGCTACATGTTCCTCTCTCGGCCCTTGGTCACGAATTGATTTCACGGCCGCTTCAAACCTGCCCTGAAACACTGCACGGTTTTCTTCCCTTAGACCATTAAGATTCTGAGTCCCACTGATGTCTTCACCAGCTCTTCTTCTAGCCATTGAGAACAATTACCTGTATAAAACATCAACCGTTACTCACTCCGAACACAACTACCCTCCTAGGTCGTTCTAGCCACCTATACCGATACTTAGAGCTAAACCATAGCTCTGATACCAACTGTCGTGACCCCGAACCCCGCGGCCCGGGATCGCGAGCTGGACGTCGACTTAAAACCCAAACTCTAAAATATAGGAGTTAAAAATTCCATTTTGAACCAAAAGATGATAACATAAGGTTTTACAAATCCAAGTTTAAATCAACAAAGTACATCTAACATAAGCTCCACAGCTTATGCCCAAAAGGATAAAATATACAATTCTTAATGACGTCAATAATGGTGACACTATCCCCAAAAGGTTATACATTTAAATAATGTAAACCGATCCATAACAACCTGCCCCAAAATCTCAATCCTCTCGACGTCCTCCTCGATCCGCAAATCCTAATCCTTTTCCTCCTGGGGGGGGGGTTAAGGAAAAACAAAGATGGAAATAAACGGGGTGAGATAAAATCTCAGTAAGTTACTAATGCAACTACATGACATGCTAATATGCAATAACCGATAGCAATTAACATAAGATAGATAGCAGCGGAATAATAAGTGACATGCTGTCGAACAGTAACATCCAATAATCAATCATATAAATAAACATATAACAACAAATGAGAGGCTCCCTATCGCTAACCGTCCCATACCGGTTGGAAATAACGACCAGCTCATCATGCAACACATAAAGCTGAAATAAACACTCATAAGTGGATACATAGCCAAGGTTTCACCCAACTGAAAAACCAAATAAAGCTCGCTGCGCAGCTTCAGTAATCAACAATCAACATCTTCATAGCAGCATGAAAGCTCGAAGAGAAAACCCCGGTACCGGAACCAATAACCATAAGAGTGTCACAAAGGACAAGGACCATGACACAAAGTCATGCCCGTTAGCTAGATACATTCACAGAGGAACGCTAACTTGACTTTTCCAAGGCCAATCTGGAAAAGGGTATAGAAGGGGGCCAAACAATGGTCAACATTATAATGGGCTTGGCTTTGCCATTATAATCTTTCCCATCGCCCGATGCAACAAATATGCCAGCTGGGCTTCTAATTAAATGCTAAGTAATAATATTTTAGCATGGATAAACAACTTAAGGTTCCAAAGTAGGGAACCACACCAATTAAATCACCATAAAGATGCAAACGATTACTCAAGAAGAGTTCAACAACAATAGTACAAGAAGTTTCTCATAAAAGAGTCCAACAACATTGACCATTAAAACATAATGATTCAAAGATAAGGCACGTACCAAATACATCCTAAATATGGTACCCACAAGTTAATCACAAAGAGCACAACCCAAACGGTCGCTCACCAATGGCACAATGACTATTACCAAAATGATCATAAACATTTACTCATAAAGATATACTAGGACAATGAACTCAACCATCTCATCACACCTGGAATTCCAAAGTAGGAAATCAGAATGAATACACCTTAAGGTTAATCAAACCGTAGGTACCCAATTGCCAATTCACACTTTATCTCCGTTCATAACGAACCCATTCTAAACACCCCAAAACTAATCCAAAATGTTACACTTATTAGAACATGATCACGACTGGACTAAACCCTACACTTTGGTGTTCAGTAACCACCCTCTAGGTACTATAGGACATCGCCTAAAACCTAGACCAAGGCTCACTCGAAAATCGATTCGATCGGAACAATCACGAACATATCATAAGATGCCCAAACATATACCAAATGATCATCACAAAGATAAGTCAAACCAACAATATCTCAATAAGATGTTCCAAATCCCAATTAACGCTTAATAAATTTCAAACACAAACTTGATCACAAAGGACCCAATTCTATCACTAGAGTGTACTACAATGATCACTAAGGTCGACTAGAAGGACACCCAAGATTTGGATCAAAACGCATTCTTCAACCACACAAAATAACAAATGAAAACTTTCAGAGGTTCTGTGCGGCCGCCCAAACTCAACTGTGCGGTCGCCCAAAAAGCCATCAAACAAGAACAAAACCTTTCAGATAGATGTGCGGTCGTCCAGACATTTTTGGGCGGCCGTCCAATACTCTGGTCTGCCGGAATTCGGGAAGAACAAACTGGGTTCTTCCATTTTTAACCCAAAACAAAACTAAACCCAAATCCAACACTCTTAACTAGCATACTAAGGTACTAGAGCAACTTATGGGTCTAAGAGAACTCATATAACAACATTTAACAACCAAAATCAAACCCAACATTCATAAATCACCATTTTTGACCCAAAATCCAAATAAATTCCAAATAAATTGCAACCTCATCCAAACTTCAAATATAACAACAAAAGCATTATATGAACATGATATGAACATTTTAACATCAAAATGGGGGAAAAGTAACTTACTTGGATTTTCTCAAAGTTGATGGATTTCAAATATTTTTGATTCTACGCGATCCTATCGACGATCTAAACACATTTCGAGTTTTAAGAAATGAGAGATTATGAGAGGAAGAGGAAGATAATGAAGAGAGAAGGAAGAGAAGAAAAACTCACCTTTTGCTTGGAGAGAGAGAGAAAAGAGCTGGGAATGAATTTTTGTGAGGGAGAAGGAGAAGAAGGAAGGAGGTGAAGTAAAATCGAAGTTACACTTAGGCACCTTCCCCATCTACTAACACAATACTACACTCCCTGCTAACAACTAAGACCCAATATTTCTACACTAGCACAAATAACTCAAATAAAATGCTAGGCATAAATATTATAACACATAAAATGCACACATAAATTTTTAAATAAATAATAATTTAAATAAATAAATAAGCAAATAAATAAATAATTATTATTTATTACAAATAAAATAGAGCCTAGTTTTCGGGTCGTGACAGAACCTCTTCAAGACTAATTTTACTCCCAATAGTTCTTTTAGAGAGAAACTCTTTCTCTAGAAAAGCACCATCTCGTGTAACAAACACTTTGTTGTCCGCGCGGTTATAAATGTAGTATCCTTTAGTTTCCTTAGGATATCCCACGAAATTACATTTATCAGACTTGTGTGCGAGTTTGTCAAAGATAAGCCTCTTGACATATGCCTCACAACCCCAAATCTTCATAAAAGAAAGATTAGGCTTCTTTCTTTTCCACATCTCATATGGTGTTTTAGGAACATATTTTGTTGGAACATTATTTAGTGTAAGAGCAGCAGTTTCTAGTGCATGTCCCCAAACGGATAAAGGAATATCAACTTGACTCATCATGGAGCAGACCATATCCAATAAAGTCTTATTTCTCTGCTCAGACACACCATTCCATTGTGGTGTTCCAGGTGTATTTAATTGTGAAACAATTCCACAATCTTTAAGATGATTGTCAAATTTTTGGCTTAAATATTCTCCACCACGATCAGATCGAAGTGCTTTAATAGTTTTTCCATGTTGATTTTGTACTTCATTTTGAAATTTTCTAAATATCTCAAAAGATTCACTTTTATGTTTCATTAAGTAGACATAGCCATATCTACTAAAATCATCAGTGAATGTTATGAAGTATTGATATCCTCCCCTAGCACTGCTGCTCATTGGTCCATACACATCAATATGTATGAGTCCCAATAAGTCACTAGCCCTTTCACTACTCTTAGTAAAAGGTGTCTTTGTCATCTTTCCAAGTAAACAAGACTCACAAGTTTCATATGATTCAAAATCATGTGAATCTAAAAGTTCGTCCCCATTGAGTTTTGAGATAAGTTTCTCATTAATATGACCAAGACGGCAATGCCACAAATAAGTATGATTTACATCATTAGGTATGGATTTCTTATTTACATTATAAATATTCTCATTATTTCTATTTTCAACATCAAGAACATAAAGGCCATTAAATGAACATGCAGTACAATAAAGCATCTCATTTAAATAAATAGAAAACTTCTTATTTTTAATAATAAAACTATAACCTTCATTATCCAAACATGAAACATAAATAATATTTCTACTCAGATCCGGAACGTAATAACAATTGTTCAAAATACGAATTAATCCGCTAGGTAAAATGACATCATATGTTCCTACGGCTAATGCACCAACTCTTGCTCCATTCCCCACTCGTAGGTCCACCTCTCCATCTTTGAGTAGCCTCCTATTCCTTAGTGCCTGCACATTTAAACAAATGTGAGATCCACATCCAGTATCTAATACCCAGGAACTAGAAGTAGAAAGTAGAATATCTATAACATAGATACCTGAAGTAGATGCAGTCCCACTGCCCTTTTTCTTCTTTAACTCTTCCTTGTAAACCTTGTAATTGCGTTTCCAATGACCAATCTCATTGCAGTGGAAACAGATTGCATCCTTTTGGGAAGTAGGTTTAGCGACAGTAGCATTGGAAACAATTGCCTTGCTAATCTTGGGTTTGACAATTTTTGTCTTACCCTTTCCTTTGCCTTTATAGCCCTTTCCTTCCTTTGACAATATGAGCACAGGAGCGACTTCTTTACCGATTTTCTTTTCCGCTGTCTTTAGCATCCCATGCAACTCAGACAGGGACTTATCCATTCCATGCATATTAAAGTTCATTACGAACTGATTATAGCTCTTGTGCAATGAATTAAGAATAAAATCAGTGGCCAACTCAACATCAATGGGATGGCCAAGCCTCTCTAGATGCTCAAAGTGAGCCTTCATCTTCAAAACATGTGGGCCCATAGCCTGCCCTTCGTTCATCTTGCATGAGACCAGAGCAGCTATAGTGTTGAACCTTTCTTGCCTTGCCTGTTCTTGAAACATATCTTTCAATTCAACGGCCAAGTCATATGCCTCAAAGTGTTCAAGAGTCTTCTGAAGCTCAGAACAAATGGCAGCAAGCATGAGACAACCCACCTCACGAGAATCACTCTTTTGCTTCTTGTAGGCGTTTCTCTCATCCTTAGGGGCAGATGATTCAGGTTCTTCAGGAACGGGTTCATCAAGAATGTACAGCTTGTCTTCATGCCTCAGAACAATTCTAAGGCTTCGGATCCAATCTGACACGACCCAAGTCCCGGGATTCCCTAATAGAACCTCGAACCTGGTGCGCGTAACTAACAAGAAACAAGAAACTAACAGGAAACAGGAACAATACCTGTTAAAAACAAAACTGACATGATATGTATACTCAAGAGTAGGGAGCTAAGATAGCTCACACGAGTTCTAGACCAAGAAAATTAAAACCAAACAAGGTTATATACAGCGGAAGACATGCCTAGCAAATAAGCTGGCATCAAGAACTGTCTAGGGACAACAAATACTACCCCAATACAAGCCCAGGGTTTATTAACTCATACAAGATCGTCCTTACCAAAATATAAAAGGACACTAACTTCGAACAAGAATATCCTGCTGAGTAAGTTCCCAGCTAAGTCGAGCCTCACTGCGTACTATCCCCTGCTTTCCTGGGGGGGGAACAATTAAACAAATAAAGGGTGAGATAAATCTCAGTAAGCTATTAACATGCAACTATATGTCATGTTATCATGCAGTACAAGTAGATACTCAAGTAATCATATATCAAGTATCATTAAGTAACAAGTATAGGAGAGGCTAAGCCAACCCAACAAGTAATCCAGCTCAAGAAATGATCAGGTAACAAGTAGTCAAGTAGTGTGAGAGGCTAAACCAGCTCACCAAGATGCACATAGGCCTATCACGCATTGTACCTGAATCCTTCCTTATTTCTCCCAATAATACCATTTGTTGTCGATGCTTTTCTAGCTGAGGACAACCAAGAACAGGAACAAGAGACTGCTGTGCAGTATATAAGAAGACCTGGTAACCAGTGTCATCCACAAGATACAAAATCCACGTGGTGAACAAGACGGGAGTTAGCATTCACTTAGGTCAGGCTTATTTCTCCAACCAAGGAAGCTATGCCCTTACTATGGCCGGTAGTAAGGGGTCGGGCGGAAATACATAGGGACCCGATTGTCACTTAAACCCCAGCTCTCGCGACAAGCGTGAACCTATATATTTTCGAACAAGCAAGGAGAACCAGCTGGACTCACCAAGAATGCACAAGTAGATATTTACTTGAACTACGAGAACAGAACTCAGTCCCTTATTAGTGGACTATTCTTTATGCACCATGTAATTATGTATCATGTGCTCACAAGAATATGCACCATGTAATTATGTATCATGTGCTCACAAGAATATGCACCATGTAATTATGTATCATGTGCTCAATATAAGTACACGTACGCAATTATTGCGAATACAAACCAAGATAACAATGGCACATAAGGTGTCCATGTAACACGATCAATCCAAGTAAGAGTCCATTTATAACAGACTTCAGTCAAGTAGTAGGGTATTTCACTTTGTCACATGCCAAGTTTGCACGTACATATTCATATCACGTTTAACACATTAAAGTGTCTATCCCGATACCCTTACTATCAAATAGAGCCCAATACCTTAGACTCTAAACACGTAGTAGAATAGGTCACATTGTACCTAGACACAGTCATACTTCACGTATATGTATCGTTATTAATCAAATACATTTTCTAACACATATTGTGTTCTCTAGTTATTCTTATTAACTTAAATCGTAGTATTCATGATTATATGAATTATCTTCATATTACACTAGTCCCTATTTTCTTTAGGACCCCATCTCAAGACAAGATATCTTCTTTATTCTTTATATACTTCATTGAGTATATACACGATTAAAACCAATCACTAGCACTTTAGTGTTTGTTCATAACACTTATAATACACATATATCAAATTCAAGTATGTAGTAGAGTTATTCATACCACGTACTAATCAATCAAGAAGCCACATTCTATCAAGTAAATATATGCAAGATTTGCATATACACATCAAGACTCTTTCAAGTTTATTACCATACACCTATATTGGTGTCAAGGCACGTACAAGATTTTATAATCTTATTTTCAAGTCTTAATCCAATTATTTGGATGTTCAAGTCATGTACAAGATTTTATTGTCTTATACTTCAAGTTACTGTCTCATCTTAAGACATTCAAGACATATACAAGATTTTATCATCTTATATCCAAGTTCTCAATCCATTTTCTTGGATGGTTAAACATGTACAAGAGTTAATTAACTTATACTTAAGTTATCAATCCAACTCTTTGGTTATTTAAGACAAGTACAAGATTTTCTCATCTTATATTCACGTTTTAATTAAGAAGATGAGCTATACATCTCCCAATCAAGTTCACGATCCTATTCCTAGGATATTCAAGTTCAAGACATTAGTTGGTGTCCTTTAGGTACACAAACTTTAGCTACGAGAGGGGAGACTAATCCAAGATTCGTGGACTAGCTCAACGGGAAACAAGCTTCAAGTAATCAAGAAGTCACATTGTTATCAAGCAACTATGTGCGATGATTGCACATACAAGTCAATAATATTTCTTATTCACGTTAAGGCTTGTTCTGAGCACTTTCGAGTTTACACCTTACCCATATATTGGTGTCAAGGCATATACAAGATTTATTAATCTTATATTCAAATATTAATCCAATTATTTGGATATTCAAGTCATGTACAAGATTTTTATTATCTTATATTCAAGTAATAATGTCAATCTTTGGACATTCAATCATGTATAAGAGTTATACACTTTACTCTTACCAATTCTCAATCCTATTCTTAGGATGTTCACGTTCAAAACATTGTTTTATACCCCTAAGGTACACAAACTTTGATTCCAAGACACAATAAAGAGTTCTTATTCTTGTACTTAATCAATTCAATGTCTCAAAACACCTATCTAGGTGCCCTAGACAAACACCCAAAATCTCATTAGGTAGTTAAAGTGTGCTTTGAATAGCTCTCTAAGTCTAGCTTATTCAGCTTCTTTCGGATCTTGATTCCGACTCTCCTATAGAAAGTTATGGAGGAAACAATTCAGGAAAACAAATCAGAATTTTTACTTGGCACGACCGTGCTCTAGAAATTGGCACGACCGTGCTAACACTGCCGAGGGATTTTCACACAAAATTCATTTTCGGCACGACCGTGCCTAATAAAGGCACATGACCGTGCTCAGCCCTGGCACGACCGTGCTCTACAATTTGGCACGACCGTGCTATCACTGACGAGGGAATTTGCTTAAAGGTAACATTTTGGCACGACCGGGCCAAATAAAGGCGCACGACCGTGCGGTACAAATTTTGGCCCTTTTCCCCTGAATTCAAGTTTCATTAATTCTCCGTCCCACACGTAGGAGTAACATTTAACTAACACTCCTAACATTCTCAGGAGTATACTAACAAGTTTAGAACTCCTATTTCAAGCCCAATTCATTTCTTTTACCGTCCCATAAATAATAGGACAATTTCTTTTTATTCCACTTAAATATTTCACCGTCCCAAAAGTATAAGTACAATTTTATTTTATACTAATATACCCATCTAGGGATACTTCCATTCATTTCCCCGTACCACAAATAATGGTACAATTTTTCTAATAATATTTAAATCAAGTTAATATTTCTCCGTCCCACGAATATGAGTATAATTTCCTTTACTAATACTTTTCATTCATTCTCAGATTCAAGTTTAAAGCATTTGTTTTCATACGAATACTCCCTTCGTTCCAAATTTACAAGTATCACAAAAATTGCTCAAAACACAATTTTAACAAGAACAAGTAGCGGGAATAACATATATACATGTTATTACAAGTAAGGGGAAGCTAATAGCTTACCTATTCAAAAATCAAGTTGACCCAAATTAATTTCTGATCGGCCTGGAACGCTCTATTCAACGCCACGAATATTTATCCGGGACCGGAATCACGAACAGAGGGATAATTAATCGCGAGGAGTCGAGAATAGGGTAAACCCTAAACCTACTTTAGAACAGAAGGAGTATGCGTAGAGAAATTTGGGGGAAAATGGTTTCTCAGTGGGAAACCCAAGGTGATATACTTGGCCACTTTCCAAGAATTGCAATTTGGCCCCTCAAGTTCTAATTTTGACAAAAAGGCCCCTAAACTTTCATCTTTGACATTTAACCACCTTAATTTTCTAAAGTAGTTAAATAATTAACTCAAATAAAATAGCATATAAATATGCTAGTCAAGAATTTAACAAATAAGTCAAATATTTAACAAATAAGTCAAATATTTAACGAGATTAAGGATGGGCGTTACACAATCCGTGAAGTTAGCTCCATTCTCTTGAAGTTTTTCCTTCTCAGGAATAGATCGCAGTGATAAAGAACTTTTATTTTGAGCCATTATCTACAATTATGCAAACATGTAATCACATATAAGTACCAACTTAATTAAAGATATTATAAGTTTTAGTATTTCATAAATACTCCCACTAAATTATATAACATTCATATACATCCAATATATGATATAATTTAAATGGGCTAAGATCCATATTTCATTTAATTTTACATCCGCGAGGACAGGAAGCATAAGATTAAACTATTTAGGTAGATAACTCCTTATCAATCATATCATATATGACTCTTAGATCTTTTATGAGATTTTAGCAAGACATCATATGTCATGCATGTTTTAATCTCATCTGTGCCATAGGCCCAAAACTCTTTTGATAGCCTAATTAAGTCAACCCACTTTAAACGTATAGGAACCACTCTTTCACTCATCTTGTTCATACATGAATAAAATCAATGCACCTCGCGAGGGTTAGAGCATGCATGAAAGTACCCACGTAATCCCAAGTGTTTTAATCATGGGTTTGCACGTAACTTAAATTTTGAATGAAGGTTCAAACATATAGCCTATAACACATTTATGATCACATAAGATAAACATGTTACACATCAAGTTTAGTCATTAAATTAATCTCCATTAATTTAAAAATAATATTTATGTGTCATTAGTTTCTCTATAATTATGAGGATGGAACTCTTTGAACTTTGGTTATCATCTCCAAATCAAGACAACAAGAAGTGCGGCCGAACTAAGCCATAGGCAACCACAATTCCTCACTAATTCAAGAAACCAAGAAAATAGTCCATGTGGCCGAAACTAAGCAATAGATGGTCTCGATGAACGTAGGCCAATTGCATTCACAATTCCACATGGATCTCCAAACTTGAATCAAGAACTTTGTTTCTCAATTTTAGCAATTATAAACTCTTCATAATTCTAACTTCGTTTTATCTTTGAATCTTTGATTGCGATCAATTTTGGGAAACACAGTCTCGAGAACGAATGCTAGCCATATAAAACTTGATCCAATCTCAAAATTCACAAGACTAAAACAAATAGTAAATTCAAACCTCGAGATCCACACCGAACCCCAGCCCCGCGCCCGTACCAGACCTAGGATCCGGAAGGGTCACAGTCTGGGTCCGGTCGGACCTCCTCTGAAAAATCAAATTTTTAAAATTCCAAAATTTGTCCCAAATTGTTTAACCCGATTCAATTAAGATTTGGTGTTCTTGATGAGCCAATCACCATGAACATCAGAACCTAGAATAAACAATTTATTCTTGAATCTCTAGATTATCAAAACTTTGATCCAATCAAAATTGATAGTCCAAACAATTTTAATCCAACATAATTTTTATTGCGATTGAATAGTGCGATTAAAGTTTATAAAACAATAAACCACATAAAACACATATAACACATAAACATCATAATCCCAATATTCAAATCATGCTAGGCACATAAACAATTTATATCCATACAACATGATTATGTATTGAAATAATCAACATGAACGGGGCTCTGATACCACTGTTGGGTTTCGTAGTAACATGCGCAGCGGAATAAAGCATTTAAAGTTTTATGAAACCCAAAGCCCATAGATCCATTCATATGATTAAGTCAAGTACATCTACGATGAATACAAGAATACTACCCCTTGATGCGTTTGTTTAGTTTTCTTGATCTTGAATCTTGGTTCTTCGCGCTTCTCCGAATCACGAACGCAGGAACACGAACAGAAAGATGATAAAGCAATCAACCTCTATGGATATCCACACGCGAATGAATATTAAGAACTCTTTCTTAATCTTGACTGCTAGATCAAAAAGGGACTATATGAATTTATATATTATTGATCTTGATTCTCAATCTTGATCAATGAAATTGTTTCTCTAAACAAGTGAATCAATCCATAACAATGGCTGGTGAAAAGTTATTTATATAGGTCTAAGTCCTTAACCCTTAAGGTCTTAGGAAACCTAAATCCCGTCACTTAATTGCACTGCAAGATTTTAGCCCGAAAGTACTGGCACGACCGTGCCCTAAAACTGGCACAGTCGTGCCAATCCATGCGTGTCTGCCTTCCAGCCGGCCATTATTGGCACGGTCGTGCTTTGCATTTGGCACGGACGTGCTTAGCACGGTCATGCTTTATCCTTGGCACGGTCGTGCCGATCATGCCGCCAGACACTTGCCTTGGTCGATTAATGGCACGGTCGTGCCCTATAAATGGCACGGTCGTGCCAGACCAAAATTCTGCCATTTTGCCCTTTTAACAATTCGTTCTTTTGTGTGTGACCCCATAGGATTATATCAAGTTGGCAATGAGCCCAAACACACTTTATCTCATAAATCATGAGCGAGCAAGCCATCATGATTACCCAAATGATATAACTTGTCAAAGTTCGTTAATCCATTATAGAACATATCATAATCCTTTTGTCCACGATGTCATTGAACCTAAGCCATGGTCAATGGACAACTTACAATGTTCAATACTTTCTCGATTCCGAATATATTGATAATACAAATCACATTTGAGTACTGCCATGCATTTCATCAATACTATTCATCATATGATTATCTATCAAACTTATACTTAATAATTAATCATAATTATCAGGGACGGGGATTATTATAATAAATATGCAAAGGATATAATAATAAAACATTCAATATCTTTATTAAAACATAATCAAGAGATAACATTAATCGTTCACATAACGTGCCTAGAGCATACAACACCAACATCTTTAGGATTCCTAGTGTCCAGCACAGGTGTAACTCAACTCTTCAAACAAAGGCAAAACCATCTTGAGGGCATCAGAAATCAAATCAGCAAGACAAGTTACCAAGTTGCCGATTAAGGACTTAACCAGTATACATTCAAGTCACCGGCAACTCTATAATCAGCAAGGACAAACTGAAGCTTACTAGTAGTCAACTCAAGATATTCTTCATAAGAATATCCCCAGGTTACATCGTTCTATACTTTAAATTGACTTTACCGATTGATTTGTACGACCTTACTGAAAGTAGTTAAACTGTCTCTGATATGTTTTCTGCACTAGTCTGACACCGAGATACTTCTAGCTCTACTCTGTTTCTTACTTGCTTTATGCAGGTAACCGGTAGAGACAAAGGGGTCTTGTCCCATCAGATTTTTGCAGGCATGTGTATCTTCGCCATAAATGCTGAAGATTGCGCATTTAATGCTCCTCACCTAACCAACTGGAAATTCAAATTATAATCCTTCTTCTCAACGACTCAAGTTATTTACTTCTCCTATAAATAGAAGACTCAGAGCATTAAAAAAGGGGGTGCATTGAAGAGAGTTGAATAGTTTGAAGCATTCATTGAAGCTCAAACATTCTTGTCCAGAAATCATTAGACATTTAATAGGACATACACTTGTGCACAAACTCATCCATAATGTCAGTATTCCCGAACTAGATTATTTAAGGAATACATTGTTTGAGTTTTTTCACACACCCACCTGAGTGAGATAAGTTCTTTTGGACTTGCCGCTCAAAAACACTTGGTCAGCATTTGTATCATGATACATTAGTTATTCCTAGAGTTTAGGTCTTTGTAAACTGGCAAAGCCATGCTTGTAATAGACTAGGGAAATCTAATAGTGCTCTTAACCTAAATCCAAGTTCTAACCAAACTTGGTAGAGGACGTAGCAGTATTTACACTGTGAACCTCTCCAAATACCCGTATCCCTTTATGTTTTATTTATCACTGCTTTGTCATTGCCGGTTGGAACTCTATCACCAGCAACTCAGTTATACATATTGATTCATTGTAATTTTCTTTCACCAATCTCTTGAAACTGCATTGAACTTTTAGAAACTACTTTGTGTTAAACCAAGCTCTCAAAATCTTTTCATGCTGATTTTGTGTGAGTCAAACTTAGTCACATCTTCTCCGCTGCGCTTACTAATAATAGTTTGCTTACCGATTAGTGACTTTGCATTTTAAAATGTTTCTTTTCAAAAGTTTTCAATTAGGCTATTCACCCCCCCCCCTCTCTAGCATGTTTTCCTACCAATTGGGCCTTACAATTGGTATCAGAGCTTAGAATTTTGAAAGAAATTTCCAAGCTTTTCAGCTTGTTTGCCGATACCATGGCAGGAAAAATCATGCGGTCATTCAACATCACCACCATCCCGTTGTTGAATGTCAATGAGTTTGGTGTTTGGAAATCTCGTATGATAAAGTATATGAACTCAATCGATGACCGGTTGATGAAGGTCATAGAAGGTGGTCCAATCATTCCATTAAAGGTCTCAACCACCTACAGACCAATTCCCTCCACACCGCTGACACAACATGCTCATCGTGACACTGAACAAGAAACTCATGTTCAGATTGAAGAAACCTTGGTTGAAAAACCTAGAGAGGAATGGACCGAAGATGACAAACTTTCAGCTGCCCTGGATGGAAAAGCGTGCCACATTATCTCTTGTGGATTAGATGATGAGCAATACAAACTTATTGACTTGTGCTCCACGGCTCAAGAATGCTGGAACAAACTTCTAGCATACTTTGAAAGAGATGAGCAGGTGAAGGACAACAGACTCTATGATTGTATTGCTGAGTTTGAATCCTTCAAGAAACAAGATGGCGAGTCACTCAGGAGTGCCTACAACAGATTCTGTGAGGTAAGTAATTTATGTGCTCCATTAGGTAAGGTATATACCATGAAAGACCTGAATATTTGTTTTCTAAGTTCTTTGGGAAATGAGTATCATACCAAGTCACTGCTGTTAGAGAAGTGAGAGACTTAAACAAGACTTTTATTCAGAATCTTGTGTCTAGTCTATTTCTGTAAGAGAGAGAACTGTAAAAACTTAATGTACTCGATAAAAATTTCAAAAACTTGTCTCTATCAGCTTAGTCACATATATCCTTCCCTTCAAACAAATTCCCTCCTGTAGATCTCCATCAAACACCCTGCAGTTCCAAAACCTCAAAAATAACCTCAGAACAACCGATGGAAGAAGACGAGTTTGCCGCCTTCTCCAGGAACTATAAAAGGTTTAAAGACTTCAAAAGGATGCAGAAAGGAAACTACCAGCAACAAAAGTCCTTCACACCACCATTCCAAAAACCAGCAAGCTACAACAAACCCTCTACAAGTGTTACCGATGGAAAGACCAACAATGGTGACTTGGTCTGCTTTAACTGCAGAAAACCTGGTCACTTTGCTTCAATATGTCCTCAACCAAAATATGAGTATGTGAGGAAGCCAGTAAGCAAGAGAAATCATAAGTCTCGAAGCTTTATTGCCGATGAAAGAACAGAAAAAGCTTTGCCGGTTTGGTATGAAACTGACTCAGACGAAGATGCCGATGAAGATGATGATGTTGATGTAAGTTTTGTTGCCCTAGACTTAGAAGATGCCAATATTTCATCATTACCGACTCCAGTCTACCGAGATCCATCTCCTCCCAGAACTCCAGTCTACCGAGATCCATCTCCTCCCAGAACTCCAGTCAAAGAAGAAACTGCTGGAAGACCTCAACCACACTTCAAAAAAATAAGTGTCAAAGCTGAAAACCCAAAAGGATATAAGGTTCATCAAGTGGGACCCTCACTCTATGGCCAGTGTAATTCTTCTCACTTCATTGCCATCAAACCAAAATCTCTACTGATGACTAGAAAGTTTTCATTCACTGAACATCCTAGCATTGCCAAAAGCCTTTCAAAACCCATCTCTTCCCTACCTGACTTCTCTCCAGAACCAATTCCCTCTGCCATTAAAAATTCAGCTGATCCTCTTCCTGAAATATCCAAAGCTGAAATGGTAGAGACAATGGATGAACTTTTTATTTATTATGAGAAGCTGAGTAGCGTTCATAAAGTGATGGTTGCTGATTTCAACAGAATTTCTACAGAGAATGACTTGGTTATGTCTGAACTTAAAGTTCTCAAAGGACAAGAGTTTGAGTCTGTTCTTCTAAAGAACGAAAACCTGGATCTCAAAAGTCAAGTGACAGTATGGATAGCTCAGATCGAAGATCTTGTGAAAAGAAACAATCATCTCTCAAGGATTGTTGATTCTTACACAAAATCTAGAGTTACTGTTGAAACAATCCTGTCGACCCAAATGTCATATAGGGACCAATCTGGGTTAGGATTTGATTCCAGCAGCAGCAGCTCTACTGAAACTTGTGCGACCGAGAAAAAGGATGAGAAAGTTGAATGTAGTTCTGTTAACTCAGTGCATGTGGATGCTAAGCCAGTATACAGTGCTGTGGCTATGAAGTATCCTAAGAACCAGAACAAAAGGAAAGACAAGCACAAACAAAGTTATGTTAAGGTTGCTGATACTGAGTCTGCCGATAATGGTATTCTTGGTGAATACATCAACAGAGCTAGTGCTGCCGGTCTGACTACTTCTGTTAGCGATGGAGAAGTACCTTATAAGGTGTCTGCCAAAGGTAAACAGAATGGAAAGAAAGGCAACACTGGCACCTTTAAACTTACCAAGTTTGTGTCTGCTAAATCCTCTAATTCTGCCAATGCAATGACTAAACAGAATGACATTCTACGGCTCCACAACCTATCAGTCAAGTGAGATGTTCTAATTGTTTTGATTATAGTCACAAGGCTCATGAATGCCTCTTGAAGCACCTATCTAGACCCACTGAGGTTGCAACCTCCAGTGGCGGCCAGATGTGGTTGCCAAAGAGGAACTAACCCTCGGACCCAAGAACAAGGGGGACCATAAGCATACTGTTTCATTTCAGGAATGCTTCATTGCCTTAACTGGTGCAAGCAAAGAGTTGTGGATTCTAGATAGTGGCTGTTCAAGGCACATGACAGGGTTTGCAGATCTACTTGCTGATATTTCTGAAGCATCAGGTCCCCCAGTAGTTTTTGGTGATAATGCCAAAGGAAAAATCATCGGTATTGGTACCATCAAGAGAGGTGCAGTCACTGTACAGAAGGTCTCTCTAGTGGATAATCTGAAACACAACCTTCTATCAATATCACAATTCTGTGATAAGGGAATGCAGTGTGTATTTACTACTTCCAGTTGCTATGTGAAAGACATTACTTCCAATGAAACTCTTCTCACTGCCAAACGTAAAGGTAACATTTATGCAGTAGACTTAAGTGCTATTACTGGTGTTGCTAATGTTTGTTTTGTAGCTAAGAACATCAGTGAGAACTCATGGCTATGGCACAAGAGACTCAGTCACTTGAACTTCAAGTATCTATCTAAGCTTGTCGGTTCAAATCTAGTAACCGGTCTGCCTCAAGTGTCTGCTAATCAAGGAAAGAAATGCAAGGCCTGCCAGCTTGGAAAACAACATAAGTCATCTTTCCACAGCAAGCCCTGCATGTCAACTTCTAAGTGCCTCCAATTTCTACATATGGATCTATTTGCCCCCACAACTACAACAAGTATTGGGGGAAGTATATACACTTTGGTTGTAGTAGATGATTATTAAAGATACACTTGGGTAGAAACTTTCAGTCACAAGGATGACACATATGCCGTTGCTACCAAGTAATTCAGACTACTACAAACCCAGAAGGAAAGCGATATCATCAGTATGAGATCATACAACGGCACTGAATTCAAGAACAATGGTATTGCTCAGTATTGTGATGATCATGGCATAGACCACAACTTCTCAGCTGTCGGTACACAACAACAAAATGGTATCATTGAGAGAAAGAATAGAACTCTAATAGAAGCTGGTAAGACCATGATTGCTGAAGACAGGCTACCGAAGTACTTTTGGGCTGAAGCCATTAATACAGCTTGCTTCACTCAGAACAGATCTCTCATCAAAAAATTCCATAACAAGACTCCTTATGAACTCTAGAGAGGCAGGATACCCAACATTGGATTCTTCAAAATATTCGGCTGCAAATGTTACGTGCTCTACAACGGTAAGGAGCACAGAGGCAAATTTGATGAGAAAGCTGATGAAGGAATCTTTGTTAGATATGCAAAGCATAGTAAGGCCTTTCGAGTTTTTAATAGGAAACATTTGAAAATTGTTGAATCTGTTCATGTAACCTTTGATGAATTTGATTTGTTAGAGTCTGACAAGGCTCCAAATAGTACTAATGCTTCTAGTGCTCATGAGATAGGTGAATCCAGTAATACTAACGATGCAGATCAAGTACCAGTTTCTGATCCAGTCATTTCAGTAGAAGAACCAGCAGATACTCAATACTTCCCTTCATCAGCAGAACAAGATCCTACCGACAACTTTTATAATCCATTTGCCGATGAAAACGCTGCTGGTCCCCCAGAAGACAGTTCTAGCCCTCAGCCAATTTTTGTCATAAGACCTAACCTAATAAGTTCTCATCCACCTCTCACTCAAAACTCTAATTCTCCTCTCCCACCATCTGCTGACCTCAATCCCCCTCTAGAATCATTGCAACAAGAGTTAGTAAGACAAGATGTGCCGAGAGAAGTTAGAACAGTTCGTGATCATCCATTAGAAAATGTGATTGGTGATGTCTTTGGTCCAAGATTGACTAGGAACCTTAGTAGAGCATTTACTGAAAGCCTTTCACATTTGTTATTGTCTTAAATATAGAACCAAAGAAGACTGAAGAAGCCCTTGCTGATCCTGGTTGGGTTGAAGCCATGCAAGAGGAACTGAATCAGTTTGAAAGATGTAAAGTGTGGGAACTTGTCCCAATACCAACATCTCAGCAAGTAATCAATACAAAGTGGGTCTTCAGAAACAAGTTGGATGAAGCTGGGAATATCACCAGAAATAAAGCAAGGTTAGTTGCAAAAGGCTACCGACAAGAAGAAGGGATTGAGTACGACGAGATATTTGCACTGGTTGCAAGATTGGAAGCTATAAGACCTTTTCTAGCCTATGATGCCTTCAAATAATTCAAGTTATATCAAATGGATGTGAAAAGTGCTTTCTTAAATGGAGAACTCCAAGACCTTGTTTATGTTGAACAACCACCTGGATTTGAGGACTCCAAGAAGCCTGATCATGTCTACCGATTGAAGAAAGCTCTCTATGGCTTAAAGCAAGCTCCAAGGGCATGGTATGAAACCCTATCTAAGTTTTTACTTTGTGATGGCTTAGGTTTCACTCGAGGTAAAATCGATACTACTTTATTTGTTGCCAAGCATAAGGGTCATTCATTCTTTGTTCAAATATATGTCGATGATATTATTTTTGGATCTACTAATGAATCACTATGCAAGAGATTTGAGAAGCTAATGCAAAGCAAGTTCGAGATGAGCATGATGGGTGAACTAACATATTTCCTTGGACTCCAAGTCAAATAAACCAATGAAGGAATCTTCATCAGTCAAGCCAAGTACACAAAAGAACTCATCAAAAAGTTTGGCTTTGACAATGCTCACTCTCAAAGCACACCGATGGGCACTAACATTCATTTAGATAAGGATGAGTCTGGTAAGAAGGTAGATATGACTGTCTACCGAGGTATGATCAGCTCACTACTCTATATTACTGCCAGTAGACCAGATATCATGTTTGCCGTTTGTGTATGTTCCAGGTTTCAAGCTGACCCTAGGGAATCTCATCTGCAGGCTGTTAAACGTATTATTAAACAATCCGAAAAAGTACTAGTGAACTTGCCAGTTTCTTGGTGATTGGTTGGTGTCTTGGTCCTGTAAAAAGAAAGCATCAATGTCCACTTCTACTACCGAGGCTGAGTATATAGCTACCGGCAGTTGCTGTTCACAAATCCTTTGGATGAAGCAGCAGCTGGTTGACTATGAAATTCCAACTCAAGTTTATCCCATTTATTGTGACAATCAATCTGCTATCTCGGTATCAAACAATCCGGTCATGCATTCCAAAACCAAGCACATAGACATCAAGTATCACTTTCTCAAGGAACATGTAGAAAAAGGCAATGTTGTGCTGCTCAAAGTCCATACCGATTTCTAAAGAGCAGACATACTGACAAAGCCTTTAGATCAGAAAAGATTTGAATTCCTTAGAGGTGAACTAGGTATGATTGATTTTTATGGTTAAAAATATGCTAACTTTGTTTACTTGTGTTAGTCTACCGATCTCATCAGCAATGTGTAAAAGCCTTACCGACCGAAATGTCTTGTCGATTTTCAAATTAAAAAATCAGCACGAAAATCTCTTATTGGTAGATCTTCTCTGAACAGATAAGGATTCTCTGACACATGACGTAAGAAAAGTCAAATCAAAGGTACAGTCGGTCACACTACCTCTCTGACACGTGTGTGCACCGCCTTACCCAAATCGTGCCAAGATTTACCCCAAATCTTTGTGGTAAATCAGAAGGTAACTTTTAATGTTTCTATATATTATTGTTGCCTATTATACCCCTTCTCTCTCCTAAGTTTAACCGTTTCAAATCAAGCTGTCTGGTTCGTGCATTTAATTCATTGTGTGCGCACGTTCTTTTAGATGCCCCGGGAAAGCCCACGGCTTGGCTAGAGTGGTGGAAGGATCCTAGGATGTCTAACTGATTTTAGAGTCACCACCTATATTTTAGAGGAACATAAGAAAAACCTAATGTTTATAGCCTAAGTTTGATCATGAAAACAGAGATTCTTTGTTATGAGGTTTGGGGGTTAGGTTACGAGATTGGAAGTACTTAAACACCCATCTCGCCCAACTAAGGTTGGTCTTGCTTGATCAAAATCTACATAAATGATGAAATGTTCTTCTTGTTTTTGATAAAAAAGGGGGTTAAAAAAGGGTGTTTGGAATGTAGGGAGATAACTCATTGACCAACTTCAATGAAGTGAAGCGATCATTGGTGTCATGTCCCAAAATGATTTGGGTGATTGTACGTTTGATTAAAGTAAAAGAAAGAAGAGATGAAGTAGAGAAGAAAGGGAAAAGGTGGACTTTTACCTATACTTTGAAGACCTTCAAACACTCCTTGGTGAATTACTTGAAAAACCCTTCGAAATGATTTCGGTATAGTTTTTTAGAGAGAATTTTTGGTCCTTTGAAATGGTGGAAAAGGGATGTTTTTATAGGTGAAAACAAAGTGTTTTTGGTGCCAAAACATAGTCACCAAGAAATCTTTCCTGGGCAAAATCATGTAAAATGAGCAAGGGAGAGATTCTTGGATATAAATCTGTAACTGACACCCAGGTGCGCACGCTTCCTACCTCGGGAGCGGAAGGCGCACGCATCTGACCCCTACGGGCGGAAGCGCGCGACTCAGAGAAGGCCTTTTTGATAGAATGGACTAGAAAATCAGCCCTGTTATTCAGTTTAGCCCCTGGACTTAACGAAGTCAGTCAGGAACTTAACTGAAGTAACATAAACTAACGAGAAACACTTAAAAGGGGAGAAACACAAGATCAACCGTGCAATCAGAGTGAGCGGTCCAAGGTGGGGTGTCTACAGAGCCCCTCGGCGACGTGGATTACAAAGCAAAACGCGTCGACGAAAGAACAAAACATCCACCGAGGACATCACCAAGAAAAAGCAAAGACTCGATGAAAACAAGAATCTAGAAATTACAAGAGATAGAAGTGCGCTCCCTGTGTGAGCGACTTTTGCTGATAGAAGGGGTGTGGTAATAGAAATCGGCCCACCGTGGCCAATGCTAAGAGTCCGTATAGGGGACTTGTGAGATCCGAGGACCCGTATGTTGGTTTAGAGTGCGGTGATAGAAATCGGCCCACCGTGGCCAATGTTTAGAGTCCGTATAGGGGACTAGCAAGATCCGAGAATCCGTCTGCTGATTTAGAGTCCGTATAGGGGACTAGCGAGATCCGAGAATCCGTCTTCTAATTTAGAGTCCGTATAGGGGACTAGCGAGATTCGAGAATCCGTTTACTAATTTAGACTCCGTATAGGGGACTAGCGAGACCCGAGAATCTGTCTGCTAATGTAGAGTCCGTATAGGGGACTAGCGAGATCTGAGGATCCATCTGCTGATGTAGAGTCCGTATAGGGGACTAGCGAGATCCGAGAATCCATCTGCTGATGTAGAGTACATATAGGGGACTAGCGAGATCTGAGAATGCGTCTGTTGATGTAGAGTCCATATAGGGGACTAGCGAGATCCGAGAATCCGTTTGCTGATTTAGAGTCCGTATAGGGGACTCGAGATGAATGTTAATTTGTTTAATAGACTTTGCTTGATGAATAGGTGGTGATTCCGGTGGTTCACCACAGACCAAATTGCTGTTTTGAAGCTGTATGCTGCTTGGAGTTGCAGTTGACTTTTACGGGGTGCGGGCACAGTTGACTGCGGACCGAAAGAATGCTTTCCCTTTAGCGAGGAAAATGTCTAGATTGACCTCGACTTAAAAGAAAGACACACCCTACTTTTAGTCTAGTGGGAGTTTCTATCTAATTTTATTTTGACATGCCTTAGGGGCGGACAAAATTAATGTGTGCCCATCTGTGTCTCCGAAGGCGGAGCTGTCATGACTTTGACAAAGAATGTAGATCCTGCTGACTCTGGGAGTGCCCGGGCTTTGTTCCTGCTTGATTTCTTCTTTTGACAAGGGCCGACTGAGGCACTTCTAAAGTGGGAGGCGGGCGCCTTAGATGGTGGATTCGGGACACGCGCGCTTCCCATGTGGGTGTCGGGAGGCGCGCGCTTCTGGGGAGCGAATTTCGGGGCTTGACATTTGCTGGCCAAAAGATCTCCAACAGCTCTTTTATGCCATTATTGAACATCTTTTGTTTGCTCAATTTAGCTTGTAATCCACTTTTGAAATGGCCTCCAATTCTTTCACCCTTGATACCAAGGTTATTGGTGAATATGAGAAGGATTTATCCACTTTTGTGTACTCTTTCAAGACCCACCCCAAGAAGGCTTTTATCAAAGACTTTCGATTCCGCATTCTCTTCACGTTACGGACGTTGAAGCCAGACTGGGATTTGTTGAAGGCCGCCGCAGCTTTTTGGGATTGTGATAGTCACACCTTTAATTTTTCGGCAAATGAAATGGTGCCGACCATTAATGACATTGGTTACATTCTTGGTATGCCGCTGGCGGGTCAAATTTCCATCCCCAAATATCATCGTGGAGTGATCGATTCTTGGTCTGACTTGTTGAACCTTCCCATCAAAGATGTGAGGAAGATGTTGCATGGTACCGTGGTAGATATAACTGAGTTGCCAATGTTCTTCAGTTTGCATTCGGAAGACATGGAGGTTCAGTCTTTCAAGAGGAGTGCCACGGCGGCTTGCCTTTTTAGTGAAGTTCTTTTCGTTACACCCCTCGGGACAACGGATGCACAGTTGGCTGAGATTATCTTGCAGGCCAAGGAGCAATAATTAAGTATAATCCCTCTTATAGTAGGGGAGACCCTACACGGCCTTGATGAGTTGCATCGAACGGGCGAGATGTGTCGGGGAAGCCCCTTGATTTTGACCATATGGATCCAGGAACACTTCAAGATTTATTCTTCGGAGGGTGATCTGTCTCCTTTTGCTGTTCACAGGAGAAAACTGTCGGTCCCTTTGGAGTGGATGATCATGTCGTCCACGTAGACCAAGATCTCTTTGTGAATCATGTCATGGAACAAGTCTGTAACAACCCTTTGATAAGTAGCCCCAGCGTTCCTTAACCCAAACGGCATTACTGTGTAGAAAAAGGTACCCCCACGGTGTTGTGAAAGCAGTCTTGTGTTGATCCTCTTCAGCCATGAGAATCTGATTGTACCCAGCAAAACCATCCACAAACGAGCGGGCCTCATAGGCAGCAGTGGATTCGACTATCATGTCAATGTTGGGTAGTGGGAAGTCATCCTTTGGAGAAGCTTTGTTCAAATCCTTGAAGTCCACACAAACACGAACCTTGCCATTAGCCTTTCGGACTGTGACCACATTGGCTAGCCATGTTGGATACTCAATAACTTTGATGAAGGCTACACTGAGAAGCTAGTCTATCTCTTCTTTGACTTGTAGAGACCATTCTGGCTTGATCTTTCTGAGTTTCTGCTTTGTCGGCTTAGCATCATCTCTGATCGGAATCTTGTGCTCCGCGACCTTTCTGTCTAAACCCGGCATGTCTTTATATGACCATGCGAATACATCAACTAACTCTCTAAGCAGTGCAGTCAATTAGTCTTTCTCTCCCCCTTGAAGAAGCTTCCGATCTTGGTTTCTTTCGGCTCTTCGTCGGTACCCAGATTAACAACATGCAATTCTTCGTCAGCCCCTGGACCATTTTCACCACGACTACGGACCTGTTGAGCAAGTTCATTTAAGTATGTTGTGTTTTCGTGGTCTATTTCATCATTATTTGAATCGTTATTAACTAGTTCATTAGATTCATTATTAGTTAATTCATCATTCATGATGTTTGCAATCTCAAGGTACTCAGAAAGATCAAATTTTTCATTAACAAAGAAAGGGAACACACGCTCGGCTATGGCCTCCATATCCTCTTGGGTGAGGGTATTGGAAACACTCTCGGACTCAAAAGTGAATGTGAACAAGTCTTCCTTTGTGACCTTGCGCGGAATGCATCCCATCTTCTTGACCAGGAATTCCTCGGATACCACGGGTCCCTTTGTAGAATACCAGTTGTTGATCAGCTCGGAGCTTGGCTGGATTTCGTTGATAGTCTCCTTTCTCGTGTCGGTGTCGTAGATGGCATTGACTTGGCGCTCACCTATGATGGCAAGTTCTTCGAACATGGAGGCTAAATCCGTCAATTCTTCCCCCACAGTAATATCTGTCTCGGACTCTATGGTCACTTTCTTCCCCACCATTCTCGAGGTGACATGGGAGTCGGTTCCCTTTCGGATTTCTGGATCTCACAGTCGGCGAAGATCTCCAGACCGGGCTTTCTGATGCCCTTGCTGTTAACCCATGGCTCGGGAAAGATTACGTATGGAACCTCTTCCCCTTGACGGACAAAGTAGTCATTCAATGTTTTGCGGTAAGGCCTCAAATTGGGAATTTCATAATGACGGCCTTGTCACGACCCGAAATCTAGGCTCTATTTTATTAGTAATTAAATGATTTTTATTTAATTAATTGCTTATTTATTTATTTAAATTATTATTTATTTAAATATTTATGTGTGCAACTTATGTGTTATAATATTTATGCCTAGCTTTTTATTCGAGTTATTTGGGCTATTGTGGAAGTGTTGAGTCTTAATTGTTAGTCAGGAGTGTAAGAATTTGTGCTTGTTAGTGAGGGAAGGGGGCTAGGTGTAACTTTTCCCTCTTCATCTTCTCCCTACTCACCTCCCTCACCCTACACTTCCATCCTCACACTCCACCTCCCTCTCTCTCCCTAGAAATCTCTCTCTCTCTCCAAGCAAAGGTAAGCATTTTCTCCCTTTCCTTCTCTCTTCATTTTCTCCATCTTCCCATCATCATCCCTCATTTCTTGAAACGTAAACCTTGTTTAGATCGTCGATAGGATCGAGTAGAGCCAAAAAGAATCGAAATCCATCAACTTTGAGAATTTGCAAGTAAGTTACTTTTCCCCCATTTTAATGATAAAATGTTCATATCATGTTCATATAATGCTTTTATTGTTATATTGGAAGTTTGGATGAGTTTGCAATTTATTTGGAATTTATTTGGGTTTTTGGTCAAAAATGGTGATTTTGAAATGTTGGTTTTGATTCTTGGTTTTAGTTTATAAATGGTGTATTTAGATCCCCTTTCTAGTTAAAAGATGTTTGGGTACCTTAGAAACCTTGTTGGGAGTGTTGATTTTGAGTATTTGGTGTTTTGGGTGAGTTTTGGCCCGAAAATGGTGAACCTTGGATGAATCTGGGCTTTGTTCATCTGGCACGGTCGTGCTCCTTTATTTGGCACGGTCGTGCCACAATTCACTTTCCCTCTCGTAAGGTTTGGCACGGTCGTGCTCTTTTATTTGGCACGGTCGTGCCACAATTCCCTTTTCTCCCGTCTTGGTTGGCACGGTCGTGCCATTTTCTTAGGCACGGTCGTGCCAATATGCCAAAATTGCCTTTCCTCTCGAAATGTTTGGCACGGTCGTGCCACTTTCTTAGGCACGGTCGTGCCAAGCTAGAATTCTGGTATATTCTTCCCTTTTCTTCTAAAATTGTTTCCTTCATAACTTTCTCATCCGAACTCCGTTTTAGGCGTGTAAACTATCGTTTCGAAGCTCTCTCCGAGTACTACAAGATGGTATAGGTTGTTCATTTAAGTTATAAGTTTTATACTTCGGGATTTTATTGGGTGTTTGAGGTTAAGAGGAGTTGTATCGATCCATTGTGAACAAGTTTTGTAAATCCAATTGAGTGACTTTATTGAGTTGTTATGATCATTTTGGGATATAAGTGAGGACTTCATACTTTGAGACCCTTTAATTGAAAGTTATTTTACTGATCGGATTGATTTTAGAATGAGACTTGGTCTAGGTTTTAGGTGATATCCTATAGTACCTAGAGGGTTGTTTTGGAACACTAAAGTGCAGGGTTTAGTCCAGTCGTGATCATGTTCTAATAAGGGTAAACTTTTGGATTCGTTTGGGTACTTACGGTTTGATTAACCTTAAGATGCATTCATTCGGATTTCTTATTTGGAATTCCAGGTGTGATGAGATGGTTGAGTCCATAGTCCTAGTATATCTTTTGAGTAAATGTTTATGGACATTTTGGTAATAGTCATTGTGCTATTGGTGAGCGACCGTTTGGGTTGTGCTCTTTATGATCTACTCGTGGGTATCATCTTTAGGATGTGTTTGGTATGGGTCCTTGTCTTGGAACCATCTTGTTTAATGATCAATGTTGTTGTGCTCTTTATGAGAAATTCCGTTTATCGTTGTTGTGCTTGTATGAGAAACTTCTTGTGTTCGTTGTTGTTGAACTCTTCATGAGAAATCGTTTGCATCTTTATGGTGATTAATTGGTGTGGTTCCCTACTTTGGAACCTTAAGTTGTTTAATTAAGCTAGTATTTATTACTTAGCATTTATTTGAAAGCCCAGCTGGTATTTTGTGTGTGTTTGGGCGATGCGAAACATTACGATGGCACGGCCAAGTCCATTGTGATGTTGACCATTGTTTTGCCCCCTTATTACCCTCCTCCAGATTGGCCTTGGATGTGAGAAGAGCTAGCTCCCTTGTGTGCATTTTAGCTTTACTTGGAGCATGACTTTGTGGCATGTCTCCCGTCCCTTGTGACACTTCATTTGGTTATTGGTTCCGGTACCGGGGTTTTCTCTTCGGCTCTCATGCTATTATGAAGATGATGATTTGTTGATTATTGAAGCTGCGCAGCGATCCTTTATTTGGATGTACCAGTTTGGAAAACCTTGGCTATATCCTTTGTTATGTATTTATTTCCGCTGCTATCTGTTATGTGATAAATGCTATGTGCTATGTGATATTTATTATTGCTTATTGCTTCTCGCATCATAGCATGTCAAGTAGTTGCATTAGTAACTTACTGAGATTTATTCTCACCCCGTTTCTTGTTTCAAATTGTTTTCCTTAACCCCCCCCAGGAGGAAAAGGATTAGGATTCGCGGATCGAGGAGGACGTCGAGAGGATTGAGATTTTGGGCAGGTTGTTTGATCGGTTTGCATTATTTAAATGTATAACCTTTTGGGGATAGTTTTACCAACAATGACGTCATTAAGATTTGTAACCTTCTGTAATTTTGGGGTGAGCTTGCGAAGCTCGTTCTTGTAGTTTGTTGTCGTTGTTAAGCTTGGATTTCTAAAACTTTGTTTTAAACATTTTGGGTATAAAAATGGAATTTTTATCTTCATTATTTTGGTGTATTGTTGTAAGTCGACGTCCAGATCGCGGTCCCGGGGACCGCGGGGTCCGGGGTCGCGACAGTTGGTATCAGAGCTATGGCATTAGCTCTAAGTATAAGTCTAGGTGGACTAGTATGACCTAGGAGGGTAGATGGGTTCGAAGTGAGTAACGATGAGTATTTTATGCAGGTAATTGTTCTCAATGGCTAGAAGAAGGACAGGTGAAAGTTCTAGTGGGGATCAGAATCAGAATGGTATACGGGAAGAAAACCGTGCAATGTTTCAGGACAGGTTTGAAGCGGCCGTGAAATCAATTCATGACCAAGGGCCGAGAGAGGAACATGTAGCACCTCCGCGATATGGGTTAGAGCAGTTCTTGAAGTTGAAACCAAGTGAGTACGACGGTGAGCCTGATGTGAAGAAGGCCGAGCTATGGATAGAATCAATGGAGAAAATCTACGAGATCTTTGGTTGCACTGATGAGGATAGGGTTCTGTTTGCAGCTTATAAGCTCGTGGGGGCTGCGGAACATTGGTGGAAGGCACTGAAGACCAGTTGGGATACGACTCTTGTACCATATCCTTGGGAGTGGTTCGTGAGGAAATTTAAGGATCATTTTATCTCTCTAGTAAATCAAAACCGGAAAGAGATCGAGTTCCTCAGCTTGGATCAAGGCATGATGTCAGTAGCACAGTACTCGGCTAAGTTCGCAGAATTAGCCAGGTGTTGTGACTACCTAGTGCGGACCGAGGAGCAGAAAGCGATGAGATTGATCAGGGGTTTGAAGACAGCTATTAGGACTCAACTTTTAGCCCAAAGAGTTCAACCTTTTCAGGATGCGGTGGATCGGGCCTACTTGATTGAGCAGGATATTGTGGAACACAAAAGGAAGACTGAAATGGTTAACCCGGTTAAGCAAGGAGGGCAGAGTAAGTCACAACAGCAACATTCGGATAACAGAGGTAATTCTGGAGTGCAAACTCGATTCAGAGGGCAACTTCAAGGGCAACCAACAGTAGGAAATCAAGGTTCTTATAAGGGGACACAAAATGGGAAAGTCTGCAGCTTCTGTCAAAGGATAGGACACTCAGAAGACAAGTGTTGGAAGAAGCAGGGAAAATGTGTGAAGTGTGGTCAGTTGGGACACTTCGTTAAAGATTGTCCGAGGTTTAGAGTTCAGTCATCGGGGTCAAGAACTGGAATACCACAGGGTCAGAAAAGGGATGCTTCGGGGAAGCCCAAGGTTTCAGGTAGAGTATTGGCAATCAATCAGCGCAACGGGTGATTCATCAGTTTCAGGAGGTATTAATTTTATGTCGAGAGAGCGAGCGCGTGCATTTTAGGATCATCGCATTTATGTGTTTCTATGCATTAGTTGCATTTATTTCTCTTGAGTCTTTGACTTATGTGTTGTCAGTGTCTACTCCTATGGAGGAGTTTAGGGTATCTGATGAAGTCTTATGTGCTTATGATGTGCTTAAGTATGGTTATGTCTTACCTGCTAATTAGCCATGTTGCTATTACAAGATTTTGATATTACTATTGCTTTAGCCTATTGTTGTAGGGGGATTGTTATATTCTCCATTCCTAATTTCTTAAAATTGTTTGAGACCGTTCTCTGGGTAGAGTTATACCTATCTTTTCTTAATTGAAATCCGAGTATTTAGTTTCGGTCGAATTGTTGGGTGTGATTATTATTTGTAAGATTTCCATTTTCCTCCGTATAGTACCTAGTGTTTAAGGGGAAACTTGGGTTAAATTGAATTGTGTGGTACAAGGTTGTAGTACCGATAATTAGATCAATATCTATATTGTAACGGTTGAGTTGTAAAAGTTGAGGATTCAATTGAGGATTTCTTGTTAGGAGATTTTATTTACTTTTAGTACATCTCCGTGAGTACATCGGGATTGATTAGTATGGAGGGATGCGTGAATTGTTATGGGTAATGAGTGTATGGTGGAATTTATAATCGATAATGGTGGTAAGCGTGTTAAGTTAGAAAGGACTAATAAGTACATTTTGGGAGAGTAATAATTTCTCGATCTATGTTAAAGGCATTTTGAAATTTTGGGTTTATATTACACCTCTAGTTTAAGGTGCTATCTAGAACGAGAGCACTATAATGGGAATCCTTAGAGATATAGCCTTTGGTGAATATTATGGGGATGGAAAATTTCTTTAGCTCTTCATATTAAAAAGCTAATTTAGCTCGAGATGGTAATGTTTTGAATTTCTGGGGAATAATACTAAGTATGCGATTTACAAATGGAAGTACCTTTGCGATGTAGTTAAGGTTACGAATAAGGCGAGCTTGAGATATCTCGAGAATTACGTATGGAAATAATTTGGATTCTTCGATTTTGAGTACGGATTTTGATTAGTAATAAAGCTAATGATGGAACGATTCGGTTCATGAGGTAGTGTTATCGTAAGCATCATTTAAGGTTTCCTTGTAGTGGGTTAGATTGGACAATTGAGGAATTTGAGAAATGGCGGAACTATCGTATCCGTAGCAAATTGGTCATTTGGTTAAGTCTCGTTAAAATTCGGGTCGAATTTTCTTTAAGGGGGAGTGAATGTCACGACCCGAAATCTAGGCTCTATTTTATTAGTAATTAAATGATTTTTATTTAATTAATTGCTTATTTATTTATTTAAATTATTATTTATTTAAATATTTATGTGTGCAACTTATGTGTTATAATATTTATGCCTAGCTTTTTATTCGAGTTATTTGGGCTATTGTGGAAGTGTTGAGTCTTAATTGTTAGTCGGGAGTGTAAGAATTTGTGCTTGTTAGTGAGGGAAGGGGGCTAGGTGTAACTTTTCCCTCTTCATCTTCTCCCTACTCACCTCCCTCACCCTACACTTCCATCCTCACACTCCACCTCCTTCTCTCTCCCTAGAAATCTCTCTCTCTCTCCAAGCAAAGGTAAGCATTTTCTCCCTTTCCTTCTCTCTTCATTTTCTCCATCTTCCCATCATCATCCCTCATTTCTTGAAACGTAAACCTTGTTTAGATCGTCGATAGGATCGAGTAGAGCAAAAAAGAATCGAAATCCATCAACTTTGAGAATTTGCAAGTAAGTTACTTTTCCCCCATTTTAATGCTAAAATGTTCATATCATGTTCATATAATGCTTTTATTTTTGTATTGGAAGTTTGGATGAGTTTGCAATTTATTTGGAATTTATTTGGGTTTTTGGTCAAAAATGGTGATTTTGAAATGTTGGTTTTGATTCTTGGTTTTAGTTTATAAATGGTGTATTTAGATCCCCTTTCTAGTTAAAAGATGTTTGGGTACCTTAGAAACCTTGTTGGGAGTGTTGATTTTGAGTATTTGGTGTTTTGGGTGAGTTTTGGCCCGAAAATGGTGAACCTTGGATGAATCTGGGCTTTGTTCATCTGGCACGGTCGTGCTCCTTTATTTGGCACGGTCGTGCCACAATTCACTTTCCCTCTCGTAAGGTTTGGTACGGTCGTGCTCTTTTATTTGGCACGGTCGTGCCACAATTCCCTTTTCTCCCGTCTTGGTTGGCACGGTCGTGCCATTTTCTTAGGCACGGTCGTGCCAATATGCCAAAATTTCCTTTCCTCTCGAAATGTTTGGCACGGTCGTGCCACTTTCTTAGGCACGGTCGTGCCAAGCTAGAATTCTGGTATATTCTTCCCTTTTCTTCTAAAATTGTTTCCTCCATAACTTTCTCATCCGAACTCCGTTTTAGGCGTGTAAACTATCGTTTCGAAGCTCTCTCCGAGTACTACAAGATGGTGTAGGTTGTTAATTTAAGTTATAAGTTTTATACTTCGAGATTTTATTGGGTGTTTGAGGTTAAGAGGAGTTGTATCGATCCATTGTGAACAAGTTTTGTAAATCCAATTGAGTGACTTTATTGAGTTGTTATGATCATTTTGGGATATAAGTGAGGACTTCATACTTTGAGACCCTTTAATTGAAAGTTATTTTACTGATCGGATTGATTTTAGAATGAGACTTGGTCTAGGTTTTAGGTGATATCCTATAGTACCTAGAGGGTTGTTTTGGAACACTAAAGTGCAGGGTTTAGTCCAGTCGTGATCATGTTCTAATAAGGGTAACCTTTTGGATTTGTTTGGGTACTTACGGTTTGATTAACCTTAAGATGCATTCATTCGGATTTCTTATTTGGAATTCCAGGTGTGATGAGATGGTTGAGTCCATAGTCCTAGTATATCTTTTGAGTAAATGTTTATGGACATTTTGGTAATAGTCATTGTGCTATTGGTGAGCGACCGTTTGGGTTGTGCTCTTTATGATCTACTCGTGGGTATCATCTTTAGGATGTGTTTGGTATGGGTCCTTGTCTTGGAACCATCTTGTTTAATGATCAATGTTGTTGTGCTCTTTATGAGAAATTCCGTTTATCGTTGTTGTGCTTGTATGAGAAACTTCTTGTGTTCGTTGTTGTTGAACTCTTCATGAGAAATCGTTTGCATCTTTATGGTGATTAATTGGTGTGGTTCCCTACTTTGGAACCTTAAGTTGTTTAATTAAGCTAGTATTTATTACTTAGCATTTATTTGAAAGCCCAGCTGGTATTTTGTATGTGTTTGGGCGATGCGAAACATTACGATGGCACGGCCAAGTCCATTGTGATGTTGACCATTGTTTTGCCCCCTTATTACCCTCCTCCAGATTGGCCTTGGATGTGAGAAGAGCTAGCTCCCATGTGTGCATTTTAGCTTTACTTGGAGCATGACTTTGTGGCATGTCTCCCGTCCCTTGTGACACTTCATTTGGTTATTGGTTCCGGTACCGGGGTTTTCTCTTCGGCTCTCATGCTATTATGAAGATGATGATTTGTTGATTATTGAAGCTGCGCAGCGATCCTTTATTTGGATGTACCAGTTTGGAAAACCTTGGCTATATCCTTTGTTATGTATTTATTTCCGCTGCTATCTGTTATGTGATAAATGCTATGTGCTATGTGATATTTATTATTGCTTATTGCTTCTCGCATCATAGCATGTCAAGTAGTTGCATTAGTAACTTACTGAGATTTATTCTCACCCCGTTTCTTGTTTCAAATTGTTTTCCTTAACCCCCCCCCAGGAGGAAAAGGATTAGGATTCGCGGATCGAGGAGGACGTCGAGAGGATTGAGATTTTGGGCAGGTTGTTTGATCGGTTTGCATTATTTAAATGTATAACCTTTTGGGGATAGTTTTACCAACAATGACGTCATTAAGATTTGTAACCTTCTGTAATTTTGGGGTGAGCTTGCGAAGCTCGTTCTTGTAGTTTGTTGTCGTTGTTAAGCTTGAATTTCTAAAACTTTGTTTTAAACATTTTGGGTATAAAAATGGAATTTTTATCTTCATTATTTTGGTGTATTGTTGTAAGTCGACGTCCAGATCGCGGTCCCGGGGCCCGCGGGGTCCGGGGTCGCGACAGGCCTTCTCTACGAGCTCGAGCCCTTTCATTCTTGACGGCTTGCTCGTGTTTCAAGTCATCTTTGGAAGGCTCATATCCCAAACCAAACTTGTTCTTAACAAAAGGAACCTCAATAGGTTGCATTCTTCCTTGTTGATATTTCCCTAGGCCTAAACCAGGGAAGTAATTCATATTCCTCATCATGCGGAGGACTTTGCGATTGCCAAGGGTCCATGACTTGTTTCCCCCTTCTTTGTTAACGGCGTTGATTGAGACGCCGGAGAGGGTGGAGTCTGCTAAACCATGCTGAATTTGGTGAATGGGTTCCCCCTTTCTGTGGATAGTGAAGTTTTCTGCCATAACGGTCACTATTTCATCCCCATTTCTGAATTTCACACACTGATGGAGAGTCGAAGGGACGGCATTAGAACTGTGTATCCACGGTCAGCCCAAGAGCAAATTGAATGAGGAAGGGACGTCGATCAATAGGAATGGGACGGACATGACCATGCTCCCAAACTCAATGTCTATTTCTACCATACCCATGATTGTACGGGCAGTGCTGTTGTAACCTTGGATCACTTGAGTAGAAGGCTTCAAATCTGAATTCTTAAGCCCCAGTATGCCCATGATTCGGCCGGGCATTAGGTTGAGTGCGGAACCATCGTCAACCAAAACTCTTGAAATAGGTCTCCCCCTTGCTCTTACCTTTAGATAAATGGCCTCATTATGGTCGGGACCAAATGGTGGAAGGTCCATGTCAGCAAAGGTGATGACATTGCGAAAATGAATGTGACCTATCATTGTTGTAAGGTCTTCGGGAGTTGTATCGGGAGAGATCGACGTATCGTCGAGATTACTGATGACAAGATCTCGGTGCTTCTTTGAGGATGCAATGAGGTCCCAAATGGAGATGTTGGCTTGAGTTTTCTTGAGTTGAACCAATAAAGGGTCTTCGGGAGTGTCGCGAGCTTGCGGTCTTTGAGAAGAGGTTCTTGGTGCAGAAGTAGCGGGGTTGCTTGCTATGACTCGTCCGGATCGAGTTAGCATGTTGACGTTCCCATCTTGCTTCTTTTTCCTATTCTCTATTACTTCCCTCATTACCTCATCGTAAGTCACAACGTAACAAGAATTGTCAAATTTATTCACCATATTGGAGCCCTCATTCACAATTGGGATTGAATGAGTGGTCTCCTCAAATTCTCCTACCTCTATTACATTGACATCCTCGCCATTAGGCACTATGAAATCCTTTTTGTCTATGAGATCTTGGATGAAGTTGTGGAGGATAAAACACTCCTCGGTGGTGTGGCCGCTATGTTGGTGGTAGTCACAATGCTTGTGGTGAGCATTGTTGGGACGTAATGCCTTGGGTTTGTACCCTTGGAGAGGAGTAACTTTCCCTTTGGCTTTAAGAGCTTAGAAGGCCTCTGTGATAGTCATGCCATAGAGAGGAGTGTAGACACGATCATCTTGAAACTTCTTGCCTTGTGGTGGAGGAACCCTTTTGTAATTCCCCTTGTCGGCAGTGACGGCATTAACCGACGCCTCTTTTGCAGAGTTAGAGGCGGCCTTGTAACGGAGGGTAGGAGCACTTTTCTTGATTTCTCTAAGCAACTCATCCATTCGGATCCCCGCCTCGTACATTTGAAAGAAATCGGCATAGCAAGCCCCACTTAGGTGGGTGCGGAGATCAATCTTTAGACACTTAAGAAAGATGTCCATTTGCTCCTTGGTGTTAGGCCTCTCGACAATCTCAGCAAGCTTGTAATTCCACCTTCTCGTGAAGTCAATGAAGGACTTATTGTCCCTTTGAGTAGTGTTCTCGAGCTCTTTCTTGGTTGGCCGGTGGGTGGTGTTGCCTTGGTATTGACTCTTGAAGGCAAGCATAGCAGCGTCCCAATCAAGACGGACTGTGAGCGGGAGAGTTACATACCAATCTTTTGCCTCCCCCTCGAGAGTAAGAGGGAAGCATTGTACCATAACCTTGGGAGAGACCTTCTTCGGTACCATAGCCCAAATGTAAGTCTCGATGTGTGCCATGGGACAAGAGTTGCCCTTGAACCTACTGATGTCGGGCATTTTGAACTTGTCAGGGAGAGCAGCCATTGTGCTCATGAGAATGGAGGACTGATAAAGGCTCGTGTCGGGACTTTTCCCCATGTTGAGGCCATTGAAGCGTTGATCTATATAAGCCATAATCGAATCAACCATCTTGGGCTCATTGTTTTTGGTGCTCGGTTCCCCCATTTTCTTGGTGCGGGCACTAACATAAGGGCTCTCAAATAAGCCTTGGGTCCACTCGGACTCTTCATTGTCTTTCTTGTCCTTACCCTTGTCATGCTTGGTGAGCTTTTCTTTCACTTGCTCCATCTCGGCCTCGTGGGCCTCCCTTTGATTGTCGAGGTGGGATTGCCAAATATCATATTTATTTTGGGCCTCCTTATTAAGGATGGAGTCTTGATCTTGGAGCACTTGGACCATAGCTGAGAGTTGCTCGAGAGACATGGTGTTGCTGCTGCCGGTCATAGTTGTTGTTGGAGCTGTTGGAGTAATCACTTCATGGACTAACCGATTCGCTGAATCCCAGTAGACTCTGTAAGTACCAATTGAACCTATATTGCAGAAGAGGCCCTTGTCAGTCTTGAGTAACACATTCGGTCCATGAAGAGGCTTAGAGCACACATGGGCACACGACTCAAAACCACATAAGAAAAAGACTTTTTTTTTTTATAAGTCGGAGGGAGGGAGTCCCTTTTGAGTTTCTAAGAAAAATAATGGAATCGTCACACTAGTATATAGACCTTCTCGCGGTCCCATATACTCATCGGATTCCATCACGTTTGTGAATCCTACACATGTCGGGATTAAACTAAATTAATGTAGTAAAGCATACATGCGGGGACGGATTTTTATTTTCGTCCATAATAACCACTTGGGGACGGAGTTTTATTTCGTCCATGATAACCACTTGGCATGTATTTTTTGAAGACATTAGTTTAGGGAAATCTCGGCACATGAAAACCGACTTCCGTCATGGAGTGTTAGACCCTAACTAGAATTGTGTTGGCTTGTGCTCGGCTAATGAGAGGCTTAAGGTCACCCCCGGCATGTGGTCATGAACTACGCCACGGGTTGAGGTTTACCTCTTCAAAAGAGTCAACGTCGGGTGGAGCTTGAAACTTCCTATGACGGGCCTCGACGGGTTTGGGGTTATAAACTTGTGCGACTCGATAGTGAGCAATTTATAGGATATTGTGCACGTAGTGTGAGGTCCAACATGTGACAAAAACATTTTTTACTCTTTTTTTATGAAAGAAAAGCAAATAAGCACATAATTACAACTCTCGAATCACCCGTGTGACCGATAAAACAAAACACAAAATGAAACAGTTGAGAGGTCCAAAACAGTCCATGATACAGGCAACTACGCCTACACTCCAATCACTCTGCTCTGTTCTGAAACTATCCCTGTTCTGGAAAACCACCCAGAAGCGCGCGCCTCTGGCCTGTGTTGTGGGATGCGCGCGCCTGGCGCAGTGTCTATAAGAGGCGCCCGCTTCTGGGCAAACCTGTCAGATTGTCAGACTTTGGACTCAGGGGATTACCCTGATCCTGAATATGCATTGTAACCCCTGCAGAAATGATTAGTGTAGAGAAAAAGAAGAAGGACAGGAAGAACATCAGGAACCGGGCAACTATAGTTCTTGATGTGGGCCGTGCGTGCCTTAGGCCAAGAAGGCCAGAGGCGCACGCTTCCCCCATCAGGAACCAGAATGCCCAGAAAAGATGTAGATTTTGATCAGAAACGCAAGTTTAACCCTCAAACGTCCCCAGCAGAGTCGCCACTGTAGATACCTCGGGAAAGCCCACGGATTGGCTAGAGCGGTGGAAGGATCCTAGGATGTCTAACTGATTATAGTCGCCACCTATGCTTTAGAGGAACATAAGAAAAACCTAATGTTTATAGCCTAAGTTTGATTATGAAAACAGAGATTCTTTGTTATGAGGTTCGGGGGTTAGGTTACGAGATGTGAAGTACTTAAACACCCATCTCGCCCAACTAAGGTTGGTCTTGCTTGATCAAAATCTACATAAATGATGAAATTTTCTTCTTGTTCTTGATAAAAAAGGGGGTTAAAAAAGGGTGTTTGGAATGTAGGGAGATAACTCCTTGACCAACTTCAATGAAGTGAAGCGATCAATAGAGTCATGTCCCAAAATGATTTGGGTGATTGTACGTTTGATTAAAGTAAAAGAGAGAAGAGATGAAGTAGAGAAGAAAGGGAAAAGGTGGACTTTTACCTATACTTTGAAGACCTTCAAACACTCCTTGGTGAATTACTTGAAAAACCCTTCGAAATGATTTCGGTATAGTTTTTGTAGAGATAATTTTCGGTCCTTTGAAATGGTGGAAAAGGGATGTTTTTATAGGTGAAAACAAAGTGTTTTTGGTGCCAAAACTCAGTCACCAAGAAATCTTTCCCAGGCAAAATCATGTAAAATGAGCAAGGGAGAGATTCTTGGACAGAAATCTATAACTGACGCCCAGGTGCGCGCGCTTCCTACCTCGGGGGCGGAAGGCGCGCGCATCTGACCCCTACGGGCGGAGGCGCGTGACTCAGAGAAGGCCTTTTTGACAGAATGGACTAGAAAGTCAGCCCTGTTATTCAGTTTAGCCCCTGGACTTAACGAAGTCAGTCAGGAACTTAACAGAAGTAACAGAAACTAACGAGAAACACTTAAAAGGGGGAGAAACACAAGATCAACCGTGCAATCGGAGTGAGCGTTCCAAGGCGGGGTGTCTACAGTTCTCTGATATATTCTTCCAACAGTTAAACTTCTCTTTCTTCCATGCAAACCCTTCATATTCTCTCTCTCTCTCTCTCTCTCCCATAACATATAAATATACACATTTAAACTCTTTCATCTTTTTCGCTCTCTATCTCTTGAACTCTCTCATTATCAAGCTATCGTCTTTCATCTTCTACTACTCTATAGATCTCATCATCCCTTTAATCTGGTAATAATTGATGATATTACACTTATTTCAAATTTCTATTTGAACTAACTGATTTTAACTTGTGAGATTTCTTGAGTGTTTTTGCAGAAAATGACTAGTAACGAAAAAGATATCTATGGAGGTTACGTTGACTCAACCTTCTTAGATGACCCTACAGACGGAGATTTCTTGAAGAATTTCCTGAATGGATCGTTGCTCGACTCGTTCATCTCTCCTGCTGGTGTTGAGTTTGTTTTCTTGGGGCAAGTGCAAGAGTTCTTTGCCAATGCAGAAGTTATTTTTGCTCGGGGAGATCCTTTTACCTTCGCTTCAATTAACTCGACCATTTCCGGAGTTCCTATCTCAGTTACTCCGTCGTCTATCTCTGAAGTATTCCCTTTACTTGGGAATGTGGGTCTAGCAGCTATTACTGATGATAAGCTAATGGACAAGGCATAGACCCTAATGAGGGGAGCCGGTCCTAGGCAGAGTGGAGATAACCATTTGAAGGCTCATTATCGAAGAAGATTTTATGCCTTAGCAGAAATTTTGGATCGATGCTTGATTTGCCGATCTGGCTCTCACAGCCATGTTACCGACGTGCAGTTCGAAGCTATGGCCGCCATTGTATTACAGATCGAGTTCAACTGGTGTGCCTACTTAATTAGAATCATTGCTGTTACTGCCGTCAAGTGGGCTAAGGACAGGAAGAACAACAAAGCTCACCCTGGAAAAGGATGCCATTATCTGCTGATTAGCATGATTTTGAGGAATAACTCAGCCATCGTCAATGCTTCTCCTTCTCCTGATAGCTTCTCTTTCCAGAAACTCAAGTATTTCAAGCTACTGGATTGGAAGAGAATCTCAAAGAAGGCCTCTACCGGTTCTTCTCCAGTTCTCCCTGCTGAAGGGACTTCAAAGAAGAATAGAGCAAGGAAGTTGCTGCAGTAGTTACTGATGCTCCAGCTACCGTTTCTACTCCTGCTCCATCTACCGATAGGATTCTTGCTGATTCCACTCCTACTGCTCCAAGGAAAAGAAGGCTGGTCAAGGCTGCCGAAAAAGAACAAGTAAAAAGGACCAATGTTGCCTCTGCCGATTAGCAACCAGCAGTTAAGAAGTTTAAGCCAGCTGCTCCTGTTTAAGTTCAATCTTCCAAGATTCCAGCTACCGATCCTAGAGCCAAGTAGATCAGGTTTGCTCCACCTCTTCTTTCTGGTGCAACCCTTGCTGCTGCTCCCTTTGTTACCATCAAGGTTGATTTGTCTGAAGAAGACGTCAACAATGAGATTGCTGATAGGAGAAGATTGATAGAATCTGATTTGAGGAGGAGGATTCCACTTCAGAAAGGTATTTTTGAGCTTCCATTTCTTCCTGAGTTCCAGTTTCAAGCCTCTACCGATGTGGCTAAGGAATTTCATGTTAGAAGATGCGCTCCAATTAGAAATCCTACCTTCCATCTCTTCTACCGAAATCATTGGTCTTTCACCAACAAGATAATTTAGAAGAATTGGGTGTTTCCAATTGATCATCTGCAGCCCTTCGTTCGCCGATTGCTTCAGTTCCATGAAGAGCACAAGGAGCTGGTCCCTCCTGGAAATCGTGTTGCTTATGTGGACTACACAAACATGGATAGGCTTACCAACATCTTCAATGAGAAATCTGTCCCTCTCTCCAAGTTTCAGACTTTGAAGGAAGCTGAGTTGAGACTTAATTTCAGCAGGTACTTTGACCTGATGCCACTTACATGGAACCAGGTTTATCTCTTTCAAGACAGAATCAGACAAGACCTGATGGTTCAACATGTATGGATTGCATATGCCACTGTCTTCAAGCAGCTGTTCAACTTTCACAAGTTTGATCCTTATCATCTAGGAAGACCTGAAAATGATGATGATAAGATGCCTTACAATTATGGAGAAGCTCTTGCTGGTGGTCCTCTTACCACTCACTTCCTGAAAAATGTCAAGAAGATGACCATTGATCTGATTAAGGACTCAGAGGCATTTCTTACACGCAGCAGAGCTGCCGAGCAGCCATCAGCTGTTCCAGCCCCATCCATCAGCAGCTCAGCTGACATTGAAGAATTTATTTGTGTTCACAAGTCTACTGATTAGACTCGCTCCTCTACTGAGTCAGTTGATGAAGACAAACTGCCAATCAGCATTATATTCAAAGGAAAGCATTCCAGCCCACCTACTGGTATGTCATCTGCTGATGCTTTTACAGATTATGTGCTGATCAGTGACAGTCTTGACCACAGTTTAGGAGGAGGCCAATCTGGTGCTGCTGATGTTGAAAAGGAACCAGAAGCAGATCAAGTTGAGAAAACTATAGACACTCAACCTCTGATTATCAGTTCAGGAGGAGAAGACCAACTTGCATCTGTTGAGAAAACTTCAGACACTCAACCTGCTGATGAAGTTGCTGCTAAGGAATTGTCTATCTCAGGAGGAGTTCATGTTGATGAACCTGAAGCTATTGCTACCGACGAGCCAACTATAGACACTCATCCCCTTGAGTCAACTTCAGACACTCAAGTTATTCCAGCTGCTGCTCCTACTGATATAATCCCTGCTGATTCTGAACAAACCTCTAATGATATTATTCCGTTGCCGGTTATCATTGTTGAGCTGACTGGGCTTAGAGAAGTTGTTAATTTGGGAAGAGGCACTGTTATGGGTGTTGACGATATGGATGCCCAGGTTGGTGCTGAGCTTCAGTTTGAAGAGTTTCAGTTAGCTTTATTTTCTACTAATCCATTACTCAACCAGCAAGCCCCTCTCCATCTTCCTGCTGCTGAGGAAGAGAGTCCGGATGAGATCGATCCTGCCGACTATATCGAGCTGCCATCATTTGTGAATGAGGAGGCTAAGGACACAACTCCTCCTGCTGACTACAACTATGAGGTGCATGCCAAGGATATGATGTGCTCCAACTGGTACACTACCAGCATCTCTATCCCATCTGACAAATTCGGCAGGCCTCTTCTTTTACTTCATGAGAAGCTCTCCTACCGATATACTCTTCAACGCATTCCCATTCCTTTCGGTAAGGAGCATCCCTTCCTTGCTAGTTAAACTAGCCAGCAGCTGATTTTATTACCATGGGACAAGGTGGAGCACGTGAAAGGAAAAACCCCAAAGGTTTTGAGATTGAAGAAGAAGCCTTGTTATGAAATCAGACATTCCTGGCTCGATACTCCCAAAGATCTACTTCTTCCTTAACTTAGTAGAGGCTTGACCATGGTCCGTCTTGTCATCTCTCTTCCTCTTGTACCAAGGTATCTCAAAACCAGGAGGAACATCAAGTCTGCTGAACACTGAGGGAGTCAATCTCGCGAACACGTGGGGCTTATCAAGCGCTTGCAGTTTATCGAGAAGTCCATTCGCTCTCTTCTCGTAAAAGTCACCATCAAGAAAGTCTTAGGTAGCGTCTAAACTGACATTAGAAGGATCCTCCTTAGCTTCCTTCTTCCTCAAACTCAAGCTAGGCTCGAATTGGTCCCCCAACAAAGGATGACGAATCTCATCAATACCCTCGACATTGGGACAGAGTTCCTCGAGGAACCAATCCAAATATTTATCCGATAGATAAATGCTCCCTCCATCATGACGGAGATTGGTCCAATGGTCAATGGTGGTTCTCTGCCCCCAAGCACGAGCCAAACTCGCAGCAAACTCCGAGTCCATGAAAGAAATGTCTCGAGCACGTCCCCCTAACACAAAAGTGTCTTGTTACTGACCGAAATGTCGCATCACCCTTTGAGCAAAATAAAAGGAGGAATCTCTCAAACCCAGAAGAACGACCCATTCATATCCATCAGTACTAGCCACAAACTTCTTCACCTTCCAAAAGGGTGGGCACCAAGAAATGTCATTGGTCTCCGCTTTCGTGAAAAGATGGGCCCACTCCTCAATGCTAATTTCACTAGAAATCTCCGCCTATGGAAAGTATAAGGATAATACTCGGTCGGAGGGCTCAACAATATAAAATGTTCCCGAAGCCAAATAGCCAACAACAATGGACTTCCCCGAGTCATAGAGCAAGTTCAGTGCAACTCATCAAGACCATGAAGGGTCTCCCCTAAGATAAGAGGAACAACGTTGAAGGCCCGTCCTTTAGCATGCAAAGCAATATCCACGAGCTCCATGTCCGCCATGCCACACTTGCTCATGAAAAGCACGTTCTGAAATAAGCACAAAGCCAAGAGGAAACACTAGGAATCCGCACCATGAATGTTTGTCACGTGACCCCTAAATCTCCTTGGCAAAGCAGAGAGATCGACATAACGATTGTGGATGTAACCTTTCGCTTCATGAATGCCTATAATCAATAAGTGCCTGAGAGACTCCGACGGCACCTTGTCATGCTTAGGAACCACAATCACACCAGTCAACGGCATATCCAAGATATTCGCCAATTCCTCTACGGTGGGAACCATCTCATTAAGCAAAAAGTTGAAGAGATGGGTCGAAGGATCCAAAAAACATGCAACTCCCTTCAAGAGATTCCATTTCGGCTTTAGATTCTTCAAAGTGAAAAGGATCTTAAACCCAAACATCTCCACGAACCTCTCTTGATGAGACTTGTCAAAGGAACGAACAAAGATCGCTAAGTCATCCTTATAGCGCTCCACCGATTCTAAGTCTATAGAGAATTCGTCAACAATCATTGATGAAGGGACGGACTTGCTTGGGGCCATTGAGAGCAAAAGGTTGAGAATTTAGCTCTAAAAGGAGAGTTCCCATAACTGATTTGAACCTGCATGGAGTTCTAGGATGGACTAGAGGTCTTTATATATGAATTCGGATACCAAATCCTCGAGGAAAAAGGAGAAACTGAACCAGATTTAAGGGATGGCTCGTATGAGACATCGATGTCTCGTATGAGGTATCCCCCCAGTTCAAGGCAGCAACAATTCTGCTCAAATTCAGGCTGCCCAACATGTCAAAAACATGTCTCAAACACCTCAGAAACTAACCCCAAACAGTTCATACATCACATATAAATGGCCCAACGTGATTCCATCTCATAAAAAACCCCACGGTTGACCAACCGGGCATGAATCAAAACATTTAAATAGTCAGAAGCAAAACTAAAATTGAAAAATGTATGTGCTAGAGTTAGGATATACTTGTTGCACAGGTACAAACCAAAAGAAAAAGCTATCTCCACCTACACCGAGGCAATAACTACATCAACAAAAATGGAAGAGGGGACGGGGAATCCTATCTACTCCAACATCAAGAGAAAGGAAGACGTCGCCACCGCTGCGTCATCACTCATCCGTTTGAGGTCTCTTCCCGCAAGCAACTGACTCTGTAGTCTAGCAAGCCAACCGGCCTAAGAGCCCCACAGTGTCGCTCTTCACTCTCTTGGCGTAGGCCATGAATTTGGCAAGCCATCCCGCGACCTCTCTATACTCTGCAATGGGAACCTGTTGAGGAGAAACAAATAGAAATGTCAAAATCCTCAGTTGAATGATAAGCAAAAGTATGAAATGGTAAAAGTGATGAAAAATAACAAAAGAAAGTCATAAGCTATACCATAGTCGCATCAGCAGGAGGTATGAGTCCATCTGGCATGTCATACTTGGTGGGAAGATTCTCGATGCTCTCCACACCATCAGCCATGATGTAGGTAAACGATGCCGGTCCGAGCTACGGACGGAATGGGACATGGACGGCTGCCTGAGCCTGGTCACCCTTTTCCCTAATCAAACGAGGCATCAGACGAGTCAAGAAGTCCTGATAGTCCCCCTCAAGATGGAAATGCTCGAAAGCAGCCTGACCAATGGTGAGATCCTCTCTCTCCCCCTCCTCAATCAGATAGGAGTTCAACACATGAGCCGGCGGATCAAGGGGGACAATAAGCTCAAGCCTACCACCGTCATGCTGACGAGAGACTCTCTCTCCCAAATAAAAACAACCACCGCCGAGGCCAATCATCAATAATCTCACACCCGAATAGAAATGGGTATGATCAAGCTCCAAGTTGTCCCAAGGATAAAGAGCTTTGGGGACATCAGACACAACCATCCACAGATCAAGATACCCTCTCATCTGGGCTACAGGCAAGTCTGCCCCCTCAGCGTTCTCATCACGAGTATCCCGGTTCTCCCTATGCCACTTCAAAGTATCTGGTAGCATAGGAACCTTTTCTACAAGATCAAAGTTGTAAAGGCCGAACATAGCATAACCCCAAGCCTGCAAGTGGGTGAAACACGGAAAAATGTCAACAGAAAGTAGCTAAAAGACAAGACGCTATCAAAACAAAGAAATTTGGGGCTGAAACGAGAGAAAAGACAACAAGAGATAAACGTTGTGGCAAAAATCAGGGTGCGTCACAAAAAAAATATAGGGAGAACATCCTTCAAATCATTTCTTCTTCAACCTTCCTCGAATCCAACAAGCGGGAGAGCACTTTTCTTCAAATCAAACAACCTCAAAAACCTGTTCATGGGGTCATCTACAACATACGAGATTCTCGGGCCTTGGCATAAACCACACATAAGATAAACTTGGGGGAATAGATCATGTCTCTCACCTTTACCGGAGACTTTCAGACATGGAACTCTAGAGTTGTCAACAAAGTACGCTTGGCCTACTAAGAGCTTGCACATTGATCAATATCATTGGTTGTCAGACCAATAGTCGTCTCCCTTGACACGACATGACTCAAGGAATAATCTGGATGGATAGTCCCACACGAGACAAACATGACATAAACTCCACAGAATTTCTACAAGAAAACCTGATTAGGACCATCCGAATCATAATTAGATCGTTCCGAACTCACCCGACACCATGATTGGAATCACCGGCACCAATACTGATAATCTTGATGAGGCCAAAGCTGAAATCTTGGAAGCCACCAAGCAACCAGAGGAGAAGCAAGCTCACATAGATGCCTTATTTGCAGAGCTTAATGCATTGAAAGTCAAGAAAGCTAAGAAACAAAAGAAGAAGGATTATGAATCCCCCACCTCCTCCGAAGACGAGGCATCCTCTAGAAAGAAGAGGGCCTTGGACAATACTTGCTTTGGAGTAAGCAATAGAAATTCTACATCGCAAAAATCACTGGAGTGGTGAACGCCTTAAGCAATCATCAACTTGGGGCTTGACAATGAACAAGTCCTATGACTACAATCCAATACTTGAAGTATTCTTGATCTTAACAGTTAACTTGGGATATCTCAACAAAATCCTATAAGACGACTGTCTCTTTAAATCTTTAGATGGACCCCACGAGTTTGTCTTTCAAAAACATCATCATCTTGATCACATAAACAATCTTCATTCCTCACAACATTGAACTACACTGGTCTGATTCCCACCTAGGGATATGTAGGCAGCCGTTCGGCACGACCAACCTTTAAATCATTCTCACCATTGAGTCATCGAGTTGAGTGCACATTAATCGTCTTGAACCTTAAATGCTAAACAACTGCTTTCGGTAACAATGCAGGCACACAAAATCTACAACACAAATTTCAACTGAAAAGAGATGACACATCAGAATGAATGAATACCTCTTGTTGATTTGGAGTGTAGTCAAATCATCCAGTTCAGATATACTTGGACCGTCAATCACCATCCTCTTGTTGATTTAGAGCGTAGTCAAATCATCCGGTTCAGATACACTTGGATCGTCAGACCATCCTCTCATTGATTTGGAGTGTAATCAAATCATCCGGTTCAGATACACTTGGATCGTCAGACCATCCTCTCGTTGATTTGGAGTGTAATCAAATCATCCGGTTCAGATACACTTGGATCGTCAGACCATCCTCTCGTTGATTTGGAGTGTAATCAAATCATCCGGTTCAGATACACTTGGATTGTCAAACCATCCTCTTGTTGATTTGGAGTGTAGTCAAGTCATCCGGTTCAGATATACATGGATCGTCAATAACCATCCTCTCGTTGATTTGGAGTGTAATCAAATCATCCGGTTCAGATATACATGGATCGTCAGTAACCATCCTCTTGAAGATTAGAGTGCAATCAATTGTCCGGTTCAAAATCGCATGGATCGTCAAACTATCCTCTTGGAGAATTGAGTAAAATCAAATCAAACCCGGTTCAAAATGGAACATTGAGTCACATCAAAAGATATTTTCAGAATTGGAACGAGTTCACTTGTCTCCTCAGTGCGAATCTATCTTCACAACAAGAATCTACATCAACAAATAACTCAGCCTTAAGTGGTCATCGAGGCATAAAAATAAGCCCTTCATGGTCATTTCTGCATCGTCAACCGTGACACCCCGATGCAATGACGTCCCACAGGATAGCAGCATTTGAATCCCACAATGATTGTTAAGGTGTAAGCTAATGACATAGGATTCATATAGTTTTCAACGGAAAGGCAGTCTCGTTGGAAGGAGAAGAAAGGTCCGAGAAATTGGCGTCTCCAAACTGGAACCTGTATTGCAGTGTTCGATGAAGGGCATCCAAAGACACCTTGTAGTCATTGAGGCATAAAAATAAGCACCTCTATGGTTACTCTGGCACCAAAGACACCTTGTGGTCATTGAGGCACAAAAGTAAGCACCTCTGTGGTCATTCTGGCACCGTAGCACCTTCATCTAAAGACACCTTGTGGTCATTGAGGCACAAAAGTAAGCACCTCTATGGTCACTCCGGCATCAAAGCACCCGTATGGTCATCAAGGCATAAAAGTAAGCACCTTTATGGTCACTCTGGCATCAAAGACACCCTGTAGTCACTGAGGCACAAAAGTAAGCACCTCTATGGTTACTCTGGCATCAAAGACACCCTGTGGTCACTGAGGCACAAAAGTAAGCACCTCTATGGTTACTCCGGCACCAAAGAACCCTATGGTCACTGAGGAATAATGTAAGCACCTCTATGGTCATTCCGGCATCAACAAAAACTGGAGACGGTTCGTCATCAACAACATGGCATATTCAGAATTGGGTCACGGACATTGATTCCTTAGTATGGATTGCAACTGGAGATGGTTCGTCATCAATAACAGAGTATATTCAGAATTGGGTTAAGGACATTGATTCCTCAGTATGGATTGCAACTGGAGACGGTTCGTCATCAACAACAAAGCATATTCAGAATTGGGTCAAGGACATTGATTCCATAGTATGGATTGCAACTGGAGATGATTCGTCATCAACAAAGGAGTATATTCAGAGTTGGGTCAAATATATTGATTCCTCGGTATGGGTTACTCTCTAAACTCTAAACTCTAAACTTTACTTACTGCAGTATTGTTTTCAAAATGATTTTCAAAATACCTCAGCGACCGTTTTTTTACGTGTTTTAGAGTCGAACTACGTTTGGTCTGATTTCCTTCCAAGGAATACGTAGGCAGCTTTTCAGCATGACCATACCCAAGGTTCTAAATGGTGTCTTTTCTATTGACGACGTTACTTCTTCCATAAGTATCGTCGCCGAGGGCTCTGTAGACACCCCATTTTGAACTCAAATTTATGATTACACTACTTTTGTTCTCGCCTTCGTGTTTTGATGAAAACTCGTTAGTTTTGGCATGTTTCGTTAAGTTTCTAACTGACTCCGTTAGTCAGGGGCTAAACTGAAAAACAGAACTTTAGATAAGGACAAAACAGTACTTTTGTACTGGATGCCTCGTACGAGACATGTCCTCTGTCTGCGAGTCTGATTCTATTTCCTTCTACGTCCCGATCTTTTTCTTGTCCAACACTCTCCTAATCCGGGAAACATCTAATTAGGAGACTTCCTAGATGTTTCCTACTGATTTCCTACCTCCTTTAACCTCTCCAAATATGGACTCTACAACCTACCAAACTTAGGACTCCTAGACTTGGTCCCTAAGTAATCCAATACATATAAAATAGAGTTCTTTCACCATAAAAAAGGGTTAACAACTCTCTGATCAGTCTCTCCCTAAAGAATCCCGTTTTTCCTCTCCCCTCACACCAAAACACCACCAAAAACTCATCTTTTCAAGTCACAAACATCATAAAACTCTTGGATCTTCAAGGCCTTAGTCAAGGCCATCAATTGGAATCTTAAGAACGCTTTAGGTAAATTCCTACGCATTTAATCTCTACTTCTCATCTACTTCTTTGTTTTAGAGTAGTTGTAAGATACCCGCGCAAAAAAAACGAATAGTTCCCTCGAGAATCAAACACGGTACTTTATGTTTAACGGAGTCGCCACGTTAGTTTAACTTTAAACCTAAACTTAACGAAAAAAGGTTAGAGACAAAGGATTCGGAGGTCAGGTTACGCTTTGGGAAGAACTTAACCGGTAGTTCACCCAAAGTGCCTCAGAAAAACCGAGTCTCCCAAAGTTTGTTAACAAAAATTGTGCATGTGTGTGTGTGTGTGTGTTCTTGAAAATGGGAGAAACTGACTTTTAATAAAATCAGTTAGAAACTTAACAAAAAGGGTTGTTTTTTAAACAGTTTAACAGAAAAGGGGAAAGACTGAAAAATCACCCCTCTGACCAAACTAGCCGTACCGCTAGGAAGGTCATCCCTAGGGTTTTTGCAGATTGTCAAGAAATCAGTCCAGTTTCAGGTAGAAACAGAGCATTCTGCTGAAACTGAACTGTTTTACATTTTTCCAGTTTATTTCCCACACAAAACTTGAATTGAGTCATCCCTATGCTTTTGATCACTAATTAAATACCAAAACAAAAGGTTTTGGGTGTGATCAAGACAATAATTGGGGGAAAATTAAGAAAGGTGATGAACATGGCATTTGAGCCAAAATCATCATTTGGATGGTTAAAGATGGAAACTTTAACATCCAAATGGATGATTCATCCAAGGAAAAGCCTTGGGGAAGTAAGAAATAAACATTTTAATGGATAAAGATTGAGTCATTACCATCCAAAGGGACATTATTAGAGTTAGATCAAAGTTTGAATGATAAAGATTTAAACTTTATCATCCAAACTTGATCATTTCACCATAAAATCAACTTAAAAGTAAAGACATGAAATTTAACTTGCATAAATATAAACACATAATATAAATTGCATAAAAGTAAAGACATAATGTAAAGTGCATTAATGTAAAGACATAATGTAAAATGTATTAATGTAAAGAGACATTAAATGATAATAAGCATTGATCATCTTAGGTTTGAACCCTTGATCATGCATAGAACATGAGGGTACCATTGATTCACATCAAGGACTTGGTTCCAATTCATAATATTTACAAGGATAATAAAGACATAATATAAATAAGGCAAAATGAAATAGAGTATGAGATGAAGAGAAGATGGGGAGAAGGAGGCCTCACAGTTTTTGGTTCTAAGCCTATCTTCTTTCTCTCTTTTCACTCAAGAATGTATTTGTATCCCTAATATGCTCTCAGTTTGGCAGAGTTTACACACACAAATGATTTTCTCCCCCCTGAAATGATCAGCAGGGGTCTCAATTTAAAGGGACTGAGGGTACCCATAGTAGCCGTACGGCTAGGGCTCTCCCGCGTCCAAACCATCCGTACGGCTCCGCCTGGCGAGCTTCTGGATTTTTCCAATTTTAATTCCAGAATAGTCCTGGAATTTTTGGTTTATCTTAGTGAGGTCCTAGCCTATCAGTTTATCCCTGAATGGTGCTAAGAGTTCCTCTAAAGTTGGTTAATTTCAGATTGGGGTACTTACAGAGCCCCCCGGCAACGTTGCTTTGGAAAAGCGGGGTTGTCGATAAAAATAAGCATCCCAATCTGATGGGAGGACGGATTTGACCGATTTGGTTGCGTGGCTGGACCTAGGGGTATAGGATTCCTACGTATCCCATTTGCGGGGAATCAAGCCTAACGTAGTTCGGAAGGGGTGAGAAACTTTAAGGCTACTCAAACCTAAGGGCTAGGTGGATATCTGTCATCCTCTCTTAGGGTGTAGGGGAACATCTGTTATTCCCTCCTAAAGGAACGGGCATGACTCTCGGCAAGTTAGAGGCGGGACTTGGTCAACTATGGCTCTATAGAGAGGGTTGACTAAAAGGAATGGGCATAACTCTCGGCGAGTCAGAGGCGGGACTTGGTCAACTTGACTCTATGGAGAGGGTTGACTTACAGGAAATGGGCATGACTCTCGGTGAGTCAGAGGTGGGACTTGGTCAACTTGGCTCTATGGAGAGGGTTGAGTAAAAGGAAATGGGCATGACTCTTGGCGGGTCAGAGGCGGGACATGGTCAACTTGGCTCTATGGAGAGGGTTGACTAAATGGAACGGGCATAACTCTCAGCGAGTCAGAGGCGGGACTAGGTTAACTTGTGTCTATGGAGAGGGTTGAGTAAACGGAAATGGGCATCACTCTTGGCGAGTCAGAGGTGGGATATGGTCAACTTGGCTCTATGGAGAGGGTTGACTAAAAGGAACGGGCATGACTCTCGGCGGGTCAGAGGCGGGACTAGGTCAACTTGGCTCTATGGAGAGGGTTGACTAAACGGAAATTGGCATGACTCTCGGCGAGTCAGAGGCGGGATATGGTCAACTTAGATCTATGGAGAGGGTTGACTAAAAGGAACAGGCATGACTCTCGGCGAGTCAGAGGCGGGACATTGTCAACTTAGCTCTATGGAGAGGGTTGACTAAAAGGAACGGGCATGACTCTCGGCGAGTCAGAGGCGTTTCTAGGTCAACTTGGCTCTATGGAGAGGGTTGACTAAAAGGAACGGGCATGACTCTCGGCGAGTCAGAGGCGGGACTAGGTCAACTTGGCTCTATGGAGAGGGTTGACTAAACGGAAATGGGCATGACTCTCGGCGAGTCAGAGGCGGGATATGGTCAACTTGGCTCTATGGAGAGGGTTGACTAAAAGAAACGGGCATGACTCTCAGCGGGTCAGAGGCGGGACATGGTCAACTTGGCTCTATGGAGAGGGTTGGCTAAATGGAAATGGGCATGACTCTCGGCGAGTCAGAGGCGGGACTAAGGCTTCAACCTAAAATGACCACTCTGGGTCAAGGCTTGGGTCAACTCCATCTTTGGGAAGTTTGACAGGAGAACTGGTCTCACGCCCGACTAAGGACTGCCGGGGACAAAGGCTTCGACCTAAAATGACCACTCTGGGGGACAAAGTTTTACTGGGCTTAAGTCAGGGACTGCCTAAAATGTTCACTCTGGGGGACAAAGGTTTTCTTAACCTAAAATAACCACTCTGGGGGACAAAGTTTTACTGGGCTTAAGTCAGGGATTGCCTAAAATGTTTGCTAAGGCAACATTTTTCACAATGGGGACCACCTAAGTATTCTCACTTAGGGGACAAAGTTTTACTGGGCTTACATCAGGGACCGCATAAGTGTATTTTCACACTAGGCAATTTTCCACAAAATGTTACTGGGCTTATGTCAAGGACTGCCTAAAATGTTCTAGGCAAACAAAACAATGGGCTTACGTCGTGTGGGGCCCGCCTAAAATATTCGCTAAGGCAACATTTTTCAATTTTTACTGGGCTTACGTCAGGGACCGCCTAAGCATTTTTCACTTATGAGGGGACCTAATTCTTTTCTAGGCCAAGAATCATATTTGCATGAGCCAAAGGAGGGCAAATATATGGGGTATTTATGATATGGTTGGTATGGGGCTTTGAATGAATGGGATCATAAAGCCAATCTTCCAACAAGAAATCATCAATTCTGTCAGGGCCAAAGTAGCTGTACGGCTGGGATAGTGGGTGACTTTTTTGAATTTTTTTTTAGGTCTAGTCATCTTCTTAAGTGCCTTAGCCTGAGGTCTAGAAGCAGTTCACCTCTTTCGTTCTTTGAAGTTTTTCTTTCCATGGAGCCTTTTCTTATGGAGAAACCACCAAAATTGTCCAAGATTGATCAAGAATACTTTGAGGGAAATCTTAGGATTTGGATGCGGCATCATATGAGGGAGAACAAGGACATTTTTCAAGCCAAATTTGGGCTTAGATCCCTTTGGTCTCTCAAGGAATTCATCCTGGATCTTGAGCTTTTGAGGGCCGCTGTATCCTTTTGGGATATCAGGAGACATCTGTATTGCTTTTCTTACAACGAAATCACTCCGACTTACGAGGATTTCAAGGCTTTGGTGGGGGCGTGGACACGGAGGTCATTCCTCTCCCTTCGATCAATGACACAATGTGTGTTGAAAGGTTGGTCACTCTTCTTGGTATTCCTTTAGAAGAGGCTCAATGCATGGTCCTTAATTATACCTTTATTGACATTTTGGACCTTCCCGAAAGGTTCATGGATCGAACCGATGAGGTTTCTTGGAATGCCTTTGGGTTGTGTATCCTCGCCTTTTTCTACATGGTTGGTTCCAAGGGCACTTTCCATAGAGTTTTGTTGAGCATCCTTGAGGAATGCCTAACGGGGAAGGATATTGTCCCTTTGATTCTAGGTGAAACCCTTTATGGCATGGACCATTTGGCTTTAGGTGATGGTTTCATGTGCGGTGGTAGCCCCACTCTTCTTACCATGTGGTTAAGGGAGAGGTTAATGGCCGTGACCGAGGCTCCTCTTTCTCACAAACCGTGGTCCTACTCTTTGAGAGGCATTCTTTTAGATTTTGCTCAGGGTGATTGGGAGGCGTATATGGTTCGGCTCCAGACCTCACAGATTCGCTGGTGGATCCCGTATTGGTGCATTGGCTCCATGAAGGAGTATCAGGATGGCTCCCCTATTGTTCAGGTGCCGGGACTCTTGGGATCATCTTTCTACATCCCTTCGTTGGTTCGCAGACAGTTTGGATTGTTGCAAACTCCTTTATTGGAGTGGTTTGGTGTTAATCCGGAGCATTTGAGACTTTCGTCATTATCTATGTGGGATCCATCCACCATTTCATTCCTTACCCGGTCGTGGGCGCGTTCCCTTTTTCCGGCTCGGGTACTTCACAGGACTATGGCTAGCATGGTCTTAACCACAGTTTACTTGGATTGGTATGAACGGACTATGGGGCAGACTCAGAGGCTCATTGAGGAGAGACGTGAGGCCATTCTTGGTGGGGATTTTGATGCTAGCAGGACTTTGAGGGAGGCTGAGTCTGTGGCGAGCGGCCACAACCATACTGGGGATGTCGTTGATGACTATCAGATTATGGCCGAAAGGAGGATGGCCATGGTGCCTAAGATTGAGGCATGGATGGAGGATCTCCAAGCTAGGGCTGCAGTTGACATGGCTTTGAGGGAAACTAGGCTCGTCGAGGAGATTGGGAGAGTACTCGATCTTGAGAGGAAGGAGATCGATATTTTTGATGTAAAGAAGAATAAAACTCGGAGGAGCCAAAAGAAGAAGCGGAAGGATGAGGAATAATGACAATTCCTACTGTCCTAAGTATCCACCCATTGCCATTGCAGACACATTAGTTTGTTTTTAAATGTCTTAGTTGTGTTTTCAACATGTTATTTTGAATCGAGAGTATTCCGTGCTTAGACTCATCAAAGAAGTGTTTTAACTACGGTGGCAATGGTTACTTATCTTTGATTTTCACAAGGCTAGTTTGCATTTGTATGAAGCCTCTCTAAGAACCAAATTTAAATTTTATTTATTTTTGAGACCGGACCAATAATTGGCTGCCTACGTTCCCCTCTTACAAATAGGACTAAGGGGCTCAGGTCATCGTAGTTCATATCCATGAATTCTGGTGCGACCCTGTTTTTTCTCTAGATCTCCCAAATGGGTTTTTTCAATCTAGGTGGGTATAGTCTTTTAGCACTTCTTTTTTTTAAACAAAGTAACGGCGGAGCTTGTCACCATTGACCGGGTGCATGAAAGGGTTTCCATCTAGGTCTGCAAGTCTCATTGCGCCCCCCAAAAAGATTTCTTGTACCACAAAGGGACCAATCCACACGGGTTCCCACTTTCCATCGGGGTTAGATCTCCCTGGGGGTTTCTCTTTGAGAACCAAGTCTCCTGCCCGAATTTCCCGAGGCTTTACTCTCTTATCGAAAGCTCGTGCCATTCTTCTTTGGTAGGCACGGATGTGTTCCATTGCTTTTAGACGGCATTCATCCAGCAGGGCCAATTCATCATGCCGGCTTCGGAGCCAATCTACCTCATGAATTTGGTTTTCTAGCAGAATCCTTAGAGACGGTACCTCCAACTCGGCCGGGAGCATGGTTTCCATCCCGTAAGTCAAGGCAAAAGGGGGTTTCGCCGGTGGCTGTTCTGACTGACGTTCGGTAGCCCCACAATGCTAGATGTAGCTTTTTGGGCCAATCCCTACCCCGTGTTGCCATCTTTTTTATGATTCTCTCAAGAGTTTTGTTAGTGGCTTCTACTGCACTATTGGTCTGAGACCTATAAGGGGAAGATTTGGGGCGAGTGACTCGAAACTCTTTCAACAGTTGGTCACATTCGCCTTCAAAATGAGAGCCATTATCTGTGATGACCTCATTTGGAACTCCGTAACGGAACATGATGTTCTCCTTGATGAATCCTGCGACCTTCTTGGAAGTGAGGACTTTGTAGGACTTGGCTTTAACCTATTTTGTGAAATAGTCTACGGCTACTAAGACAAATTCGTGCCCATTGCTTCCGGGTGGAGAAATTTTTCCGATGATGTCGATGCCCCAAGTCGAGAAGGGCCACGGAGTTGTCATGCAATACAAGTTATGGGGTAATAGGTGATTGAGGTTGGAAAACCATTGACACTTATCACACCTTTTCACAAACCGTATACAATCAGTTTCCATTGAAATCCAAAAGTATCCCATTCGTAGGATGACATGCATTAATCGTCGAGCGTTCATGTGAGGAGCATAAATTCCACCGTGGACTTCTTGCATGAGCTCCTTTGCGTTTTCCATGCTTATGCACCTTAGGAGGAGGCCTTGGTGGCGCTTCTTGTACAAGGTGTCCCCTAGGATGACATAGTGAGATGCTAACCGGTTGAGGGCTACTATACCTTTGGCTTTGATCCCATCCTTGTACTCTCCCATCTGTGAAGGACGCTTCTCCTTCTTTGAGAAATTGGTAGATTTAGTTGTACCATGGATCTTCTACCTTTTCCGGGATTCTGTCTATCTCACAACAGTAGGCCAGGTTTTCTTTTCTACCAACTTAGAAGGGTTTTATGGATTTCCCTTCGGGGATTTCCTGAAAAACAGTTCCGATCCCTTGGTAGGTAATGAAAGCTGACCTCTTTGAATTGGGCCATGAGTTTTTCCATGTGGGCATGATACTTTTGCAGCCCGGGGTCCAACGTCTTCCATTTGTTGGACACTTGGTTGATGATCAAGTCCGAATCCCCGTATACTTCCAATTCTTTCACATTCCTTTCAAGGGCGGCCTCTAAGCCGGCTGTGCATGCCTCATATTTGGTGGCATTATTGGTCACATCAAAGTTTAACTTAATGGCAATGGGGGTGTGCTCATCCTTTGGATCAACTAGGAGCATTCCAATGCCATTTCCTCTTTTGTTTGCCGCTCCATCAAAGAACAGTTGCCACTTATTTTCTGCCTCAAGGGCGAAGATCTCTTCATCGGAGAAATGGGGTTCAGGCTCCTCCTTCTCGTCCACAGGAAAATCTGCCAAATTTTCTGCCATAACCCTCCCTTTGACCGCTCTTCTCGTCACATAACTGATGTCATATTCTGCTAAGAAGAACGACTATTTGGCGAGTCTCATGGAGAGTGATGGTTTCTCCAATAGGCATTTTATGGGATCTATCTTGGAGATGAGTCTTATCGAGTGGGCGTGCATGTAATGCTTCAATTTTCTCACAACCCATACTAATCCAGCGTAAGTTTTTTTCGATGGCAGAGTAGTTGAGTTCACTTCCATGAAACTTTCGGCTTACAAAGTAGATGGCGTTCTCAACCTTCGAATCCTTCTTTTCTTGGGCCAACATGGCTCCTACCGACGTATCTTTCACTGTCAAGTAGAGCAAGAGTGGCTTTTCCTTGTGAGGAGGACAAAGGACCGGTGGATGAGTAAGGTAGGCCTTGATTTTCTCGAAGACTCTTTGACATTCCTCATTCCACTCGACCTCCGCATTCTTTCTCAGTAGTTTGAAGATGGGCTCACATATGGGTGTGAGTTGGTTTATGAAGCGGCTAATGTACTGCAACCATCCCATGAAGGCTTTCACTTCTGTTTGGGTGCGGGGTGCTCTCATTTCCACAATTGCCTTTACCTTTTGGGGGTCAATTTCAATGCCACGTTCGGTGACCATGTACCCCAAAACTTTTCCACGGGAAACCCCAAAAGTGCACTTAGCCGGGTTAAGCCTCATGGAGTGCTTTCTTAACCTGTCAAATAATTTCCTTAGGTCAACCAAATGCTGTCCATCGGTACCTTTGGAGTGGATAATCATGTCATCTACATACACCTCTATTTCCTTGTGGATCATGTCATGGAAGAGTGCGGTTACGGCCCTTTGGTAAGTAGCCCCAGCGTTCCTTAGCCTAAAAGGCATCACGGTGTAGCAAAAGGTTCCCCATGGGGTGGTGAAGGCAGTCTTTTCTTGGTCTTCTTCGGCCATTTTGATTTGATTGTATCCGGCGAAACCGTCCACGAAGGACTTGACCTTGAAGCTAGAGGTTGTGTCCACAAGCATGTCGATGTTTGGGAGAGGGAAGTCGTCCTTAGGACTTACTTTGTTGAGGTCCCTGAAGTCGACACAACATCGGACCTTTCCATTGGCCTTTGTCACTGTCACTATGTTGGAAAGCCATGAGGGATATTCATCACCCTTATGAAGCCGACTCGGAGCAGTTTCTTAATCTCTTCTTTGACTTGCAAAAACCATTCCGGTTTGATTCGTCGAAGCTTTTGCTTAACCGGTTTCACTTCAGGATCCACGGGGATCTTGTGCTCCACAATCGAAGCATCTAACCCTGGCATGTCCTTATAAGACCAAGCGAAGACATCCACATATTCCTTGAGCAACTTAACCAAGTCTTTCCTCTCGGCCCCTTTGAAGTAGCTACCAATCTGTGTCTCTTTTGGTTCATCCGCAGTTCCCAAATTCACCTTAGTCAAAACCTCTTCGGCAGCTTGGGCATGGTTTTCCTCTCAATCAATAACCTGCTTTGAGAGTTTTTTAATGTATTGTTTGTTTAGTGCGTCTGCATTATTAGGTGATTCATCATTAACCTTTTTCAGATTATTAGTTAATTTATCATCTAATAAATTGGCAATGAGGGGATACTCGTAAAGGTCTATCATTTCATTCAATGCAAAGGGGAATACAATATTAGCTATAAGATCATAATCCTCGGGCGTGAGGCCCTCGGAGGAAACAGACTCAAATTTAAAGACAAGAGATTGAGGGGACTCGGTTACATTTGACCCTATGACGTTCGACTCAAAATGGAGGGGAACCAATCCAAGTTTTGCGGTCATTTCTTCCTTACTGGCTACAGGTCCGGAGAAGGTCACCCAATTCTTCAGAGGCATATCATCTTGCCCAACCAAGGTGCGGGGGTCAAAAATCTTGGGGGATCCGTCCTCTATTACAGCAACCATTTCTTTCCTTAGATCAATCAAATCCGGCACAACCAACTCTTCTCCAAATAACCCTTACATCACCACTCCATTCCATTCGTCATCCGTGACTTACTCTTTGGCTTTCTTGGGAGCCCACTCCCCAAACTCGTACTTGCCATACCGACCCCAGACGGGTTCTTCTTCCTTGCCGTTCCTTTCTACGGACCAAGCCTCAAATTGTTTCACCATCTCGGACACCCCTTTAAAAGAGTATTCATGTTTCACCGTGGTCTTGGTGGGACCGGGCATTTTGGGCGTATCCAGGAATGTCCTCCTCACGGGGTTGGCGGTCATCCCTCGGAACCTCATAAGGTCCTCTTGAAGCTTGTCCCAATTGGTTACCATTGGCTCCTTTTTCCTCGGGGCTTCGGTTTGGACTCTCCTTTCACGAAGTAGCGGCTTATATCAAAGGTATATGGGCGAAGGTTAGGAGGGACTCCTTGAGCTCTGGCTCGGTTCTTCCTTAGGGCCATTTCTTTATCTATTTTGAGGTCTTCGGGAGTTGGCTTATACCCCAGGCCATGGAGTGTCTTGTGTTCCCTAATCTCGACAATCTTGTGAGTCCCTTAGAGCTTCTTCCCAAGACCAAGTCCCGGGAGGTAGTGCATCAAACGCATCATTTTCATTGCGGGTGGAATTTTATCCTTGGTGAGTGTGAGGTCCACACAACAAACATGGGTCTCGGAGGGTATTTCCGTGAAGCCGGTCAAGACCATACCGTTCTCCTCGTGCATAATTTCCAGCACAGGAATTCCGTTGGTGTTGGTTCCTTCCATGGTAACACTGTCCCCATAAATGATCGTTAGGTTACCTCCTTGCATATATTTCACGCACTGATGAAGGGTGGATGCTACTCCATTGAGTTTATGGAGCCAAGGACGGCCTAACAAAGCGGTGAAGGTGTAGACACCCCATTATGGACATTCATTCATGATCACACTACTTTTGTGTCTCGCCTTTGATTTGGGTCAAAAATCGTTAAGTTGGACATGTTTCGTTAAGTTTCTAACTGACTCCGTTAGTTAGGGGCCAAAATGAACATTAAAACTACTGCAGAGGGCAAAAAGTGAATTCCAGCACTGAGATATCTCGTACGAGACATCCCCCCTTGACAGTTGGGTTTGGTCAGTTTCCTTGTTGATCTCAACCCCTTTTCTTGGCAAACACTCAAGCAATCCGGGATAAACCTAATGGACGATCCTAGAGTCCAAAAATACCTCTTGGGAAATCAAGTCTTGGATTCCCATCCAAACTTACCCCCTTGGCTTAAACCCTAGGTCAAGAACTCCTATAAATATAGAGGTTCTTGAACCGAAAAACCTCTAGAATCCCCATTCACCCAAAAACCACTCCACATCTGATCAAAGAAGTACTCATAATCAGTCCCTCTTCCTCACCTACGAAATTCAAGCCTCCACAACATCATTCAAGCCAAATTCATTGGATCTTCAAGACCTTTAGTCAAGGCCATCCATAGGATTCTCGAAGAACGCTTAGGTAAAACTCTTTGTTTTCTACCTTCTCATCCTCTTCTTTGTGTTTGAAGTAGTGTGATTCCATCAAAGGATCAGCCTAGAGCCTCTCCAATCCATGGAGATGGTCTCGAAGCATATGATCCGACATCCCAAATAAATAAGAAATTATTTATTTGTTTGCTCTTATTTTGGTACATGAATGCATAATATTAATAATGATGATGATGATTTCGTAAGCAAGACCGATCCTAGATCGGGTGGATTGGGTGCTCCTTGACCTTCCCAATCCATAGCTTAACCCCTGAACTCAAGAATCTCACGGTCCGTGTTCCGTTCAACAACATGGCGGCGACTCTTAAATCAAATCAAAAAGGTAAAGCGAGATCAAAAATCAGGCTCGGGCGCAAACAGTGGCGACTCCGCTGGGGACGATCATCATAAGAGGGTTAGACTTGTGTTGAAATCATCGTCGTTATTCTTAAAATTATGCATTCTGTACTATAATCTGTTCCCAGACTAAGATGTCTCGTACGAGGGATTGGTTGTCTCGTACGAGACATCTCGGTTCTATCCGGCTGATCTGAATCTCTGGTTTGAAAAAGGAGTTTTGTTCGGTTCAAACATGTACACAGGGTTTCAGATCTGCTCCCCCCTCTGTTTCTGAGTCTTAGGACCCTCCTAACGACGATAAAACTCCCCATATACCATAAGGATAACCTTTGTTTTGCAGGAGTACTTGCTAAATGTTTTATTCTCTGCTTTGCTTATGTTTTCCTTTTGTGTGAACTACGACGGCCTGAGTTCCTCCACAAGAGGGAAACGTAGGCAGCACTTGGCCCGGCCATTGCTTGTTTTTGTTTTACTTTTAAAAAAAAAAACTCTCTATTTTTCTCTTTGACATCTAGATCTTGACTCTCACACACGTGCACACATGTAGAATAATTTCACTACATACCCTATAAACCCGGGTCCCAATCGGAGGACGGATGTCGGTCAGCACCCCCATTCTAACGAATAGCCCTTGCCGGTCTCTCCAAAAATGGTGTACCCACTCCGTGACACGCTCCTAGACTGTGTTCATGGGGAGCCTTAGCCGTAAGCCTTGCATCAACCTCATGCATACATACTAGCTAATAAGGCACTCCTCGAGACCGGTTGGTTCGATTCTTAGGGTTGTTTTAATCTTTGACCAAGATAACGTATTTTCTACAATCTATAATCCTCCCTTCATGAATTCTTGACGAATGTCCCTTCGGTTAAATTGTTAGACAAAGGGTTGAAATGATGAGATGAGAATTTTTCTACGAGGATTCGAGTCTAGTCTCTTTCACCATCAAAACCCCGCGTTTGACAATGTCCCTTTCGATTGTCCCTTACAAGAATTCGTGAGGTCTGATTGCATTAAACGCGTTGTTTAACAAAGTGAAAAACAACTACGGAATCACTTAGTTTTGGTTAATTGAATGGTAGATTCCGATGAGAATATGGGACCTTTGCCCGAATTGTCCGTTTGGGAGGGTGCAATACAGGTGAAAAACAAGGGGCTCAAATTCTAGGGTGACAAAATCCGTTGTTCCAGGACGTACTAGATAGTAACCTCTCAAAATGGATTAAATTCCGTCCGACCAATAGGACTAAAATCTGCCAATCTGACTGTCAGGTTAGATGTCTCGTACGAGACATCCATTGTCTCGTACGAGACATCTCTCCTTTTCTGTGATTCTTCCTTGTTTGTCAAACCTATCTTATAAAAGCCGACTTGTTGCGACCCCAGCCTAGATTTGACACAGTTTCTGCACTCTAGGTCCGTCCGATCAGCAAGGTAGCTCCATACTCCCGACACAATGTCAAGCGACAAGTTTACTCAAGAACTAAACGACCTCAAAGCTCGACTAGAAGGAGAAGTGGGTCAACTCTCTGAAGTATATGCTACGGTTCTGTACGCCCGCTTCAAGAGAGATCCCGTCTTCACGCGCGTTGGAGGGTCTTCATACTTCACTCGTTCGTAAAGGCGCGGCTTGGACAATCGCTTTCCATCCGGGCTCCCTACTCGGATTCCAACCGTCACACGTACTGATTATTTCTTCCTTGTTTCAGCAAACAAAGGTCCTGACTTGGGCTTTTTATTTTTTTTCCTAGATGGCCTACTCATTTTCACTTCTTCTTTTTACTTGTTTCTACAAAGTTAATCCACAACTCCTCCGTCCCTCTTGACTTTCTTTTGCATATTTTGGGATCTCTTTTGACTCATAAATAAATTATTTCAGGTAAAAATATAAAAACAATAAAATGCCCCCCGAATTACATGTAATTCCTATAATTAAATAATTTTCCAAAAATACATAAAACTAATCTAAAATACATCAAAATTATAATTTAAGCTCATAGAAACCTATGAATTAAATAGTATAAAATCCGTCTCATTAATTTCTCTTAAATGTAATTGTTAGCACAAGTTTATATTAATAAAAGAATGTCTTTTTCATCATTAGAACACCAAAAGTAGCAAGACCGGCTTTATCCGGGCGGAGTGGGTGTTTAAGTACTTCCCACTCCGTAACCTAACACCCGAATCCGTCTCTTCCCGAATCTCTGGTTTTTGTAACAAATAGGCTATTTCTTAGGTTTTCTTATGTTCCTTTAAAAACATAGGTGGCGACTCTAATCTTTAAAAACCAAATAGACATCCTAGGATAATTCACTGCTCTAGCCAAGCCGTGGTTTTCCCGGGGCATCTACAGTGGCGACTCCGCTGGGGATAACATAGAGGGTTAAACTTGCATTTTTACTTTTGGTGTTCTTTTATCTGTTTTTTGTGGGCATTCTGGTGACAAAGTGTGGGAAGCATGCGCCTCTAACCTTCTTGGCCTAAGGCGCGCGCCTTTGACTCAAACCACCATAAGCGCCCGCACTGCATCATGTCCTTCAAATCCATATTATTTATGCTAACAATGTCTGCAGGGGAAAAGTTATTATTTAGGGTCAGGGCAATCCCATGAACCCACTGATTTTCAGGTTTTACCCAGATCCGGGCGCCTCTGCCCTTCATCACCTAAAGCGCGCTCCTCCCACTCTTATTGCCAAACGCGCGCGCTTCTGGGCCAATTTCTAGACACAGAACAGTGCACAGAACAGAATGGTTGACAGTGTGTGGGCATCGTGACCTACACAAAACAGCTTTTATTCCCTGTTTATTTTATCGGTCACACGAGTGATTCGAAAGTGGTAATTATGTGTTTATTTGTTTTTTTTTCTTTTGAAAAAAAAATGTTTTGTCACTTGGCTTGACCACACACACATGCACTTTCAACTCCTATAAATTGCTCACTATCGAGTCACACAAAGTTCAGAACCCATAACCCGTCGAGGCCCGTCCCAATGAGTTTCAAGCTCCACCCGACCTTGACTCTCTCGAAGCGGTAAACCTTAGCCCGTGGCGTAGTTCACGACTACATGCCGGGGGTGACCTTTAAGCCTCTCTTTAGTCGAGCTCAAGCCAACAAATTCTAGTTAGGGTCTAACACTCCGTGACCAAGTCGGTTTTCGTGTGTCGAGATTTCCCTAAACTAATGTCATCAAAACATACATGTCGTTTCCAAAAGAAACACGTTATTGCTATGGGATAAAATAAAACTTCGTCCCCGCATGTATGCTTTGTGACATTAATTTAGTTTAATCCCGTCACATCTAGGTCTCTCAAGTGTGGTGGAATCCGATGAGTATATGGGACCGCGAGAAGGTCTATATACTAGTGTGACGATTCCACTATTTTTCTAGAAACCCAAAAAAAGACTACGTCCTTCCGACTTAAATAAAAAAAAGAGTCTTTTTCCTTGTGGTTGAGTCTTTTTATTGTTTGTGGGTCAAATAATTTTACTCAAAAGTTGTTTGTGGGCCATCCTAAGATCAACTGTGTTCTTCAAATAGGTCCAATGGCTTCCGATAGCAACAACAACGGTGACAATCTTTCCCGGTCCAACGAAGAGATAGCCAACATGATCAAAGCACTGGAAGGAAAAATTCATGCACTCCCCGAGAATGCCCGACGCAAGGATGATTTGTGGCAAGCCCGTCTCAAGCATGTGAAAATGGCCCATAAGAAAGAACTTGCTAAGCTCAGGGACCAATTGAAGGAGCTCACAAATGAAGGAAAAATGGTCCAAAACATTGATAACAGTTTGGTCAACACTCTCATGGCATACATTGACAAACGTTTTGGTGGGCTAAATTTGAACAAAGGTCCAAGCTCCGATCTCCATCATGCTTCTCTTCTCATGAACACTATGAAGGCCCTTCCCGAGAAATTCAAGATGCCAGATATCGGAAAATTCATAGGGAATTCTTGTCCCAATGCCCATGTTGATACCTACGTTTGGGCCATGCTACTAAAGAAAGTGTCTCCTCAAATAATGGCACAATGCTTCCCACTTACTCTTGATGGCAATTACATGCACCGTCCCACAATATGAAGGCAATTACATGCACCGTCCCACAAAGAAATAATTAGAGAACACCATGCAAGAGGGCAATGAATCATTTGGGGACTTTTCTCACCGTTGGAATGACAAGTTAACCAAGATTGTGGATAGGCCCTCAATGAAGGAACAAATGGAGATCTTCTTAAAGTGCTTGAATATGGACTAGCAAGCTCATCTTAGTAGGGCCTTTTATCCGAGTTTTGCACACATGTATTATGCGGGGATTAGAATCGATAATTTTCTCCGAGAAGTAACCGAGGAATCCTATGAGACAGACTCCGATACCGAAGAGATCCTGGACAGTTCAAGCAGCGACATGGAAGGTTACAACGGTTTTGATGACTACGACGACAGGGGGACTACAACAACGAAGGCTAGGGAAAACTCCCTTTCTCTCTCTCTCTACCAAAAAAAAAAGAAAAAAAGAAACGAAAAGAGTCAAAATGTCCTCTAAAGTGTGCATTAAGTTTTCCTTCGTCCCACATATAAAAAATTGAGTCGGTCTTAATCAAATAAAAGTTGTTCTTGTCCTCATACACTCCTCCAAGTTGTTCAATCTAAATAATTTTTGGCAAAATGATGAAAAGATGTCTAAACGAGTTTTGGAATGCAGGCCATCACTTGAACGCCTAGGGCTAAACATCAAGAAGATGAAGTCATCCATCAAGTACCAAAACAAGGTGGAGCTACAACCATGAAGAAATATCAAGCCATGTTTTCAAGGGGGTAAAAAAAAAAACCCGAAAATAGTCAAAATCTCCTCTAAAGTGTGCATTAAGTTTTCCTTCGTCCCATGTAAAACATTGAGTCGGTCTTAATCAAATAAAAGTTCTTCTTCTCCTCATACACTCCTGCAAGTTGTTCAATCTAAATAATTCTTGGCAAAATGAAGAAGAGATGTCTAACGAGTTTTGGAATGAAGGCCATCACTTGAACGCCTAGGGCTAAACATCAAGAAGACGAAGTCAAGCCATCAAGTGCTAAAACAAGGTGGAGCTACAACCATGAAGAAATATCAAGCCATGTTTTCAAGGGGGTGGGAAAAAAAAAAAAAAAACTCGCTAGGTTGACTCTTTAAAACAACCTAGGCAAAAGTTAGAGCACAAAAAAAAAAAAAAATCTCCCTCATTCAAAGAAGTTCACAACAACATCATCATCCACCAGCGAAGGACGAAGCAACATCACGGCAAAAGGAGCATCAACAAGAACTACGGCGACTTGAGCCTCTACACTGGAGGAACGTACGCAACCTTCGGGTCCGGTCACATGCAAGAAAGAAGATATGTTTATCCCTAATGCATTTTGGTGATCGACCTTCCTCTCAAACTTGTCAAGACATCTTTGTACGAGTCATCTACCAAAGAACAAATCGCAAAACAACTTTCGTAGAATTGAAATCATTTTGCGTTTTTGTCTAGTCTAGGGGTTCCTCTTCTTTCAGCTACGCTCCCAGTTTCTCGCAATCAAAATGGGGTTTTCCTTCTCTTGTATCTAAATGAGTTACTTGCCTTCTTGATTCATTCAAAAAACAAATAAATAGAGTCAATACTAGGGGCTACTTCCCTAGTCGAGTCAATAAGGCCTCCATCTCCCACAAAATCACATGTTTCTCATCCTCGGCTAGAGTCAATGCACACTTCCTCATTAATTGAGTAAAAAAAGAATATGCAAAAGATATTCCCGCTAGATTGAAAACCCGAAAGGGCGGTCTAGGCAAAAAACAGGGTGCGTCATAAAAAAAAGATGAGAGAGTGAGAGAGAGAAGGGAAAGAGAAAGGGAGATCTCCAGCCTCCAACAAAGAAGGTGACCTAGTTCTGCATTGGGTTCCCCACGGATTCAACTTCATCAAGCTCCTCGCAAAGTCAACTTCAGCATTGCAAGGGGCTCAAGAAGACCAAGCACAGTCAATGGTCGTTTGGGTTCTTAGCATAAAGGGTTTGCTCCAGCAAAATACAGTTTTGGGTTCATCATTGACATGACACCGCAAGAGGTTCAGAAAGGGTAAGAAGTCTCATGGGCCACCTCCAATATAACGATCGGTTTGAGCAACAAAGAGCAATAATGGGTATCCCAGTCTCCAATTGGAGGAATTGGACTTCTCAAGTAATGAAGTACCACTCATCATGTTTCTTTGCATGAGGACAAGCCTCTTTTGCTCCTCTCGACAAATGATGATGCCCTAGGGGCTATGCAGACTCGAGAACAAAGGCACCCCCACATGAAGAGAAGCCTATCTTACTTTATTTGACAGTTAATGACAACACCCTAAGGGCTATGCTAAAAAATGATACATGGGACAACCCCTGAAATCAGAAGAATGAATGTCAAAGATCTCATCAGGAATGCTTGCGCCCTAGGGGCTATGCTCAAGCCTAAAATACCTCCTCAAGGAGAATGCAATTTACCTTACCTCCCCAACAGTGGACGGAGCTACTAAAAAAAGTCATATGCAAGCATTGGAAGCCTCCTCAATCAGTTTTGCACCAAAAGTCTCCCAAGGGGGTTCGCAATCTACAAATTTTTGGGCTTCGGCATCAAGGAAAAATATTGGGGCTTTACATCGAAGGTCTTTTGAGTCCTTTCATCTCTCGGCCATGACAATGCATCTCACTTGGACAGTTTGGGCTATGATCATTCTTGAGGATTTATAATCAACAATCCCTTGGGGCTTTACATCAAAGGTCTTCTATGGGCTTCGCAACCATGGGGCTCGCGTACAGTGCAATGGTAAATCCAAATTCTTCGGACTCTCGGCTTCAAAAAATCTCTTGGAATGCCTCCCGCTCTACGGCTTTCTCGAAGCTCGCGGTCACCACAAACATCAAGTCTCTTGGGGCTTGGCATCAATAATCATTCAATGACTTTTCAATCGACGATCCTTCCATGGCTTTACCATCGACCATCTGCCCTTGGGGCTCAGTCATGACAACTACAAGTGCAATCTACTTGGATGGGTCGAGATTTGATTAATCTTGGGGCTTCACGAGTTACTCATAGTTTGGCATCAAAGGCGTTCTAGGGGCTTTACAATCAGCAACCCCTTGGTATCTCGGCATCGAAAGTCTTTTGAAGCCCCATAATCGACAAATCTCTGGGGGCTAGACATCACGCTTCGTTGGGCACAACTGCAACAACAGAATTCAAGCGAGATGAGCCGGACTTCGACTGAACATGACTTGATCTTGGGTTGGCTTTACAAACACACGATGGTTAAAATGGTTCACCCACGAACTAAAAAAAAATCTTTTCCTCACAAGTGTATATATTCTTTTCCTTCCAATCTAAAAAAAAAAAGACAAAAAGATTTTTATTTTTCTTTTTCTTGTAAATAAATTTTCTTTGTCTCCTTACTTGCGTAAAAGTATGTGCTATTAGCTTCTTCCCTAACGGTCTCCATCACCCTTGAACTACGCTAGTCTGATTCCCTTCAAGGGATACGTAGGCAGCCTTTGGCACGACCAACCCATTATCAAAAGTGATCATGCCTCCGTCAAAAGCAAAAGCAACTCATCAACATCCAAAGCATGGACATTCTTCATCAAAGCCACAACATCAGAAATCCATCCAGAATCAAGCGGCCATGGTAAGTGAAGGTATGAATACATCAAAGCTCCTTCCAAATCACATCGCACCACAAGCACAATCTCTCTCACAAGGCCTGCCCTAAAGACAGCTACCCTCTTCCCAGAATTGACAAATTGGTAGACTCCATTGCCGGACTCCGCACTCTCAGCTTCTTCGATGGCTACTCTGATAACCACCAGATCAAGATGGCCGAGGAAGACATTGAGAATACCTCCTTTCAGGCCGCGGGCGTCATTTATTTCTATGTTATGATGCCCTTTGGGCTAAAAATTGCTGGAGCCACCTACCAAGTCACAGTTTGGACGCAACATGGAAGCCTACATAGACGACATAGTCATAAAAACCAAGACTGGGAGACATGTCGTGTACCTAAAAGAGACCATAGACAATCTCAAAGCCAATGACATGAAACTCAATCCTAGCAAATGTGTATTCGGGGTCACGGCACGAAAATTCCTAGGCTTCATGGTCTCCCAATGCGACATCGATGCAAATTCAGAAAATATCAAAGCTTTGATAGAAATGAAAGAGCTTAACAACATCAAAGAAGTCCAGAGACTAAATGGAAGGGTTGCAGCACTTGGTAGGTTTATTGCAAAATCATCAGAAAAGTCACTCCCCTTCTTCAAAGTTCTCAAGGGAGCAAAAAACTTCACCTGGACACCATAATGCTCGCCCTCATTTCAAGAATTGAAGAAGTACTTAGGCTCCCTATCTTTTCTAAGCAGCCCAATAATGGAAGAAACCATGTACGTCTTCCTTGCCGCTACCGACCATGATGTGGCAGCTATATTGGTTCGTGACGAGGAAGGGATCCAGAAGCCTATTTACTATGTGAGCAAGGCATTGTTAGACGTGGAATCGAGATACTTTAATGCTAAGAAGATAGCTTATGCCTTGGTAATTATTGTAAGAAAACTAAGAGCATACTCCTCTACCCACCCCATCAACGTGTACACGGATGCTCACTTAAAGAAAATCTTGCACAAAATGGATAGATCAGGACGCTTTCTTAATTGGTCGATAGAGCTCACTAAGTTCGACATAACTTACAAACCTAGGAAGACCCTCCTTGCACAGCCCCTGGCTGATTTCTTGGTTGAGACTGCTTTCACTAGCGAACATAATCCCATCATACGCAAACATAAGGTCCCTATGGATGAGGAGCATACTTCCAAGTTACCTACTGATTGATGGATTTTATACACTGATGGATCAACAACCATAGGAAAAAGTGGAGCAGGAGTAGTACAGGCAAGTCCCAAAAACGAACACACCTCATGACTTCATTCGATTTAAGTTCCATGCCTCCAAAAATCAGGCCGAGCATGAAGCACTAATCCTAGGCCTAGAAAGGTCCAAATTCTTTGGAGAAACTAAATTGGCCGCATTTTGAAATTCCCAACTTGTGGTCAAGCAAATTAAAGGAGAGTACAACACGGAACATCCAATCCTAACAAAGACAAAGACCTCGTCCTGGACATTGTCAAAGACTTGGAGTTTTCGGAAATAAGGCAAATAGGCAGAGAAAAGAACACAGAGGCCGACATCCTCTCCAAATTGGCCACCGCCGACGAGGTTGATCCCCTTGTGATCTATTCCGAGGAACCATCTTATGAAAGGTTGAGAATATTGGCTATCATTGATGCCGAGGAAAGATGTTGGATTGACGATTATAAAGACTACATTGAGAACGACAAACTCCCAGGAATGAGTTATTAGCCAAAACCATTAAATAGAAGACAGGAAGGTTCCTAGTATGGAAAGGGATCCTATACATACAATCATTCACTAAGCCTCTCCTCAGATGTGTAGATCCCAGTGATGTTGAAAACCTACTTGCCGAAGTCCATAATGGAGTATGTGGTGGATAACCGGGGACCATAAGCTTGGCTGACAAAGTGATAACACAGGGATATTATTAGCTAAACCTAAGGGAAAATGCTCAAAACTATATCAGAAAGTGCGACAAGTGTCAAAGGTTCTCCTATGTGCCAAGGATACCAGCGGTTGAGCAGACACCTATCATACCCACTTGGCCCTTCGACATGTGGGGAGTTGACATCATTGGAAAATTCCCCCTTGCAAGAAGCAAGAAAAATTTTTTGATAGTGGCTATCAATTACTTCACCAAGTGGGTGGAAGTCAAACCCTTGGCTAACATCACTGAGGAAAAAGCCATCAACTTCATCCACGACTTCATCTGGTGCCACTTTGGCATCCCCCACACCACAATAACCTATCATGGTCTTCAGCTCTTGCAGGCCTAAACCGACTTGGGGTGGACCACTAGAAATCTTCAATAAGTCACCGCCAATGCAACGGGCAAGCCAAGGCAGCAAATAAGCTTATCTTGACAACCCTCACCAAAAACTAGAAGGAAGTGAAGGTAGATGATTAGAAGAACTCCCCCTTGCCTTGTGGGAAGTTCGTACAACCACCCGGGGGAGAACTTGGGAAACTCCATTTGCCTTAACATATGGCTCAGAAGCTATCTCTCCCACGGAGATGGCCCTTCATACTTTTAGAGTTACCAACTATGATGAGGTAATCAATGAGCATAATCAGCTGCTGGACTTAGACGTGCTTAACGAGAAAAGACAAGCAGCTCAAATGAGGATGGTGAACTACAAGAAGAAGACAAAGCCTACCACGACAAGAAGGTGAAGAAAATAGTGTTTGAAGTCGGAGACTGTGTACTTAGAAAGATTGAAGTCACAAGCAGAAAAGCCGAACAACGAAAACTCTCACCTAATTCCGAAGGCCCTTACATTATCACGCATGTCATTCATGAAGGAACCTACATGCTTAAGACCCCAGAGGGAAAAGAGTTGAAACACCCGTGGCAGTCCGACCACTTGAGAAAATACTACCAATAACATCATATTTTTTTATTTAGTAATTTTTAAGTCCAATTTTTCATTTAAATTTATAGATTAGAGTTTTCCCTTTTTAAAGATAGGATTTCCTTTTGATGTAATCGTTCAGATATAATTAAATATAGCCTTTTCCTTACAACTACGAGTATTACTGTTGGGTATGCTTATTTCTTAACCCTCCTAAATCATGTTAGAATTGATTGATACGATCACCTAAAGTATGTTTTAAGGACTTTAGGACCCTATGTAAGAAGTTTTATAACTTCAATTTTTGCTAAGTCCTCTTTATAGACTAGGCTTAGTGATTGAGTCTTATACCTTGAATTTGAGGTATCATTTGCTTATGCCAAGTGTGATGCGCAGGACATCCATGCGCAGCTACACGCACGCCATGCGCATGATCTTCATACGCGCGCAGATAAACCTTGGTCCATTCTTTTATCTCTTGACCTCACATTCTAGAAGTTTGGAAAGCGTCAAGACAAGCTACGCTTTTTGAAATGAGCCATAGTGCTGAGGTGTGCACATATGACAAATCAAGCACACTCAGCATACACATCGATGGAGACGCGCCTTAGTGAGAAATTTCAAATGAAGACAGCTGTCATCCTTCTAGAAGAAGATTTCAATTTTGTCTTCTTGCTCTGTCTCCAACGGCTACAAAGGACACCTGCGTACCAATCATATTGGGCCAGCTCATTGTCCTTGCTCAGAGCTCTAACGGCTAGTTTTTGAAGCTCAGCTATAAATAGCCTGCTCATCCTCATTTCCAAGTTGCTTAAGTTTTTGCTTCCAAAGAGAAACTTTGAAGTTTTGAAGATTGGCTACTCATTTCCAGAATTCTCAAGAACAGCCTTCATATCTTCATAACTTAACCAAGCCCAGATCCTAAAGCCTTGTATAACCAGAATATCTTTGTGCTCTTCATCTTATAGATTTATAGAGCCCAAATTTCTGACACACACACACCTCTTGAAGCTTACTTCTAGGGATACACCGGTTTAGTCTAGGATTTGTTCTTAAAAGCATAGATTTAGATTTGAGTTTTGATTCCTTGTAATCTTGTAAAAGCTCCTCAATCTAATATAAATCTCATAGTTAGAAATCCAAGACTAACCATCTTGGTAGAGGACGTAGATCTTTTCGATCGAACCTCTCCAAATAGCTTGTCACTTTATTCTGCTCTTCATTTTACTCTTACGCTTTTCTGATATATTGCTTTGTTTGATCTTTGTAGATTGTCTTGCATTGTTTGAATTGTGTTTGTTTGCTTTCTGCCTTAGTACATTTCTGCGCCTCTCTTTAAGCCAAAATTAGGGTGTGCGTTTTTACACACCTGCGTATCTGTGATTGCTTTAAGTTTCCAATGTGCATTTCACACTCTTGTTGTGCGCTATACTTAGCCAAAATTAGAGCTGTGTGCATTAGCCATTGATTTGCAAAAGGGTTTGAAAAGAATTTCAAAATGCTATTCACCCCCCCTCTAGCTATTTTCCATACCCTTGTTGCCCCTTTGGGACCAACAAGTGGTATCAGAGCAAACACATTCATAAAACTTGTTTTGTTTTTCAAGCTTAACAGCTTGGGTGCCGATTCAAGATGGCTTCAAAATCTATGGCAATGGCTAACTATTCACATGTTCCTATGCTCGACAAAGATCACTTCGACATCTGGAAGCACTGCATGCTCGCTCACTTTTCTTCAATCAACAAGATCCTCCACGACATTGTTCTTGAAGAACCGTATGTTCCCATGAAGGCAAATCCTGATGCTACTACGAACAAGGAAAATCCAACCATCAAGAAGCCCAAGGATAAATGGACAGATGAAGAAAAGAAATGGGTTGGCTATGATGGAAAAGCATGGAACATCATTCTAAGTACCCTGGACCTCTTCGCGCACAATCAGATAGTGAGCTGCGCTACTGCCAAGGAGCTATGGGATCCTATTGAAGGCTATATCGAAGGAGACAGAGTCATCAAGGAAAACAAAATACTGGACGTGCAAAGAAATTTCAACTGCTTCATAAGAATTGATGGTGAAACCTTGAGACAAACATATGATCATTACTGTGCTATTGTAAACTCATGTATATCTCTTGGAAAGAAATTCTCCAATAAAGAAATCAATTCCCAATTCCTAGATGCGCTTGGTTCTAGATATGTTCATAAGGCTTGTCATTTGGAAGATTCTGGATTTCTTGACATTTAGCCTCTGCGTAGTCTATATGCTAACTTAAAAGTGTTTGAGCTAAAACTTGAACGAATTGATGAAACTGAAGGAAAGGGAAAATTAGTTTCAATGGTTGCGCAAAAAGAACATGCGCCTGCTCAAACCTCAGACAAAATCACTACTTCCTCCTTACTTGAAATGGACGATGATGACTTTGCTATGTTTGTAAAGCGATTTCAAAAATTTTAAAAATTCTCAAAACCTGGATCCTCAAGTAAAGCTCCAGCAATTTTCTCTCGAATCAGAGACTCAAAGAAAGATGATGACTTGGTTTGCTACAACTGTAGAAAGCCTGGTCACTTTGCATCAAAATGCCCTACTCCAAAATTTGAGTACATGAAGAGGAACAGTGCGCAGAGATCGTCTAAGCAGCGCGGAATGGTTGCTGAAGAAGACTGCGCAGAGAAGGAGCTCAAGACTTGGATAGAGACTGACACTGAAGACAGTGATGATGATGATGATTCTGAGGATGGACTGCTCTGCTTAATGGCCAATGCTGATGATGAGAACGATTCAGAAAATGATGTTCCTGACATGAATGCACTGAATGCGCCAAGGGCAATAGCAAAGAAGAAGGGTCCCACAATCACTGAGCTTGTAGAGATGGGACATTTGACTCCATGCAGACAGAATGGCAAGTATCTATTTGCTAGAGCAGACTTATCAAAGAAGGTTGTAGTTGAGCAACCTCGCAAAGGATATGTTGAAATTCCTGCTGAAATTGTAAAAGATAATGATGACTCTGTTGCTGAGCGCGAGTCTGTATTTCAACAAGCTGAAAAGGTAATTAAAAGGTTCAAATCTATGAAAGAAGTAGTGGACTTATCAATTGGAGAAAATTCACAGCTTAAGACGGAGAAAACTCTTTTAAAATCTGAAATCACCCTCCTTAAGGAGAAGATTAAGAGCATGACTCCTCTTACTGAAAATAACTATTTCCTAACATATCAAAATGCGCTATTTAAAGTTAGAAACGAAGAGCTGGCTACTCAAGTAGCTGATCTCACAAAGATCACTACTGAGTGGACCAAATCTCGTGTCACTATGGATCAAATTTTAGAATCCCAAAAAAACAGTGGAGATAAGGAAGGCTTGGGGTTCTCAACTAGTGGCAACTTTAAATGCGCCGTTTGCTCTGAAAGGGAAAATGATTTTACACCCCAGCAAACTCATGAAATTCCAAAAGCGAAACGTTCTGCCTCAATGGGTAAAGGATAGGAGAAAGTCCAGAGACAAAATTTCCATTCTGTCTACCCAAAGAAGTAAACTGGGAAAGCTAAGGTAAAAGCTAAAGTTGAACCTGCGTTTGACAACTCATATTCTGATTATGGTTGCGCTTCAAAATCGAATGACAAATCTACGCACAAGAGCCATGCGCCTCAACGCCAGATGCGCATTCTTAAGAAAAGCTCACCCAAACCTCAAAAGATGATGTTTGTTAAAGCTAGTTCATCTGATCCAGTTCAGAATGCTAAGCCAAAGAATAGTAAAGAGTTTGTAAAAACCCAATCTATAAGTGGCTTACATCATTGTGTTGTGTGTGATGGTTTAGATCACAAGGCTGCAGAATGCCTTTTGCGATTCGCTCCTAATGCCAAGGGATGTAAAAATCCTAAGGTTAAGCAGGAGTGGGTTGTCAAAGTTGCTAACTCTAGGACCTAAGAATAAAGGGGACATGCGCTTTAATGTTTATCTTTCAGGTCTCCTGCTTCACTGCGCACTCTGCACAAGCTAAAGCGCATATATGGTATCTCGACAGTGGATGTTCTAGACACATGACTAGAGATGTCAACGCTCTTCAAGATGTTCATGAAGTAATAGGTGCCTCAATAACTTTCAGAGACAACAACAAAAGGCACATAGTTGGATATAGAAGAATCAGAAAAGATAAAGTCTGCATTGAAAAAGTTGCACTTGTAGAAGGCCTCAAGCATAACCTGCTCTCCATATCACAATTTTGCGATAAAGGTCTAGAATGCCATTTCACTTCAACGCACTGCTATATCAAAGATGGCATATCCGGACTAACTTTGCTTACAAGGACTCGTAAGGCTAATGTTTACATTATTGATCTTACTGCTGTAAATTCTGTCACTAATCTCTGTTTTGTAGCAAAGAATGTAAGTGAAAGCATCTGGCTATGGCATAAGCGCTTAAGTCATTTGAACTTCAAATACTTGGCTAATCTAGGACGGGAAAATCTTGTCAAAGGACTTCCCAAAGTAGCTGACCATCATGACAGAAAATGCGCAGCATGCCAGCTTGGTAAACAAGCTAAGCAATCTTTCTCCAGCAAGATTGCTTTTTCAACTTCTAAATGTTTATAATTGCTTCACATGGATCTGTTTGGACCTATCACCACCGCAAGCATTGGAGGAAACAAGTATACTTTAGTTGTGGTGGATGACTACTCAAGATACATGGGTAGAAATGATGATATCCAAAGATGATTGATATGATATCTTGACTGCTCTCTTTCGAAAGCTCCAAACTAAAAAAGAAGACGACATCGTGAGTATTAGATCAGACAATGGAACTGAATTCAAGAATAACGGTGTTGCTCAATATTGTGATGACCATGGGATTGATCACAATTTTTCGGTTGCTGGAGTTCCTCAACAAAATGGCATTGTGGAAAGAAATAATAGAACGTTGATTGAGGCTGAAAAAACAATGATAGCAGAAGCGAAGCTTCCAAAGTATTTATAGGGAGAAGCTGTCAACACTGCTTGCTTTACTCAGAATAGATCCCTCATCAACAAATCCTATAAAAAAAACTCCATATGATCTATGGAGAGGAAGAGCGCCCAACATTGCTTTCTTCAAGATTTTTTGCTGCAAATGATATTGTTGGGATTGGAGTCAAAACCAAGGAGAAGGTCAAAACCAAGGAGGAGTGAGGAGTCGAAACTGGGACGGAGCAAAAGGGTGAAGATCCGGCCGGACCAGCAGGAGTACCCGACCGGACTATCAAGTTGAAGTTGGGCAGGAATGTGGCTTTGTATTTTGGCGTGAGTAGGAGTTGACTTTGTGGAGGAATGTGTCTCCTTTGAACAAATAGAATCAGTTTCCTAGGCAACTCATGTGCACAACAATTATGGGAGAAAAATAATTACATTCCTACCGTCTCTAATACTCCGGGTAATTAGGTTTTGATCAGGATTAGGTTTTGTATCCCTATAAATATATTGTGACTACACCATAATATTTAGCACTTTACTTTGTGTAGGAGAAAGTCAAGATATCACAAGGGAGCACAAAATAGTGTGTAGGAGGGGGCCGGAGGCCTAGGAGAGCCATGGGGGCGATCCTACAACCCGACCATGGTCATATTATCTGTATGTTCTTGGGGGAGGTGAGATAATAATGTATAGGTGAGAGATTATTATTGGAGAGTATCCATGCTAGATCTATGTGAGTGCATGTGCTAAGTTGTAATATTTACATATATTATTATAATGATATCCTGGCTAAGTGCCCCCAGATGTAGTCATGTGTTGATGAACTGGGTTATCAAACATTGGTGTTCTTGTTCTTTCATATTACTTTATTTCATGTGTTGAATTATTTCTCCATGTTGATGAATGCTAGTATGGGCTAGTGGATGCGGCGATACCCCAATTCCCCAACAACTGGTATCAGAGCTTTGGTTTGAGATTCGGGAGATCCAAGGTGAAGAAAAGAGACAACAGATTTTCGTGCAACGCACGTGCAGAATTCGTGCAATGCACGTGCAGGCTTGGTGCAACGCACGTGCAGATTTTGTGCAGTGCAGATTCTTCGTGTGGAAGACGTGCAGGGTAAATCTGAGAGTTGCTAGGGTTTATGGTTGAAGCAAGACACGTGCCAAATAGGTCAACGATCATGCGGAAGATCAGAAAGTCTGAATAGTTCGTTTGTTTCTTATGAGATCTGCAGAGATTCGAGGTGGGATTTGGAGATGCAGAGATCAAGATGGATTGGAGGTGTTCAAGGGTTTTTTGGGGAAGTCAAGGTGGTTGGAGAGAATATGAAAGAAAGGAGGAGATTGCATCAGGCACTTGCTTAAGCAACCGACGATGCAAAGGTGAGTGGTATAAGCCAGTTCGACCACGTGGGGAGAGGAGGACTTTTCGCAAACGACGGATGGGAGATAGGAGGATGTTGTACTCTACCAACAACATCAAATTCTTTCCGGGTGGAAGCAAGAGGCGTAAAGACCGGCCTATTGGTGTAAAACGGGGAGATATCAATGAACGGTATATTAGGGAGGAGAGTAACTCAAAAGTTGCAACGCGGTGGGAGTCAAGTGACCCTAACAGAGAGCGAGAAAAGACCACAAGAAGACAATGCAAGAAGCAAGGTGTGTCCTAGTTTCATGGGGAGCATTGCAAGGGGAGTGGATCTAGGAAGGAGAAGGCGAAGTTAGACTTGCAGAGAAATCAAGGTAGAAATTGATTTGGGGAGGCAAGAAGGATCTAACACGGAGAGGTTGAAGCGTCGCTTGGTTTCAGCTCGCCTTATTACTTGGGCGTGGAGGCTCATGGTGGAGGAGCGTGGAGGCTTATCATCATCAAGGAGGAGCTTGGTGTTACAATGGTGGTGTAAAAATATTTGGTGGATCATTATCTGGTGGGAGTTTGATGGAGTTTGTCACAATGGTGGTTTATGTCTCCAGGTGGGAGATTGTTGGGATTGGAGTCAAAACCAAGGAGAAGGTCAAAACCACGGAGGAGCGAGGAGTCGAAATCGGGACGGAGCAAAAGGGCGAAGATCCGGCCGGACCAGCAGGAGTACCCGACCGGACCATCAAGTTGAAGTTGGGCAGGAATGTGGCTTTGTATTTTGGCATAGGAGTTGACTTTGTGGAGGAATGTGTCTCGTTTGAACAAATGGAATCAGTTTCCTAGGCAACTCACGTGCACAACAATTATGGGAGAAAAAGAATTACATTCCTACCGTCTCTAATACTCCGGGTAATTAGGTTTTGATCAAGATTAGGTTTTATATCCCTATAAATATATTGTGACTACACCATAATATTTAGCACTTTACTTTGTGTAGGAGAAAGTCAAGATATCACAAGGGAGCACAAAATAGTGTGTAGGAGGGGGCCGGGGGCCTAGGAGAGCCATGGGGGCGATCCTACAACCCGGCCATAGTTATATTATCTGTGTGTTCTTGGGGGAGGTGAGATAATAATGTATAGGTGAGTGATTATTATTGGAGAGTAGCCACGGTAGATCTATGTGAGTGCATATGCTAAGTTGTAATCTTTACATATATTATTATAATGATATCCTGGCTAAGTGCCCCCAGATGTAGTCATGTGTTGATGAACTGGGTTATCAAACATTGGTGTTCTTGTTCTTTCATATTATTTTATTTCATGTGTTGAATTATTTCTCCATGTTGATGACTGCTAGTATGGGGTAGTGGATGCGTCGATTGAATGCTCAGTTGTCAGAACGGTTCGAGATGAAGGATTTGGGGGAGGCCAGAAAAATCTTGGGTATGCGGATTGACCGGGATAGGGAGTCGGGTAAGTTGGTTCTTTCACAAGCAGAGTACATCGAGAAGGTCTTGGCAAGATTTTGCATGGAAGAGGCAAAGCCAACGGGTACACCATTGGGTATGCACTTCAAGCTATCCGAGAAGGACTCACCTAAGGGCAAGGAGGAGCGTGACAAGATGGAAAGGACTCCATATGCTTCGGCAGTGGGGAGTCTAATCTATGCAATGGTGTGTACAAGGCCGGACATTGCACATGCGGTGGGAGTAGTCAGCCGGTACATGGGCAATCCAGGGAAGCAACATTGGGAAGCGGTTAAATGGATCCTTCGTTACTTAAAGGGTACTACTGGTAAGGCTCTATGTTTCTCAAGCAAGGATGTCGTGTTAGCGGGTTATGTTAATGCGGATTTGGCATCAAGTGATCTTGATAAGAGGAGAAGTACTACGGGTTATGTTTTCACATTGGGTGGTACGGCTATCTCCTGGGCTTCTAAATTGCAAAAGATCGTGGCTCAGTCGACTGCAGAAGCAGAATATGTGGCAGTGGCAGAGGCAAGTAAAGAGATGGTATGGTTGCAGAACTTCTTGGGTGAACTTGAGAAGACGCGAAGTGGTAATTCTCTCTACAGTGACAGTCAGAGTGCAATTCATCTAGCAAGGAATCCGGCGTTTCATTCTAGGACGAAGCACATCGAGCTGAGGTTTCATTACATCAGGCATCTCTTGGAGAGGAAGATCTTAAGGCTGAAGAAGATTTTGGGATCGGAGAACCCGGCTGACATGTTGACCAAGGTGGTAAACCTTGAAAAGTTGAAGCTATGCATAGCTTCAATTGGGCTTGGAGAATAGGAGAGGAGGAAGGCACTACCATGATCGAGGTGAGCAATAGGAAGACACCAAGGATGAGTTGAAGACGGACACAGGGCTAATATACGCGGTTGATCTCTAGGTGAGAGATTGTTAGAATAGAGATCATCAAAGAAACAAATAGAAGAAAATCTGCCAGGATTCCAGGCGGGCGCTCGGTTTTTATCAGAAGGTCCGGATTCTGGAGGAGGCAAGTAAGCGGGCGCTTGGACCTAAGCAGGCGGGCACTCGGGTGCCGCGAACTGAATTTGGGAATAGCAGTTTTTTGGGTTTTCTCTTTTGTTTAGGTTTAGGTCTTATTCTAGGTTTACTATATAAGCAATGTTCCGCCCCCATACTCATTGTAACTCAGATTTAACATATTATAGTGCAAGATCCTGGCTTGGTAGTGCCCCCAGACGTAGTCAAACATATTGACGAACTGGGTAAACAATTTCTTGTGTCTTTTCTCTGCTTTATTTCTTGTGCTTATTTGTGGTGCCATTATTTTCTTGGGATATTTCTTGGGTGTTGGAGAGTCAATTCCACAACACTCGGTCGCTACATGATGGAGCTTATGCAAGATTCAGGAGTGCTACCTCTTTTCACTAAAGGACAGAGCTTCATTGTGCCTTCCTATATCGACGAGTTCTTCTCCACTGCGCAAGAGGTGGATCGCGTCTATGACGGTGATACTATCAAGTGTTTGAAGGGATCCATTCGTGGTGTTCCTGTGACCATCAACTATGCGCATATCAGACAAACAATGGGTTTCCCTACGAGCAACAAGAAGAGTTTATCTCAGTATGCGCAAGACCATGTTGCGCAGAAGCTGATTAAGGTTCCTACCATGGTTGGTCAGTATAACATCCATGACAGAAAGGAGTTTGGGGAGATCATGTACCATCTCTGTACTCTCATTGGAGATACAATCAATTGTAAGAATGGGAACTAGTCCACCTTCATCAGCAAGAAATGGATGTGCTGCGTTGCCATCTTCAAAGCCAAGAAATTAAGCTGGGCAGAAATTATTTTCGATGAGTTAGTGAGGTGCCTGCGCGCCTATAAGAAGAAGGCGCAGGATCCCAAGATGCCTCCTAAGTATAAAACTCACTGTCGGATTCTCACTTCCATTTTTCTCAGATTTCCTCCTGTGCGCAAGTTGATTGATGACAATCCTGGTCTCAAGGTTGATGTCACTGGCACGCGCACTTACACCCGCGTATTCCTTCAGAATTTTTGACATGATGTCAATAATTTTGATTATTTCAAGTGCTGGTCTGCGGATCCTGAGGAAGAATTTGGGGACATCCATCTTGAAGATCAAGGCTCTCCTCCAGTTTCTGACACTGAGGACTCTGACTCAGCAACAGACTCTGATGATGCGTCTGTGTATGAGCCTGTCTTAAATAATGTAGGTGATAAGCAGAAGGGTAAATCTTCAATGGATGCGCCACGCAAAAAGAAGAAGGCAAAGCAAACTCATGTTGCGCCTGGGATAAAGATTGGCCCCTCTACTGCGCCTGCTCCTAAGCGCAAGGCTGATGCTGCACCAGAGCACCCAAAGAAGTCTAAGAAGTCCAAGGTTGATGCGCCCAAGAAAAAGAAGAAGAAAACTAAGGAATCTCAGACCTTACTTGATGAATCTGATGATGAGATTCATATTTCGGATGCTGAAGATGTTGCTGTGCCTTCTCCTCCTACGCATAAATATGTGCGCGCCTCTACCTCTCATTCTGCGCAAGAGGAAGCAGTGTTTGAGGATGATCTCTTCACGAATGATCCTCTTCTGAGCCCTTCCAAGCCCTCTCAAGATGGTCCCTCTACTGCTGCGCCAAGTCAGGGGGAGCGCCACAACGAGACTTCAAGCGAAGATGAAATCCCTCTCTCTGCCAAGAAATCAAAGCGCAGACTAAAGAAGCGCGCCACCAAACGCACTATGCCTAATCTTCTGATATTGATTCTGAGCCGAGGCATTCTATTATTTCTTCTCCTCCGCGCACTTCAATGTCTGCGCGAGAAATTGCGAGGCAAGCACGGTTAGCTGCTGTTGCGCAAAGGAATACTGCGCAGCAAGCCCCACCTATCATCATTGATGGTGAAGTCTTTTCTTATGATGCGCATGATCCTACTGTTGATCCTGACGCGCCAATTGTTGAAGATATTGCGGATTCCAGCTCTAAGGACTACCGGATGCCTCCCTCACCAGTTCATGCGCCCCATACTTCTCCTGCTGTTGATGCTCCTGCGCATGCCACCGGTGCTTCTCAAACTTCACAACATATTATTCATCCGGCTTCCATTCCCTCAAATCCCTCTGGCTCATCTACTGACATGCGCCAAATCATAGCCATGCTCCAGACCATTCAAGCAAATCAGTTTGCTGTGCAGACCCAACACTTTCAGGTGGTCACTGCGCAGACAAAGATTCAGAAGCAACTGGATGCGCAGGCCAGTATGCTGAATGCTATTGATTGCGCTATTAAGGGGGAGAGTTCTACAACAAAGGCAACAAGTTCAGAAGCTCCTGCTTCTACTCTCAACATTGATTCTCTGCGCCAAGATATTGCGCATGATTTTGATGTCCTTACTTCTGCTCTTGAGAAGATTCCCTCTGTCCATGGGATAAATGAAGCGATGTGCTCTTTGGAAAATACTCTCAATGAGGTAATTCAAATTGAAACTGCCAAGATTATAAATGCTTTTGATAACTTTGCGCCAAGTGACTCCAGCTCCTCCTTTGATGCGCTTAAGAGTCATGTAACAAATTGTATTGTGGAGTTTGAAGACACCTTCAATGGAAAGATGAACCAGACTATGCTGGATATGAAAGCTAGTCAGAACATGGTTCAAGTCGAGCTGAATAAGAACATAGAGGCTGCGCAGCAAGCCATTCAGGAACTAATTCTTTCTTCTCAGCAAACTCTATCAAATCAACTTGATGAGCTTGAAAATGGATATAATAGAGTTTCTGAAGATATTCAGCGCGACAATGACTTGATGCGCAAAGGAATGAAGACTTATGTTAATAAAGTTGTGGAATACTACGCGAAGTTTCAAGAACTGAAGATAGAGCTGATGAACAAGTTTACTGGTCTTCAAAATGAGCTAAGAGAAGTGCTTTCCAGAATTAATATTGATTAGAGTTATAATTTTTTTTTGTTGCACATAGGTAATTTGTTTTGATGCGCATTTTCGTTTTTGATTTTTCTTCCATGTAAAACTTGTATTATGTAACTCCTATATTTCAAGTTTTAATGAGAAGAATGCATCATTGTGTTTCTTAAAACCTTGTTCAATTCAAACCTTTCGTTTGTGGAACAATGAATGCATAATTTCACTGAACTTCATGCTCATAATCTTAACTGCTCATACTTTAATGCATGATGTTTAAATATTCAGTTTAAACGCATACTAAATTTAAACTCAATATATTTGTATGCGCTGAATGATATTTATGTCTTTCCCACATTGTAAGTTCATTTATTTTGGATAGACTAGAAATCTATAACACTGGCTAGTGTGTGAATTGACTTGAGGCATGATTTACCATTTACATTTTTATGGACATCTTATTATCAAGTACAATGAATTGCCTTTGTTACAGTAGGTAATGACATCAATCATTTAGGGGGAGATTGTTGGGTATGCTTATTTCTTAACCCTCCTAAATAATGTTAGAATTGATTGATACCATCACCTAAGTATGTTTTAAGGACTTTAGGACCCTATGTAAGAAGTTTTATAACTTCAATTTTTAGCTAAGTCCTCTTTATAGACTAGGCTTAGTGATTGGGGCTTATACTTTGAATTTGAAGTCTCATTTGCTTATGACCAAGTGTGATGCGCAGGACATCCATGCGCAGCACCCAATCTGCGCACTCCATGCGCATGATCTTCATGCGCGCGCAGATCAACCTTGGTCCATTCTCTTATCTCTTGACCTCACATTCTACAAGCATGGAAAGCGTCAAGACTAGCTACGCTTTTTGGAATGAGCCAAAGTGCTGAGGTGTGCACATACGACAAATCAAGCACACTCAGCATACACATCGATGGAGACGCGCCTTAGTGAGAAATTTCAAATGAAGACAGCCGTCATCCTTCTAGAAGAAGATTTAAATTTTGTCTTCTTGCTCTGTCTCCAACGGCTACAAAGGACACCTGCGTACCAATCATATTGTGCCAGCTCATTGTCCTTGCTCAGAGCTCCAACGGCTAGTTTTTGAAGCTCAACTATAAATAGCCGGCTCATCCTCATTTCCAAGTTGCTTGAGTTTTTGCTTCCAAAGAGAAACTTTGAAGTTTTGAAGATTGGCTGCTCATTTCCAGAATTCTCAAGAACAGCCTTCATATCTTCATACCTTAACCAAGCCCAGATCCTAAAGCCTTGTATAACCAGAATATCTTTGTGCTCTTCATCTCATAGATTCATAGAGCCCAGATTTCTGACACACACACCTCTTGAAGCTTTGATCATATAGATGATACTTCTAGGGATACACCGGTTTAGTCTAGGATTTGTTCTTAGAAGCATAGATTTAGATTTGAGTTTTGATTCCTTGTAATCTTGTAAAAGCTCCTCAATCTAATATAAATCTCATAGTTAGAAATCCAAGACTAACCATCTTGGTAGAGGACGTAGATCTTTTCGATCAAACCTCTCCAAATAGCTTGTCACTTTATTCTGCTCTTCATTTTACTCTTACGCTTTTCTGATATATTGCTTTGTTTGATCTTTGTAGATTGTCTTGCACTGTTTGAATTGTTTTTGTTTGTTTTCTTCCTTAGTACATTTCTGCGCCTCTCTTTAAGCCAAAATTAGTGCGTACGTTTTTACAAACCTGCGCATACACCTGCGTATATATGATTGCTTTAAGTTTCCGCTGTGCATTTCACTCTTGTTGCGCGCTATACTTAGCCAAAATTAGAGCTGTGCGCATTAGCCATTGATTTGCAAAAGGGTTTGAAAAGAATTTCAAAACGCTATTTACCCCCCCCCTCTAGCTATTTTTCATATCCTTGTTGCCCCTTTGGGACCAACAATTACTACATCATCAAATCCTACAACAAAGCCTAGCATCTTGCTAGAAAACATTCGAGCCGGACTCCTAGCCAGTAACTCCTTCAAAACTGAGCATCGCCTTGCTCGGCCCCAAACGCTTGAGCCAAGCTCCTAATAGACCTAGCTCACAGCTAGCACCACATTTAAGCTGAGCTCTAAGTTCGTAAACTCGAATAGACCTAGCTCATAGCTAGCACAACACTTGAGCCGAGCTCTTAGCTCGTAAACTCAAATAGACCTAGTACCTAGCTAGAAAATATTTAAGTCGAACTCTCAACTCGACGTAAAAGAAACCGAGCAAAATATTCCTCGATACTAAACCAGTAAGCCTTAGCAAATCGCTAAGCACAAACCCCAAAGTCGAGTAACCAACTCAGAATACACCGACCAATACTATGCTCGTCCCCAAACTAACAATACTATTATTATACAAGACCGTACAAGATTAGCTGAAAGTACTCCCCAAACCGGGTCAAAGTATTTGAAATAAAAATAAAACATTGTTTGTACCCCCCCCCCCAAAAAAAAAAAAATGGGACCAATTACTTAAAAAGCAATGTTTGTACTCCCTATAACTTAGGCCCGAGCACTTAATCAAAAAATACTTTGTGCTCCCCATAACTTGGGCCCGAGCAGTTAATCAAAAATACATACTTACGCCTTCACGGCTTACAATGTTTGACTAATACAAAAAAGAAAAGAGCCTACTGCCGAGCATCATCCTCCTCCTCGGCATCTGAGCCCTCCTCCTCGGCCTGAATCTTCTCTATAAGGACACGAATATTATTACGATCGAGGGGAGGCACGGGCCAGATTGGCTTATTCTCCCTCCGGTCCGCCGCTACAATAAGCTTCAAGGTCTGATTGGAGAAGGGGATCAAGGGATGAGCGGCGCGGGCCTCCTCACTATAAGGGTTGTTGAGAGCAAGACGATCAAGCTTCTCCACGGACACATTTAGCTCGGGGTTAATAAATACTTGACGAAGAGCGTTCAGCCCACCGTCGATGTTAGTATCCATGATCCTGTCTTCCAAGGCCTTCTTGTTCTCGGCCTTGTACTTGTTGACAGCCGCCGTTTCTTTGGAAGGGATACTTTCCGACAGCTGGTTGAATCGCTCCTCGGCCTCAGCTTTTTCCTCGGCCAACATCTCACCCCTCTCCCTTGCCTCTGCAGCCTCTTCCTGTTGGCCAGCCTCTTCCTGTTGACGAAGTGCGTTCAGCCCACCGTCGATGTTAGTATCCATAATCCCAAGTTCAGAGCTCTCCAGACAGCGGGACAGTCGAGCCTAACCGCAGGGCCAGACCGGGCAGATACATCCACCCCCCTCAAGGAGACCATATCCCCAAACTTGGTCATCAACCTCAGCACTCGTCATTGAAAGAGACGATTGAGGAGCAGGGTTTGATAAGGGTGTGCTCATCCTCTTGGGAGATGGCTGATCAGTAGGCGTGTCATCAGCTCGGCCCTGCTTTTGGCAGCCAATCTTTGCTCGGCCTCCCCTTCCAGATCCCTTACTCAGCCAGATCAGCCTCCACACTCAGGCTCTGGGATTGGTCAGCCTCTAGAGCGACCCGATGACCGGGGTTGTCTTCCTCGGTCTCTTCCACTAGATCCAAGGGGAGGGAGCCAGGCTCTTTGGTGGCCAGGACCTCCTGATGGGCAGCAGCATCAGCCCGCCTCTTCTTTACGACCGCGGCCTTGGACTTTTTCACCTTTTTTGCGAACCAACTAGTTGGGATCAGGAAATTGCTCTTTGAGCTCCTTCTCTTGCTCCATCGTCAGATCCACCACAAAAACGAGATGTTTGAAATAAGCTCCAATTAGAAGATAACTAAATCAAGCCTAAAAAATAGCAGAAAATGAGAAAGCGAAAGAAATTACGTCAACCTACGAGCTCGGCTTTCAAGCATTAGACGTCTGGGTACTCGCAGTCTTCACACTCCGAATGAAAGACAAAACCCCGTGTGAAGCGATCAGTGGGGATACCTGTTTCCCCTAACCACATCCACCATGGGCGCTACTCCATTAAAGGGGCCGAACATTATACCTGTCTGGACGTAGAAGCCATGGTTGGCCTCTAACTCGCGCTAGTCAAGGGTCCCCACCTTAGAAAATTCTTCCAACCAAGCAACCAGGGCGCTCCGTATGGCTCTCACCTTGGATTCATCGTTGTAGGTGACCTTGAAAAATTTGTAAAACGCTGATTGACACGGCTTAAACCCCAGACTGCGGCACTAACAATAAAGTTGGTCAAGTAACGTACCGCGTTCGCACCAATCATAGACGGCACAACCTGCATATCCTCCCAAAATTCGCAAATAAAAGGGTCCAAGGTCAGACAGAGGCCGAGCTGAAACTGTTTATAGAAAAAAGCCACCCAGACATGGCTATAGTAGATGGCATCATCCTCGTCTTTATTGGCAAAGCCTGAAGTTCGGCTGTAAGTTAGGCGGTACTCCTCCCTGGCTGTAGTTATCGTACAAATAATTTATCATAGGGTCACCGACCCTTGGCTGCTTGGGGCGAGGGGCAGCAGATTTCTTGCCCTTACTCTTACTTCTCCTTCGATCTCCACGACCTGGCACTACCTCATCGTCAAAAGCATTGACGATCCTACCAGAAGTACTGGTATCTGACTCGTTACGAGCCGAGGATTGTCCCTTCCTGGCCATATCTGCAGAAGAAACAAGGGGGTTAGAATCACCGGACGTCGAAGAAGAGGACGCCTCCCCCCCCCCTCGGTCTTAACTGTAGTGGCCGAGGAAGGCTCCCCAAGAAATGGAGAACAGTTTAAAGGATAACAGGCCAAAAAAAATTGGAAGATATGATTGAGAATCTCGGTACAACCGTTGAACACAAAAAAAATTGGGACAATTAATATCTAGATGGTCTATCCTCATCAGACCAGGGGGAAACCTAACATCAGTTCTAGGGCTTTGATACCAACGCAAAATTTCCCCTATTTCTAGCAAAGACAGCATCAACCACGGGCCGCTCACTCGTTTGTATACCATAAGGTTTGGAATGTAGTACCCATACAGTGCATTTGGCTCATAACGCCAATTACGGGCCATGATTAAGCGAATGCAAGAAAATGATGGGAACAGACACATAAAATGGGAAGAACAAAGGGTATGAACTAAATGCAAAAAAGAGCCCTAAAACCCTACATTACTAGACTCCTAAGCATGTATATCAGAAAATGAGAAGAAAGGGAAGAAATTACCTGTAATTAAAGATGATTGATGGAATCGAACGGTGAAAAAAGGACGAAACGCCTTAGGTTAGCCGGAAGTCGAAAGGCGAACGGTTGAGTTTGTCGGAAGTTCAGAGCTTTCAATGGTTTTTGATATTCAGAGGATGTGAAAGGGTGAAAATGAAAATGGGTTTTTGCTTTTATACCCGGGTCAATTGAGGATAAGAATCACGAATGGGTCATACACGCGGATCCTCTCCAAACCGTCAAATCCGTACTGGGGGAATTAAATGTGCGTGCAGGTTCCCTATATGAATGTCTTGTCATTAATACTCACATCGACGTCTGACACCCCAGGCGCCGAATAAAATTAATTGATTTGACATCATGAGACATGACGCTTCGTCATCCGTGAAAGAACTCACCTACGCAAAAGACTAGGACAATCAAGTTCGTCAACAACAGCTGTCCTAAACCGATGACGACCTCATCTAATTTCTACTCAACAAAGACGAGATAGAAACTCGGAGGGGGGCACAGAACGGTATAAATCGAGCATAGCTTTGGGATGGGTAATGCCCAAACAAGGCTCACCAGAACTAAAGGAATGTGCCCTTCAAACCTTAGACCCTTGAAGAAGACTTCGAAGACCTGGGATATGGGCCAAGCCCACTTAGTATATTCTCTCCTCGGCATACCCACAGACCGACCAAGTTAATCACGCCTTCCTCAGTCTTACTAAGACCGACCACGGGGAAGCTTGTGCCCAGTCAACCAATAATACGGGAACCCAGTCCCAAGTAGCATAACTATTCTCCTCGGCCTAGCCTAGACCGATAATGAGGAGGCGTAGACCGACCAAGGCCACTTACGTGACTTGGCCAGCACTCAAATACCATGCAGAATCCTTATCAAATAAGGAGTACGCATGCAAAGTCAAAATCCTTTCACGATAAGGATGTACCTCCGATTTAATATAATACCAATCATATCAGGATTCTACTTTCCTAAATAAATCCATAACCGGTTGGACTCTTTTACTCCCTTTTCAAGGAAGGACACTATTCCATACACCCCTATAAATACATGTCACAATTCACGGGTAACTGGGAACGAATCCCTTGACTCTGAGCTCTGATCAATTGATTTATCTCTCTCAAAAACCATATTCTTACTCTCACACAGGAGAGCTTCACCGGAGAAGCCCATGCTTAGTTTACGTTTGTTCATTGTTTTTCAGGCCATTCAAGGACTCGCTAGGATTATCAGAACCGCTGGATAAGGGCTTATCCGAACGTTTTTGACATCATCAGTCAGAAATTTTGTTTTCTATGACATAGGCTAGGGAGATGCATATGTACTCTATCTCTAATACATTAAAGATTTAGTATTTGTATCATTAACCTTGTACAGTTGAGGAGACTCGTATTTGAAACTTGAAACTTGAAACTGGAAGGGTCTTACAACAGGGAACAAACCCAAAACACTCCAAATTAGTATTGTGATTGTAATTGTGTGACAGTGAGGGCTAATTAGTGTTGTGATTGTAATTGTGTGAGCCAATTAGCCCTGGCTCACACAGCATAGGCCCTTGCCTTCTTTCAGTGAAGTATGGGGGAAACATTGTTTGACATGTTTGGACCCAAAAAAAAAAATGCTAGAATCGCAGGAAATTCTTTCATGAAATCCCACATTTGTTGCTTTAAATTAGTAATCGGATCATATCATCCTGTTGGCCTCTATTCATTCCAAAGCTAAGGGATGGCCAGGAATCTCTCAGCCTCTGACCAGTTTAGCAATTAATATGCTCCTTCCGCCCGATAACACTGCTTACTTATTTTCTTTTTTTCTTTTGTTCTTTTTGTACGTGGTTACTAACTCAAAATAAAAATGTGGTAATACTTCATGGAACCCAATGCCCACTTAAAATCACAATCCACTGATTATTTTCTACCTCAAATTCTCACTTACTTTACTTTTCAATATTACAACACCTTCTCCATTATCATTATTAAATTTACTTTTTCTTAATTCTCAAGCATTCAATTTTCGTAACTATTGTTGAGAGACGGAGGGGGCTAAAACTTAATACTGTACTTTTGAAGATATAAATAAACATAGTTTGATTTATATTATTAAAGAATAAAATATTTAAAAGTTGATCCATATTATAAAGCAGTTTCAGTAGCTTGATTTCCATCCTAACCAAAATCAAAACATGTACAAATTGAATTTTAAAATAATAAAGTGATACCAACAAGATATCTGGTAACAGAATGAACCTATACTATATAACAATTTTCATTGATTATATGTTGCAGATAAAGAATGGAAACGAAAAGCACAACACTTCTTTCATTCACGTCAAATATAGAACAAATATTTCTTCTCTTCAGTATTCATTCCACTAACTATATAGAAGAGAAACAGAGCACCCATACAAATCCCACATGTATATTATTAAATAGCATATTGAGTTATACCTCTCCCTCCTCCTACTGAATAACATCTAAATTAAAAATAATAATTATATCAACTTTCTTCCCTCAAGATTTTCCAATTAAATACAGAAACTCACAAGCGTATGGTCTTTGGTGTATAAGGTTGGTTCCATGTACAAATATGTAGTAGAAGGCGAGAAAGAGAGGATGACGGAGTCATAACCAAACTGTCTGTCTGGATTGGTAGAAAAGTAAAAACTAACCGTTTTGACGGAGTCTCTGAAACGCATATCCACTACTTCCTCAGTCTTTTTGACGGAGTCTCTGATTGGGACTCAACAACCTGCAAAAATAAAAATCCATTATCTAGCTGGGAAAGTCACTTGACATGTTTACAAATATCAAACATTTTTGGTAATGCCATCACATCATAAACTCGGTCTAACTTAAGCAAACCACCACAGTTGTTAAATATAAAATCAAAAGGAAAAATAGCATCCTGTATTTTTTCTATTTTTATTTTTTCAATTTTGAAAGATTGTTTGCGTTGTAATAATTTGTTTGGAGACCATTCTGAAAAAAAAAAAAAAAAAAAAAAAAAAAAAAAGATACCCAGCTTGCTAAAATTGTAACTAATCTCCAGGTTCACTAGGTAGAAAAGTAATGAAGTAATGCAAACACAAAATTAGAAATCATAGTGAACACAAATTGAAGTTAAAGCCCTAGAATTACCAGATGCCAAACATGTTGACTATTATGATTTTGAGCACTTTTTTGAATTATCAGCTTCTTTAAGTCCTGTGTTAGTATTTCAGGCATCTCCATTAGTGCTTACTCATTCTCTATATTTACAACCCTCATGGTCAAGTTTCTCAAAAGCAGGGAGAATGATGTGATTCAAACTAGCAACTCCAAGAAAATAGTTTCTTCTGTGCGTTCTTACAAACCTGGGAGAATGATGCCGGAATATATATGATAGTATTTATTTAGTTGTTCTGTAACGTTAAGTATAAGAGGTATTTTAACATCGTATTATTGGCTTTGGCTTGTTATACCTACAAAAAGTGGCTCAACTACTTTACTTGTCTTCACAAGATCCCTCCTATTATATACCTAAGTTCATGGTTAAAATATAACTAGAAAAAGAACTAGCTTCAATTTTCCAAGGCCTCAACCAAAACTCCACTCCACTGTTCTCGATGTCTTCAGGCATTACTCCGCTCCCAGTGTGTTAAAAACTTGTAAATCATCAGAGAAAAAAAATTGGTGATTCAAAAATTACTACTTTGTCTACTCTGAGCCTAAACTGGAAGTTGATAGTCAAAGTGAGGTTATTGCACTACCACAATCGAAATCATGAAACGATAAGAGACTAACTCAAGAAACTCAACTCAAAGAAATCGATTAGCTAAACATTATCATCTGGTTCTGCTTCCTATACAAAATTTGAGTTAACATCTGACTCGTACACTTTATTTCTTCTTGAGCCGCTACACAACATGCTTGTTTCTTCCTTTACTTTCTATCTGCACATGACAATAAGTCATGTGATATCATCACTATGTTGCCTGGCATTAGTGACACTGCGTTGTTCCACCATGTGCCCTTCCAACGCCTATGCGCACCCCTTATCCGCACGCGTAGGCACGAAGCTGACGCAAAGTTTTTCTGGCTGGATTATTGGTTGTATTTACCCATGTATAAATAGAAAACCCAACATTATTATTATGTTAGACTTTATGTACTCCCTCTCTCCCAAAATAAATGTCACCCTTTTTTGTACGTTAGTACGAAGGAACTTTGAGCAATTATTTCAGTTTAATTTAACTATCCTAATAAAATTATAAGGAAAAATGCAAAAGTCTACCTCAATTGGACAGTTTGTGCGAGATTAATATCTTATGTCATTTTTGTTGCAAGAAAAATACCTTAACCGGTCAATTTAAGCATTTGTGGTCACTCATGCTAATGACATCCACTTTTTCTCGTTAAATTAGTCATCTGACCTGCTTGTGGCATTTTTAATGGGGCAAAATAGGAACTTCAGTTAAAATACCCCACTCCTCCATCTTCTTTCCTACTTCTTCCCCTTCCATGGCCTACCCCTTTAGTCATCAAGAAAGTCAATAAATTGCTTATAAAGTAGATGTGGAAACTTGGAAGCCAAGGCTAAAAAGAAAAATGAAGGAGATTTGGCGGCCACTTGGAAACAAAATTAAATTGTTCATCCCAGCACGAAGCAATTGCAATTTCTGGTAGTTGAAATTGTTCACTGCTCCACCCAATACCAATGATTGACCAGAATTTCTTCTCTACCGTTTTAGAATCGACCGCTGAGTCCATTTGGTAAATTTGTCACTCTGTGAAATGCCCACTTGGAAGACAAAATCTGCCGTTCCGGCGCCAACGAAGGAGATTTGGCGGCCACTTCCTGATTCAGACCGCACATAACAAGGCTATTCAATCACTTTACTATACAACTGCTTTACACTTGCCGCTAAATCCTAAATCGACCACTTTACACATCAAAGTCAAACGCACTAAGGTCGCCGGTGGGTTGGCAAAGGGGCGGATTTGGTGAGTCGGCAGAGGTGAGTAACCAGATCTGATGTGTAGGTAGAGAAGAATGGAGGCACCGATTGGGGGGGGGGGGGATACGTTGTCGGAAGGGTAGGCCGGAGGTTGGGGTTAGGAGAGAAGTGCGTGTGTGTGAGTGTTGCATGAATGAGAAGAGGGGAGGGGAAAGAAGAAGGAAGAAGATGGAGGAGGGGGATATTTTGACATTAAAGTTCCTATTTTGCCCCTTCCAAAAAGTCACACAGATGCCACATGACTTAACAGAAAAAGTTGAATGTCGTTAGCATGAGCGACCACAAATGCTCAAATTGACCAAGTGAGGTATTGTTCTTGCAACAAAAATGACATAAGGTACTAAACTCGCACAAACTATCCAATTGAGGTAATATTTTTTGCATTTTCTCCAAATTATAAAACTTCTTATTGATACAACTTTATAACTACTATCAATAACAATGTTTAAATTTTCCTTTGAATAATTAAATCAACCTAAAATTATTGCTCAAAATTCTTTCGTACCAACGTAAAAAAAAAAAAAAACGACATTTGTATGAGATTTAGACCTAGAGAGGAGAATTTTAGAGATCAAGAACAAGGTTTTTATGGTTCTTTCATTCCAGATTTTATGGTTCATCATAATATGATGAACTAAATTTCTTAGCTATGGATGGAGTATGATCTTGTGTTCTGAAATATAACCCTAGTTTTTATTTACCGATTTGTCTCTAAGTGTTTTTAATTATTCATCTTCTATTCATGGAGTAGTGTGACCACGATATTGTATGTTTATTAGTGTCAATTGGGTGTGAACAATTGCATGACCATTGAATTGTTCATGCGCTAGCCATTCTTAGGGATAATTGATCTTGTCTTTTCAGAGGTGACCAACTCGATTCACAATTCAGGTCAAGTTCATATTCTTTTGTTCTTAAAGGGATCTCGAAAAAATTTGTTTTGAGTTTATTCTAAGTTTAACTAAAGCAATGAAATTAAAACAGACAAATATAACTGATTTCAGATGTGTGTTCAGATCCAAACATTAAGTTCTACTCATTAATGTCCTTCACGAAACTAGAGATTTTATCAGGATACAGTTGGGTACAATTATGGCCTAACTAATCTAAGACTAGGTGTGTCCGTAGTCAGGCACCAACGTTAGTCCAAGACATCTTTAAGAACAAATGAATATGAACTTGACGTGAATTGTGAATCGGGTTGGTCACCAATAAAAACAGGGCTAATTGCAAATTGGTAACCTGAGTTTGTCTCACTTTTGCACTCCCCAAGCTAAAATTTCAATTTTGCAAATCAGTCACCTGAGTTTGTCAATTTGTTGCAATGTGGTGAACAAACTAACTTTTTGTTATTTTTTTGACGGACCTAAACACACGTGTCTTGCACATGACCTTTTAAAAGGGCAATCTTCTCAATTCCTAGAGGTTGTGTGAGGCATGTGTTTAGTTGAGGGGGTCAACTGCAACTTTTTGAAAATAAAGAGAAGAATAAAAAAATTACTCATGTAATACACTTATTTGTACATAAATTAAATATGTACATCATTTTATGCATACATCAATATTAACTTTAAATATAAAGTTGAGAAAATGCTTTTAAAGTTGAGAAAATAAATTATATTTTTAAATATTATATATTCAAGCTTCAAGACGGTATTAAATTTTTAAATTTAAAACAAAACAAAACAATTAATATCGAAAATATAATAACAAATGAAATTTCAAAATTTGAAAACACATTTATACCCCCCTTATACTTTGCGTTTGCAAACTTCACAATGTAATGCACAACACCTCTAAGAATTGACAAAATTGCCCTTTTAAAAGGTCATGTGTAAGGCACATGTGTTTAGGTCCGTTAAAAAATTAACGAAAAGTTAGTTTATTCACTACATTGCAACAAATTGATAAACTCAGGTGACTGATTTGCAAAATTAAACTTTTCGGTTGGGGATTGCAAAAGTGAGACAAACTCAAGTTACCAATTTGCAATTAGCCCATAAAAACACAAGATCAATCATCTCCAAGTATGGCTAGCGTATGAACAATTCAATGGTCATGCAATTGTTCACACCCTATTGACACTAATAAACATATAATATAGCAGTATGAACAATAATACAACTACCAAAAAATCCAAAAAAAAAAAAAAAAAAAAAAAACTCATTAGACCACACTTTACAATGTCCCAACAAGAGTGGAAAAAAAAAGCCATAGAAAACCATCGGTCCCAGAAGCCTTATGTCCAGCCATCCCTATAATCGTGTTATGAACCCTTCTCCGAAAAATATCTCTTTAACCACACAAATTGATCATTCACAATAGGATACCAATCAAGACCCTCACTTCTAGGCCTACTACGACGCTCATGGAACAACTTCTTATAAAAGCTAGACACTGACACAGAGATCAAGGACGAAAACGTCACAAACTCTCCTACCTCCAATTGCCCCTCCGAGATATAACTCCTTCTCCGTATCCCTATCCCCACTGCAACCTACAAAAAGTTTGAAGTTGCAATCTCCCTCTCTAATCCCTCTCTAATCTACCTAACCTTAGATTTCTAATGCCAACTTATACTCTCGTGCAAAAAGAGCTCCTCGAGCTCATTAGTTAGAGAACATCGTCTACGTTCCTACTCACCGGTGCTACAGTCATACTCCTCAAACATATCAATCTCAAATGCCTTGTAGCACCTTATCCTTAGAGAGCCTGATAACTCCAAAAATCTCTTTATTCCACAACTCCAACTTATCTTTCAAAAATCGCAATATTTTCACAAAAACAAAACCAGCCCACCCTTGCACCTTACAATCACTCCACCATCATGAAACCCAGGGTGCAACAACCACATATCTTCAAAACAAAAAGGGATAGGGCCCCAACAAACAGGATAAGACTCCAAACTGATTGAAAATGCTCCAACACAGGCCTCTCCAACAACTTATGAGACAAGACAGTATAAAATTCTTCTTAAAACGATACCAAAAAGAAACGATTAATCATAGATACCATCTGACGCTGTCCAAACACACACCTAGTAAACTGACCATTGGACAATTCTATCTCACAAAGATTGTTCACATTAATAAACTCATCAAATCCTTTCATGCTAGAAGTTACCCTAGAACCCCCTTTCTTATCCCACGAACGTCCAAACACATTAAAATCACACTCCTAGACACCACCAAGATCCACACAAACCTACAAACCTGCAAAATCTCGCAGCTCATCTCAAAACGTATCTCTACATTCCCCTTTCCCACACCTCAAGACAAATGGACAATGAAAAAATACCCCCCAACTACATTTCTACTAGCAGTTCTAGTATCCCAGATGATTATTATTCCCCCAGGGGAAGCACCACTAGAAGAAGAAACTCCCACTAGAAGACAGAAACTCCCACTCTTTAAATCTAGTCCCTCAAATACTTCTAATAAATAATTAATCAACCTTTCCGTTAGATTCATTAATGAGAACTACATCAGGGTAACTCTCGTTAAGACCTCCCTCACCCTCCTCCTTTTCTTTACATTCACTTTCGAATACCTAATTATATCCAGCCAAAGGAGGATTTAGGAATCAAACTGAGAAAATTTGACGAACGATTTTTTTTTTAGTGCAATACAACCAAGGGGGTGTTAGGAGAAATTGAACCCTAAAAAATTCTAGGGACAGGAGAGGGCCTATCACATTTGAGCTATTGATCATTGGAAATAAATGATGAATGAACTTCGTTCTCTAGTTTGTAGGTTTTTCGATTTTCGAATGATAAATATATCTGGAAGACTGGAACTTTAGCTCATTAGCAAAGTCAGGAAGTTTGTTTTCTATGACATAGGCTAGGGAGATGCCCATGTACTCTATCTACAATATATTAAAGATTTAGTATTTGCATCATTAACCTTGTACAGTTGAGGAGATTCATATTCGAAACTTGAAACTGGAAGGGTCTTGCAACAGGGCAAACCCAAAACACTCCAGATTAGTGTTGTGATTGTAATTGTTTGATAGCCAATTAGCCCTAGCTCACACGGCATAGGTCCTTGCCTTCCTTTAGTGAAGTCAGGGGGAAACATTGTTTGACATGTTTGGACCCAAAAAAATGCTAGAATCACTGGAAATTCTTTCATGAAATCCCGCTTTTGTTGCTTTAAATTTGTAATCGGTTCATATCATCGTGTTGGCCTTTATTCATGCCAAAGCTAAGGGATGGCCAGGAATCTCTCAGCCTCTGACCAGTTTAGCGATTAGTGGGCTGCATCAAGTATCTCAATTTATCAGGTCCTGATTATGTTGGTTGTCTTTCTTTTTTTTTCCACTTATTGCATTTTGTTGGATTTTTTGTCTGGCTATGTACATTCTCTACCCATTATCGGTTCTACCAAGAATTGTATATTCATGTTGGAAATATATCTTAATTTTTTTTGTGTGTGTGTGTGTTGAACTTAAACGACAAGCTTCTTTGTAAGGGTATCTAACTTCAACCACCTTTAGTTTACTTTTAAGCCCTGACATAATCATCTTAGACGCTAATAGTTCTAGTAGTGTAAGGTGTACAATACATATGTGATATGACCAAATTAACACAAGAACCTTGGAGAGGCCAGAATATGCTTTCGTGCCCACAAGTTTCACCAAAACTCACTTTGGTCATTGACTTTAAAATCCCACATAAAGTCCAGGTAACACTTGTAGCCAACTAAAGTCCCAACCCTAACGGATCATAAAAAACTTAACCGAAGTAAGAATGTGCCACCACACATAAGCCCACCCCCCCCCCCCCCAAAAAAATAAAAAATAAAAAAAAATAATTGCTGATTTTCATTGCCTGTGCCCCACCCCATTTACCGCTTTTGAAATACTTATGGTGGTAATGGAAGTGAAAAATCCCCCTCCAATCCTGTCATGAGGTGGGGGAGGGCGCGCGCGCTGAAATTTGGTGGGGGCTTTTATGACAATCGTGCCCCCTCGGTTTATGTAAGGAGCATATGTCGACTTCCATAACTTTTTTCACTATTAGTCAGGGGTGAGACGTTATTTGGATACAATAGTTACTTGTGGGTTTTATGTAGGATTTTTTGTAGTTAAGGACCCAAAGTGGGATTTTGGTGGAACTTGTGGGCATCGAGAATATATTTTGGCCTTTGGAAAACGTCGGTGATTCAAAGTACAAGGCTTCAAGAAAAAAAAATTATATGCATGAAGGTATGCTGAAAGGTATCATGACACTATCCAATGCAACTAAATGTGAAGCAATTTTAACTTGTGCATATCATATAGTTGGGGGAATAAAGGAAGCTCCTTTATGCATGCACAAACTTTAAATCAATATCAAGAATAACTAGAATGATGTAAATTATCACTTAGGTCGAATGCTCACTGTATTCGAGAGCTGCTCACGAATATAAGCCATCGACCTCAGCATGGCACCTAAAGTGTCCCTTGAAACCTGAAACTTGACCTCTGACTCTCCAGAACTTGTTTCTGCATCCTGGAGCTGCGAATGTGAAAGGGTAGAATGCTAAGTCAAATACAATCAGAGAAGTAAAGTTTCTCCCTATCATAGCAACTTGTAGTTTAATTTTTTAAATGTACTGTATTGAGCATATCAAAAAATAAGTTTCTAGACGAATCCAAGTCTCTACTAGTGTTCAACAAGTCAAGATATTGAGGATAATCTCATCCGCAGGAAAAAGAATCTCAAACTAGTTTCGCAGCCACTTGAAGCTTTGGAGTTAGTTTAACATCATAAACTGGTGTTGCAAGTTTTACCACAACTTGAAGTTTTTCTAACAAAAACAAAATGTTCACAGAAAGTGAATTTCCACCTGAACCTTTGTTTTCTTCAGTTTGATTTAAACTGAGATTTTGAATCTTATGGATAGGAAGATAGTTTCACAAGAACCAGTATAACCTGGCATCACAAGCACACGGCCACCACAGACTCAGTAACCCGTCATTAAATGAACTGAGTTGCATTTATTTGTGACCGGGTGAGGATGCACACAAATGCTGACGAGTGGACCCATAGACCATGCTAATGCAATCTCATTTATATTGTTCTTAAACTCAATTCCCATGATTCCTTATAAAACAACATCTTTAAACTGCCAACAATTCAATCGAGGGTTATGAGCGAACCAAGGAACAGACACATAATTGGCCTAGAGAAATCCAAATAACTATCAGCTGTGAAGATATGACAAGCTTACTCCAGAAAACCCATACAAGAATACCTACCCTTCTGTTACTGAAAAGGATGGAATACAATTTCTGTGTTTGCAATTCATAATGAAATTTCCACATAATTGGATATAACTTTTTCATGATCGTACCTTCAAATTAATGACAGCAACCCGATTAGCAGGTGTAGAAAGTTGTTCATTGATGTAGGCCATTGACCTCAACATTGGCTCTAGTGTGAGCGTTGTCAGCTGAAACTTAACCTCTGATTCACCTATAAGCGTCCTGCTATAATCTTGCAACTACAAACAGTAACCTCCATATCAGATACAGGGCATGCTTCTCTGAACATATAGAACATAAAAAGAATTTACAGGCCACCCACAAAAGTTCATGGTCAATTATCTTCAGACAGCAAACTCTTGACTCCGAACCATGTCTTCTACATTGATCCTATCTTCTCACAACTAAAAACGACCAATCTTAAGTTGTCACATAACATTTCTCACTCATCTTTTACATATAAGTTCACATAAGTATTCTAATGAAGAGATGCCCGTATGCATAACATATACCAAAATGTAAGGGCAAATTAAGTGGCAACCTGAAAACTGAAAAGCATACCTTCAGGTTAATGACAGCCACTCTGTTAGCGGGTGCCGAAGACTTATTCTCCATCACCCAAGTCATTGACTTAAGACAAGGAAGAATCACCTGAGTAAATGAGCAACCAGTCAAACACATTTGCCTCTCTGATAATTATTACTCTAAAAGTTAATGGCTTTTAACCTCTATTGAGGTTTTGAGAACCAGCTTGGTCACACCTTGGATATTTAGTAATTCTATTATATTATACTCCCTCCGTTCCAAGGAAGTTGCAACATTTTGCCATTTAGGGTATTTCACAAAAGTTGCAACAATCCAAAAATGGAAGCTTTTTATTACTTTTATAATCCTCCACTCATTCTCTCTCTTCCTCCCAACCACTCATTCTCTTTCCACCCCCACTAATTCTCTCTCTTCCTCTCTACCTTTCATTCTTAATATAATATTATATCCTTAATTTCCCAACTCCAAGTAAATGTTTCAACTTTTCTGGAACGGAGGGAGTACTATGTATTGAAATAAACTCTCCCTTCACTTACCACCTCTTATTTGATACTCCCGCTGTCCCATAATAAGTGTCCAGTTTTTTAACTTGAAGGTATATTTTGTAAGTGCTGACTGTTACGCGGTTTTTAGTACCAAATGCACACAAGTATCCACCTAATAGACTAATTAGTGTTGCAAGTATACATTGGAATATGAAAAAGCTTAACGGGGATCATAGAGAGATAAAACTATTTCTCACTGGATTGAAATGATTTTTGAATCACAAGATTCAGAGTGATTCGTAGCTCTCAATATAGCTTTTAATAAATCTCAAGAATGAGACTTAACTTTTGTCATTTACTTGCCGAATAACATATGTTACGAAGCAAATTTTCGTTCATTAAATTAATACACACAAACTTTATACCCCAGAAAATTTTTCAATCTCCCATGATTTTTATGACCAACCAATTAACTTTTTGAGTGTAAGATGTATGACAAACCAATTAACATGTCCCATTAAGCTAATATGCTCTAAGCATCAAACAGTCAGTCAGGTCATAAAGAGATCTCATACCATGTTATCAGCTTGGCCATCATCACGCTGTAAAGACACCGGGGCCATCCGCGGAAGATTCAATTCAGAAACAGACTGAGACGAAGCACCAGCATCATTAAGATTAAAACGTCGTGTCATCTCATCTTGGCGCGGCCCATAATAATGGTGGCGTATCTGGTGCAGAAGCAGAGGCCCTTCGATCATCATAACTAACCACACTAACCTGTGAGCTCGGTGTTACAGCTTTTGCAACACTTTTCTTAAGTGCAGCAACCTTCCTTCCTCCTTCTTTGAGAGCCGACATTGCAGCAGCATAAGTTTCTGGAGCAATGGCTGCTTCCTCAGCATATTTAATGGCTTCCCGGCACAGATTGTTGTAACGAATTATTATGGAATCTTGTCCATTTACTTCAGCACGCTCCTCTGATCCAACGCTACTTTTTGCATTCCTTGTCCACCGCTTCAAGATGAAATGGGATGGCAATGTGAGCACATTTGTCACTGTGAAAACAGTCAAAATGTGTCTACACAAAATTCCAGAATACTCAAACATTTGGCAGCTACAATCAGCTCTCATCTCCGTAATATTCAATGATACAATGTACGCTTTTTGGTCGTCTTCAAATTTCGCGACCCTGTATGTGCTAATAACCCCTTCACCGTCAATTCTATTTGCAGTATAAACAAACGTTTCAACCAACTCTTCCTGAAATTTTGAAAATATTTTCCTCGTATAAAAATTTGCTGCCTGTTTCTCCATAGGTGATGGCGTCCTCAATACTGGGGTGGTGCATATGGTATCAAAATCGGCTTCTATTTCCTTCTCAAATGAATTCTCTAATGCCCTTTCATACTGCCTAAAGAACATAGGTAAAGTAGTCTGTTGATTTACAAAACCATCGAAAAAAGAGCTCTCAAAACCTTGACTGGAAGAAATAGCAGCAAAAAAGGCATCTCGAAAATACACTGGGACCCACTGACCTCGAGTATTATATAACGACTGAAGCCAATCATTCCTTCTAAGATTATATCTATCAAGGATTGAATCCCAGGCCGATTCAAATTCCTCAACTGTCTCCGTCAGATTGATGCAGTTATAGAGTTCCAGCTGAAAATTAGGTTGCGCACGGCATACATGAGCTAGTTTTTCCTGGCCTTCTCTTAGCACGTGCCATTTACCGATGCAATGGCGGGTTTGTGGAAACACCTGTGAAACCGCAGCACGTACCGCTTTGTCCGGATCCGTGATGATAGATACAGGAGTACGATCACCCATTGCAGCAAGAAAAGTCTTGAAGAGCCATACAAATGTAGCTTCTGAATCATCTAGGAGTAATGCACAACCAAATAATACTGTTTGACCATGATGGTTCACCCCTGTGAACGGAGCAAAAGGAACTTTGTACTGGTTAACTATGCTCATTGTATCTAGTGTAAGAGCATCCCCAAAATGACCGTAAGCAGTTCTTGACCTTGCGTCAGCCCAAAATACGTTAGCCATATGATTATCATCATCAAGTTGTATCGCATAGTAGAATCCAGGGTTCCCAGCCTGCATTTTCTTGAAATAATCCAGTAAATTCTGAGCATCCCTTCCTAATGTCCTTTTCCTGGTAGGATGCCGGACAAGGTAAGATGCAGACCCTGAGTTCTTGAATGCCTGACTCTCGATAGAAACACTCCGAGCTCCGCTATTTATTTTGGCTGAGTCAGGATTTCCATCCATTGACACATACATTATACCACTCGGAACAACTCCCGTCCCTGGGTAAGTTTCAGCTACACTCTTTGTAGTACCAGCAAAATGTCGGCGTGGTCGAAGATACTGCACCTTCATAACACTCGTAGTGGAGTGACTATGTTCACTAACAAACTTTGTCACGACCCATTTTCCATGAGCCTTTAACTCTATTCTAAACATTGCACCACAACTATCACCAGCGCGTCTATTCAAGCTATCTTTGTCACATAAGAAATCCTGAACAGTGACCATTCCATCTGACCTAGAATGGCTACTTCTAACCACACATGTTGTAAAACCTACACGTCTAGCATACTTGTCATAAAATGATTTAGCAGCATCTTCAGAATTGAACTCCAAACCAACGTGTGGCTCTGCATATGCACCTTCATCCTGATGTACGGACGTGCTAGCTGGGTTCACGTCTCCACCCTCATGCTCATCATCAGTAACACCACGCTGCCCCATATTAAGTTCTTCAACCTCAATCACATCAACATCCATACTAATACACTCCCGGATACTGAGCTAAGAATGTTCTCATCACAGAAAGAAATATGCTGGAATTCTCGCAACTTTTTGGAGTCATAAGAGTAACACTTTGCAGATATTTCAAAAACTCAGACCGGGTTGAAACAGTTGAGTGATCCAAGAAAAGTTAACATACCAAAGAGTCATGATTTCACTCTCTTGTCCGTTTCTGCATTATTAATGATCCATAAAAATGATAGGAGTTAAGCATCTAAAAAATAAAAATGGAAAGAGAGAGTGAGGGAGGGAGACCAAGAACCTCATCTTCAAATTAAGGTGGGGAGATGTAAAATGACGATGGACAGGTCCAAATATGGCTCTTAGAGAATTTATATGCATTTCAGTTATTCATGGTTTACTGCACCATTCCTATTAAATTTTGGCTTTATTTCTTCTATAAGATAACATCAGCCAATTTAGTCACACGGAGTCACCAGTGAATTTCTTGTCACCTGGAGGATTGGTGAAGATGTCGTTCATAGAGTGGAGAAGTTGCTATCTATTTAGACCTATCAAAGTGATATGTGCACTGTTACAAGCCGGCATGGTTCAGTGAATGTACATGTTATTTTCTTCCCTCCCTCGAAACAAGAACGAGTGAATTATAACTACCACATTTTGGGAAACGCACAGGTGAGGTTCAAGACATGGATGGAAGCTTGACAAATATTGATGAGATGTTGCAATTTCGGACAGAGCCTAGCCTAAGAGATTCCCCCCACCCCCCCCCCCCCCCCCCGTAGAGGTATGAGACTGTAAGTTAAAACGAAACGGTTTGACACATCCATCCCAACTGTTCAGGTGACCTTTGGGTGTATTGGTCAAGATTCTTAATATGAGGTCACGTAAAATCAGTGAAGGTACTTGAGAAAGGGTATGAGAAGTGTGTTGTGTGGGCAGACCCTGTAACAAAAATAACAATAAATAATTGGAAGTAACGAAATTTAGTATCATATTTAACTTGGTAGGTCGTAAATAATACTCAGCAGAATTTTACTTTAATGAATCCGGTTTCAATTTTCTGTATCAATTATTAACTTTAGAGTTTAGAGTTGAACCGAGAGTTTTTACATCCAATACGAAATAAACTGCACACTCAATGAGAATTTAGCATAGGCACCCTCCATTCCATCAAAAGAATTAAATTTTCAATTTGCCTTCATCAACTTCATTAAAATTTAACCAGAAAGTATATGATATTAAAAGTCACTAGAAAAAATCGTAAACTGCAATGCTACAAGGATTAAGCTTTTCCAAGTTGTCAAAATACGAATCATGTTTAATACTTTGCTAGATCTTGTAATAGATTTTTTTTAACATATTTTTTTTTCAATTTTCCGAATCTCTTGTAAACTTGAGACTTGACCAAGACTGATAAATTCCATACGAAATAAACTTGAGGTCACATCAACTTGATCAAAAATTACCAGATTTACATGATTGTACTGGTCACTATGTAAATCATTGAGTGCAGTGCAACACACAAAATTTTGATCGCAAATACTCTGTTGATTGATTACAAAGTTTATAAGGCCCATCAATAATCAATAAAAAAACCAATCAGCCATGACAATAATCATCTTTGTTGTCTAACTTTCCTGATCTTCATTATGCAAATGTATTACTCAATTTTAAAAGCTGTTTTACCACCTACAAAGGATCAAATATATGTCAAAAATATTTTATATTTACATTATATATAATAAAAGAGGAGGAGTGTTTGAACGGAATGGAATGATTAAAGCTCAATAAGAAAAAAAAAAAAAAAAAAAAATCAGCAAATTACACAAATAAGTGTGTGCGAGTGTGTGAAAATTGCCTCCAATTATACATACAGAGACTAATTGTATGTATGATCGAAACATATATAAATGAAACCGAGCAGATCATAATAGGTATGATACTAACCGGAATTAGGGTTTCGTCGCTCACCGGCGAAAGTTGGAGAGAGAGAGAGTGACTGGGTGTGGCATCGAAATTGAGATTGAAATAAGGTAAGAGTAACTGTAGTCGTCCGATTTCTATCCTACGGTTGCTAGTTGTTGAGCGAACACAGTTATGGGTTGATCAAAAAAAAAAAAAAACTCTGAATGGACCTTATTGCCAAGTTTATTGTCATATGACATACTGACCTAGGTACCATTCAGTTTTTACACATTAATCATTAATCTTTATACTATCAAAACGATATCATTACTACATCCGTACTATTTAAAAAATAATCAAAACAATCAAATTTATTAAAAACAAATTAGTGAACGTTAGAAGGCAATAGAGGGCGTTAGCAACTTCACGAGTTAAATACTTACTAGTGTTCCTCTCGTGCCATACACGGGCTGTTGCTATTGATTTAAAATATTGAAATTAAAATCAATTTAATGGGGAAGCGAAAAGCTTTTATACATCACTAAAAAATTAATAATTATCTTACAAAATGAATGCTAAAAAAAATATCTTACAAAATGACTAATGCAACTTGTTACTACTCATTCAATTGCATGTGTTTTTTTTCAGATAATTAAAACTTGGAGGTTATAAACATATACAATTATTATCCTATATCAAATTATAAAAATATTTTTTAAGGGGAAATGAAAATTTAGGGTCCAAAGTTTGGAGGGGTGTGCCAATCAGGGTATGATGTTCCAGTTTTGTGGGTCCAAAGTTGACAACATTAGTCAATTAGGGGTTTTTTAATAGAAATGCTAACGAAATCCAGTTAAGTCACACTTGCCTTGCACGTGGACTTAATTGGGGTTTGTTTTGATTTTTCGCATGGGCATATCATCATTTCACACAAAAAATCAGTTATTACTATTTAAAATGATAAATTTATTTTATAATACTTAAAAATAATGAAAAAATAAAAATGTTATGTACCAACAATATTTATTTTATCAAAAAAATATTTTAAAAAACTAATTAAATATTTACTTATTCTAAAAAATATCATTTGTTTATTTCAAAAAAATAATATACTATAATAACATAATAAACAAAAAAAATTAGAATCGTAAAAAAGAAAAAGAAAATTTTTTAAAAGATAAAAGTGTATAATAATATCTTAACTAACCATAAAATAAAAATTAAAAAAAAAAAAAAAAAAAAAACCCTCTTCTCTTGTCTGAGATTCATTCCCCCATATTTCCCCACTCTTCTTCCCTAACCACTCTTCTTCCCTTCCCCCTTCCCCCTTCCATTCTCTTTTCCTCATTGCACTCTTCCGGCAGCTAGCCTCACACACATTCTTGTTCATCTCCCACCCCCCCTCATCCTCTCCTCCCAAAACCATACCACCCTGATATCCTGATTAACAAAATCCCGACTCCGGCATTCTTAAGATGATGTAGTTGTGATCGGATTTTAAAATATCAGATTGAACTTCATTCCTTATGAAATTAATTGATATCTGTAACTGAAAAGGGGAGAGTTTGGTTAGGGTATTTTTCATCTTTAAGGGCCATGGATCTGCTTATTGAAAGCTCCCTTCACTTGCCATGAGTAGCTATTTTCGTTCAATTTGAATTAATGAGTGGAAAAGTCAACAAGTTGTTTCCTTCCCCTAACATTTTTATGGTGGTGGCCAGATTTAAGGTGGTTTTCAGGTTTCATATGGTGGTGGCCGGATTTTACGGTAGTTGCCTATTTTTGTTTTTATATGGTGGTTGCCCGGGTTTTATGATGGTGACTGAATTCAAGAAGAGTTAGTGATGGTGGTGGGTGGACTTAACCATGACATTATTGGTGAAATGACTAAATGCCCAGGTCAAAGATCCAAACTAACTTCAGTTAAGTGCATGTGCAAAGCACCTGAGATTTAACTGAGTTTTCTTTGCTATTTAGTCCAAAAACCCCAAACTGACTAACGTTGTCAACTTTGGACCCTAAATTGACAAAATTAGAACATCAGACACCGATTAGCACACACCCCCTAAACTTTGGACCCTAAATTGTCATTTCCCCTTTTTATAATATAAATAAAATTTTGCAATAAAAAATTATACTCCATCTGTCCCAGATTATATGTCTACATTTCATTTTTAGTCCGTCCCATAGTATGTATGTCCACTTTCAAAAATTGCAAATAATCTTTACTATTCCTCTCACTCATTTTCTCTCATATTTTACTTTTATACTCACAACACCAATCAACTTACTATTTCCTCCGACTTATTATCTCTCCTACTTTACTTTTATACTCACAACACTTACATCACTTCCACCATTTCTTAATCTCCGTGTAAATAGGAGGGTGAACATATACTCTGGGACGGAGGGAGTAGAAAATTAACAAAACTTAAAAATCCTGCTAACAAATCTCTAAAAAAAGTATTATACGTTTCGAAACTCTAGAATGAAATAAACCCTAGTTAACCAAAAAATAAAAATACGGAAAATTACAAAAAACTGATAAAACTTTAGAAGCTCGTTGAAGCCTTAAATAACATTTTTTGGGCATTTTAAACCCTGCATCTAGGGGTTTTTCCATATGACTTTTGTTCGTCTTGGTCCGACGTTCGATTTGATAAGTTGACTATTTGTACCAAATTAAAGAACATGACAGATTTGTCCTACATTTTATGCAAAGTAAGAAAGTTTCATTAAGAAAAAAAAACATTTTTGACCATGATAGTGATGTTTTTAGGAGGAAAACTCTTCACTTCTTGTTTAATACATATAGAGATTTGGTCACTTATCTATTGAATGTTTTTTATTTGGTCACTAATCTATTGTTTTTAAACTGGTGACCATAATAAACAAAAAAAATATATTTATTAATGGTAATTATTTAACAAATTATTACTTATATAATTTTGTTGACAATATTATTGATTGAAAGTGGCTAAATTTATTAACTTAAAACAAGAGTGGAAAAAAAATCAAGTTACAAAATCAACACATTTTATTTCTTAATCGTTATTAAAAGTGAGAGAAGAGGACTAATCAGAATGGGGGAAATGGAGAAAAAAGAGTATGTGAGGTGTGTGAAAGGGAGAGGGAAAAGGAAGGTATGGGAAAGTGCTATAGGGTCAATGAGTAATGATTTTTTAAATTTATTTTTGTCTCTTTTATAATCATCTAAAATATTCAAATTGTGACCAAAATCAAAACATTTAATAATCAGTCAGTGACCAAATAAGTATTTAACTCGTTAAGTAACTAACGCCCTCTAACGGTCATTTATACTTTTAACGATTCTAGTTATTATGGTTATTTCTTATGTAGTACGCATGTAGAGAATGCTCGTTTCGATAGTACATAGGTCAATGTGTAAAAACTGAATAGTACATAGGGTTATATGGAAATAAACTCTATTGCAAAGTGTCTTGGTCCTGCCGTGCTCCAAATGTTCGTTCTGAGTAACTGCAAATGTGATGCTTAGTTTATTCTATGAATGTCCCTCATTCTCTCTCAATATAAGGTCTAAAGGCAATTCTCTTTTTCTCATCTTCTCCAAAGGGGAAAAGTGAATCCTTTAAAAACCCCTCGCTTATGTAATAATGTTCCTAGACATCAAAAAGTAAATCACTTCCCCTCATACAATCTAAAGTCACGCTCAAATTGGACTATCTCTCTCTCCTCTCCCCCCCCCCCCCCCGACGACTCCACCCTTGGTGGAATCTTCTCTGGCGACCTCCGCCTCAGCATCGTCTCCTCCCTTTATCCTTCCTCTTGTTCTCCTTTCTCGGAGCAACCACTCTCCCCCCTCCGTTTATTCTGCCAAGATGTAGCCAAAGATGTGGACAGAGGGATAAACTATCACATCGCACAAACTATTTCCAATGTTACGGGGTTGTCTTTGAGAGATAGGAATCGAGACACCATTATGAACATATTTGAGGAGAGTGGAGGCATTAGTCTAGAATGTATGCTTACTACATGACAAACTAAAGGATTTAGCGGCATTCACATTAATAGTTTTGTTATCAATCTATAAGATTTTGTCATTTACATAAAATTCGAAGCTACATAAGGTTTTAATGTATTTCATGTTTTCAATCCTAGATCACTTTTGCAAGTTATTCATCTAGTGTGCATCTCTATTGTGTCTTTTTACTTGGCACACTCAGTTTTTTGCCTGACCCACCCTTTGCAGGTTTTCAACCTGGAGGGTATCTCTTTTATTGTTGGGTTTCTTAGGATCATGCGCAACGGAATAAAGGCAACAATAAAATTTATGAAAACCCTGCCTTGGATCAATTCACGGTGAGTATATTAAAACATATGAGTATAGAATACTTACCCTTGTAGTGTTTGGTTTTTGAACACGAACTTTGAATCTTGATGATCTTGAATCATCGATCTTTGACTCACGAACTTCAAGCGTTGATGAGTGAAAGCTCTCTAAAGTATCCACATGGCGAGCAAATATCAAGATCGATTCTTGGAAGGATTGCTAGATCTGGATTTAGAAAATCTGATTTTCGAATCTGAGCCACAAGCTGAAAGATAATGATTATTCGTTGGAAATACGATGGTAACGATGACGGCATGCGGGACAAAAATTGTAGTATGACATCCACTTAAAAATACAACTGTTATGGTAGACACGCAAGCATGATAAACTTGTTGGTAGTGGTGCCCTAGGCACGTTTAATAAACGTTGTAATTGTTATCATTTATTTCATATCAATAAAGAGATGTTTTGATTATTATTGTTGTTCATGTTTACTTATAATAATCTCCGTCCCCAGTACTTGTTAAGCACTAGTATAAAGGCTAAATGATCATGGGATGATCATGTTAGATTTATAGGTACTTGTTTGGAACAAGGTACTGGACATGACCCGCTTTATGAGATTTATGTCATGGTCTATGTCATACATATATCTCATATTAGTTATGTCATTTGAATCCTTAGACATAAAGTTATTATAGTCTTCCACTTGATGAACATTATGTTTGACATATTCAAACGCTACTTTTAACCGAGTAGTTATAAAGGGTATGATTGGCATAATCGGATTCACGTAGGGAAGAATAATAAGCTAAATGGATTTGTCCCTCCTCGGAGAGATGTCAAGCTTGGGCCTCTCGTAGGAATGATGTTGATGAAATGTTCGGCCGGACTCAAATGAATTGATTGGATCAATGTCATTTGGATTATCAACATATTCGGAATCGAGAAAGTATTGAACAAAACAAGTTGACTCTTTGACCATGACTTGTGTTCAATGATATCGTGGACAAAAGGATTATGACATATTCTAAAGGAATGCGATCTTGTATCTAGTTATACTATTTGGGTAGGTATGACGGTTTGCTAGAACCTAATCATATCTTATGGTTTCATGTTTGAACCCATTGCCAACTTAGTATAATCCTAGATGGTCACACACAATAGAACGAATCTTTAAAAGGACTATATTGGAATTTTGGAAATTCTGGACTTTCTGGGGAAGTGGGCGACCGCACAGTATGGATTGGGCGGCCGCACACTTAGCCCATTTTGTACCAGTTTTGTTTCAGACAGTTGTGCGACCGCACAGTGCATTATGGGCGGCCGCACAGTACTGTCGGGTGGCAGATTCCTAATTTGATTAGGAAACGAATTTTGGACGGATTTTGACACAAGTTTCCTATTTGGAATAGGTCATACTTGTGTATAAAAGACCAAATTCGGCCAGCACTCTAAGCTAATGATTTTGTGAGTCTCAAAGAGTTTGAGAGAGGGTTTATTTTGTTCTAAGACATTCTTGGTTGAAGAACAAAATAATACACAAAATAAATTCCATATAGTTCTTTTGATTGTGAAAAAGTGTTTCACAATTTGGTCTAGCAACCAAGATCAAAGAAGCTCCTTTGATATTCGTTCGAAGTGTGGATACCGCTAGAGGGTGAAAATCATCATCTTCAAAGTTCGTGTTCAAGCTTTGTGATCGTGATCAAGTCTTCAAACCTCCACCAAAGACCAAGAGAATTTGATAGCCATCAAGGGTTAGTTTATTCCTTTATTCTTATGTTGTATTTGATTTAATCATATGAACGGATCCATGGCTTTGGGTTTCAAAATTTTAAATGCTAATTTCCACTGCGCATGTTTGATCGAAACCCAACAGTGGTATCAGAGCCCCGTTCATGTTGATTATATCAATACCTAGATCATGTTATGTGTATATAAATTGTTTATGTGCCTTGCATGATATGAATATTGGAATATGTGATGTTTATGTGTTATGTGATTTTATGTGGTTTATTGTTTTGCAACTTTAATCGCACGATTCAATCGCAATAAATAAATTATGGTGGATTCAGAATTGTTGGTTATTAATTTTTGATTGGATCAAAGTTTTAATAATCGGGGAAAAAAAATTTTGAGACAAAATTTTCGAACTTCAAAATTCTGTACATTCTGATCAGTTTGGGCGACCGCACAAAATCACTTGGGCGGCCGCACATGTTTGGGCGAGCGCACAGTGAGTTTTGGGCGGCCGCACATAAGGATCAGATTGTCTGATTTTTGGCTGAAATCAGAATTTGGAATTTTCGAGAGGTCCAACAAAACCAGTAACAGAACCAGTCCAGACTTGCTGATCTGGAATGGGTTTTGGGTAGTTGGTTTATGTGAGGATCTTGGGGTTTGATTTTCCTATTTGTTTTAGTCTTGTGATTCTAAGATTGGTTCAAGGTTTGGATGGCTAATCTGCATTCATCGAGATTGTGTTTCCCAAACTTAATTGCAATCAAAGTTTCAAAGATAAAACGAAGTTAGAATTATGAAGAGTTCATAATTGCTAAAATTGAGAAACAAAGTTCTTGATTCAATGATTGGAGATCCATGTGGAATTGTGAATGCAATTGGCCTACGTTCATCGAGACCATCTATTGCTTAGTTTCGGCCACATGGACTACTTTCTTGGTTTCTTGAATTAGTGCGGGATTGTGGTTGCCTGATGGCTTAGTTCGACCGCACTTCTTGTTGTCTTGATTTGGAGATAATAACCAAAGTTGAAATAGTCTCATCCTCATAATTATAGAGAAACTAATGACACATAAATATCATGCTTAAATTAATGGAGATTAATTTAGTGGCTAAACTTGATGTGTAACATGTTTATATTATGTGCTCATAAATGTGTTATATGCTATATTTGATGAACCTTCAAAGAAAGTTTTAAGTCCTTTTGCCATGCCATGATTAAAACACTTGTTTATACATGAGTAATTTTATGTGGGCTCGCCAAAGCGAGGTGCATTGATTTTATTCATGTTTGAGCAAGATGAGTGAATAAGAGTTTCCTATGCGTTTAAAATGGTTGGACTTAATTAAGCGTCAAAACAGTTTTGGGCTTAAGGCAAAGATGAGATTTAACATGCTTTTTGAAATTGGATTTCTTAAAGAATCTCATGAAAAGAACTGAGAGTCATATGAGATATGATCGACAAGAGTTGTCTACCTAATTGATTTAATTTTGAGCGGTGCGCCAAAGCGTACTCAAAATTAGATTAAAGCGGGATCTCAACCCATTTAAATTATACTATACATTGGATGTATAAAGAAGGTTGTATAATTTGGTGGGAGTATTTTGTTTTAAAATACATTATTTATCTCTTTAATGAAAACCGGTACTTATTAAATTTTGGAAATTTTTGCATATTTGTAGATAATGACTAATAACACTCAATCAATGTCATTGCGATCGATCCTTGAGAAGGATAAGCTCGAAGAGAATGGTACCAACTTTATGGATTGGATCCGTAGCATAAGAATCGTTCTTAGGCAAGAAGATAAGTTGTACATTCTCGATGGGCCTCTCCCCGCTGAACCACCGCCTACTGCCCCTAGGGTAGAAATAGACAATTACAAGAAACATCGTAATGATTCTAGAGATGTAAGTTGTCTCATGCTTGCTGCTATGTGTTCAAAACTCCAACAAAGTTTGGAACATTTGGAAGCCTATGAGATAGGCGTGGAGTTGAGAACCATGTTTCAAGAGCAAGCTAGGCAAGAGAGGTACAAGACCATTGTTGCATTCACTACTAGTAAAATGAATGAAGGGCAACAAGTGAGTCCTCACTTTCTTAAAATGAAAGGTTATGTAGAGCACCTTGAGAAACTTGGCTATCCAATCCCATTGGAGCTAGCCACGGATCTCATTCTTAATTCATTGCCTAAAAGTTATAATCAGTTTGTAATGAATTATAACATGCATGGAATGGATAAGAATCTCTCTGAGTTGCATGGGATGCTCAAAACTGCAGAGATGAAAATTGTGGAGAAGGGTTCTCCCGTGCTCTTGGTTCATGATGGGAAGAAGGCTAGTGCCAAAGGAAAGGGTAAGAAAGTTGTCAAACCCAAGATAAGCAAGGCAAAGGTTGCCAAGGCTTCTGAGGCAAAACCTGATTCACAAAAGGATGCAATCTGTTTCCATTGTCAAGAAATTGGTCATTGGAAACGTAATTGCAAGGCTTTCATGGAAGAGCAAAAGAAGAAGAAGAGCAGCAAGGCTGCGTCGACTTCAGGTATCTATATGATAGATATTCTCCTTTCTACCACTGATTCTTGGGTATTGGATACCGGATGTGGTTCTCACATTTGTCTAAATGTGCAGGGATTAAAGAATAGGAGACTGCTTAAAGAAGGTGAAGTAGATCTACGTGTGGGGAATGGAGCAAGAGTTGCTGCATTAGCCGTAGGGACTTATGAAGTCACTTTACCTTCCGGATTAATTCTTGTTTTGAACAATTGTTATTATGTTCCGGATTTAAGCAGAAATATTATTTCAATTTCTTGTTTGGATAATGAAGGTTTTAAGTTTCTTATTGAGAATAAGAAATTTTCTATTTATTTAAATGATGTGCTTTATGGTATTGCTAATTCATTTAATGGCCTTTATATCTTGGATCTCAAGAATGAAAATAATGTCTATCATGTAAATAAGAAATCTAAACCTAATGATGTAAATCATACTTATTTGTGGCATTGCCGTCTTGGTCATATTAATGAGAAGCGTATCTCAAAACTCCATGGGGACGGACTTTTGGGTTCATGTGACTTAGAGTCATATGATACTTGTGAGTCGTGTCTTCTTGGAAAAATGATTAAGACACCTTTTACCAAGTTGGGTGAAAGGGCAAGCGACTTATTGGGGTTGATACATTCCGATGTATGCGGACCATTAAGTAGCAATGCTAGGGGAGGATTTCAATACTTCATAACCTTCACTGATGATTATAGTAGATTTGGGTATGTTTACCTAATGAAACATAAAAGTGAAGCATTCGAGATATTTAGAATATTTCAAAATGAAGTAGAAAAACAACTTGGCAAAAGTATAAAGGCACTTCGATCAGATCGAGGTGGAGAATACTTGAGTCAAGAATTTGATGATCATCTAAAGAATTGTGGAATAGTTTCACAATTGACTCCACCCGGAACACCACAATGGAATGGTGTGTCCGAGAGGAGGAATCGGACTTTGTTAGACATGGTTCGATCAATGATGAGTCAAGTTGATCTTCCAATATCCTTTTGGGGTTACGCTCTAGAAACCGCTGCTTTCACACTAAATCGTGTTCCAACTAAATCGGTTCAAAAGACTCCATATGAGATGTGGAGCGGAAAGAAGCCTTGTCTATCTTTCATGAAGATTTGGGGTTGTGAAGTTTTTGTCAAAAGACTTATCTCAGACAAACTTGCACACAAATCTGATAAATGTATTTTCGTGGGATATCCTAAGGAAACTAAAGGATATTACTTTTACAACCGAGAGGACAACAAAGTGTTTGTTGCCCGAACTGGTGTCTTTCTAGAGAAAGAGTTTCTCTCCAAAGAAATCAGTGGGAGTAAAATAAATCTCGAAGAAATTCGAGACCCAGAGAATAACATTGAACCAATAGTGGAACAAGAACAAGAACCACAAAGAGTTGTGGAACCTGTTCAAAATACACAAGCATCTCGCAGATCTAGTAGGTTACGATCCGAGCCCGAGAGATATGGATTTCTCGTAACGGATAGTAATGAGGTAGAAATCATTGAGAATGATGAACCGTCAACCTACCAAGAGGCGATGTCTTCTCCTGATTCGGACAAGTGGCTTGGAGCCATGGAATCCGAATTGCAATCCATGCAAGACAATCAAGTTTGGAATTTGATTGATGCGCCCGAAGGTGTAAAAACCATAGGATGCAAATGGGTCTTCAAGAAGAAGACTGACATGGATGGGAAGGTGCATACTTACAAAGCTAGGCTTGTAGCGAAGGGTTATAGGCAAGTTCATGGTATTGACTATGATGAGACCTTTTCACCCGTAGCAATGATCAAGTCTATAAGAATTTTGCTTGCCATTGCCGCATATCATGACTATGAGATATGGCAGATGGACGTCAAAACCGCTTTCCTAAATGGAAAACTCCAAGAGGATGTGTATATGACACAACCAGAAGGTTTTGAACAAGATTCTAAGGTATGCAAATTGCAAAGATCCATCTATGGATTGAAGCAAGCTTCAAGGAGTTGGAATCTCCGTTTTGATGAATCTGTCAAAGAGTTTGGTTTCATCAAGAACGAAGATGAGCCTTGTGTATACAGGAAGATTAGTGGGAGCATAGTGCTATTCCTTATTTTATACGTGGATGACATATTGCTCATTGGAAACGACATTCCTACACTTCAGTCTGTGAAGACTTGGTTAGGAAAGTGCTTCGCAATGAAAGATATGGGTGAAGCCGCATATATTCTTGGCATTAAGATCTATAGAGATAGATCAAGGAGGCTACTTGGTTTAAGCCAAAGTACATACATTGACAAGGTCATTAGAAGATTCCGTATGGAAAATTCTAAGAGAGGCACCTTGCCCGTGTTACATGGAGTTTCTCTAAGCAAGACTCAATGTCCTAAGACAAAAGATGAGCGTGATAAAATGAATGATGTTCCATATGCTTCGGCAATTGGGTCCATCATGTATGCCATGATTTGTACTAGGCCGGATGTGTCTTATGCTTTGAGCATGACAAGTAGATACCAATCCGACCCTGGCGAAAATCACTGGATAGCTGTAAAAGAGATTCTTAAGTATTTAAGAAGAACTAAAGACTCATTTTTGGTCTATGGAGGAATGGAAGATGATCTCGTTGTAAATGCTTACACGGATGCAAGCTTCCAAACCGACAAAGATGATAGCCGATCGCAATCGGGTTTTGTGTTTATGTAAAATGGTGGAGCTGTAAGCTGGAAGAGTTCCAAGCAAAGTACAACCGCTGATTCTACAACAGAAGCTGAGTATATTGCTGCATCGGATGCTGCAAAAGAAGCTGTTTGGATTAAGAAGTTCATAACTGAACTTGAAGTGGTTCCTAGCATTGCTAATCCAATAGACCTTTATTGCGATAATAATGGTGCTATTGCTCAAGCAAAGGAACCAAGAGCACATCAAAAATCCAAACACATACTTAGGCGTTTTCATATCATTCGAGAGATCGTTGATAGGGGAGACGTAAATATATGCAGAGTACCTACTGATGACAATGTTGCGGACCCGCTGACAAAGGGACTTCCACAAGCTAAACATGATGGTCATGTTAGGTCCATGGGTATTAAATACATGGGAGATTGGGCCTAGGGAAAGTGGGAGATTGTTGGTAGTGGTGCCCTAGGCACGTTTAATAAACGTTGTAATTGTTATCATTTATTTCATATCAATAAAGAGATGTTTTGATTATTATTGTTGTTCATGTTTACTTATAATAATCTCCGTCCCCAGTACTTGTTAAGCACTAGTATAAAGGCTAAATGATCATGGGATGATCATTTATATTTATAGGTACTTGTTTGGAACAAGGTACTGGACATGACCCGCTTTATGAGATTTATGTCATGGTCTATGTCATACATATATCTCATATTAGTTATGTCATTTGAATCCTTAGACATAAAGTTATTATAGTCTTCCACTTGATGAACATTATGTTTGACATATTCAAACGCTACTTTTAACCGAGTAGTTATAAAGGGTATGATTGGCATAATCGGATTCACGTAGGGAAGAATAATAAGCTAAATGGATTTGTCCCTCCTCGGAGAGATGTCAAGCTTGGGCCTCTCGTAGGAATGATGTTGATGAAATGTTCGGCCGGACTCAAATGAATTGATTGGATCAATGTCATTTGGATTATCAACATATTTGGAATCGAGAAAGTATTGAACAAAACAAGTTGACTCTTTGACCATGACTTGTGTTCAATGATATCGTGGACAAAAGGATTATGACATATTCTAAAAGAATGCGAACTTGTATCTAGTTATACTATTTGGGTAGGTATGACGGTTTGCTAGAACCTAATCATATCTTATGGTTTCATGTTTGAACCCATTGCCAACTTAGTATAATCCTAGATGGTCACACACAATAGAACGAATCTTTAAAAGGACTATATTGGAATTTTGGAAATTCTGGACTTTCTGGGGAAGTGGGCGACCGCACAGTATGGATTGGGCGGCCGCACACTTAGCCCATTTTGTACCAGTTTTGTTTCAGACAGTTGTGCGACCGCACAGTGCATTATGGGCGGCTGCACAGTACTGTCGGGTGGCAGATTCCTAATTTGATTAGGAAACGAATTTTGGACGGATTTTGACACAAGTTTCCTATTTGGAATAGGTCATACTTGTGTATAAAAGACCAAATTCGGCCAGCACTCTAAGCTAATGATTTTGTGAGTCTCAAAGAGTTTGAGAGAGGGTTTATTTTGTTCTAAGACATTCTTGGTTGAAGAACAAAATAATACACAAAATAAATTCCATATAGTTCTTTTGATTGTGAAAAAGTGTTTCACAATTTGGTCTAGCAACCAAGATCAAAGAAGCTCCTTTGATATTCGTTCGAAGTGTGGATACCGTTAGAGGGTGAAAATCATCATCTTCAAAGTTCGTGTTCAAGCTTTGTGATCGTGATCAAGTCTTCAAACCTCCACCAAAGACCAAGAGAATTTGATAGCCATCAAGGGTTAGTTTATTCCTTTATTCTTATGTTGTATTTGATTTAATCATATGAACGGATCCATGGCTTTGGGTTTCAAAATTTTAAATGCTAATTTCCGCTGCGCGTGTTTGATCGAAACCCAACAAAACTTGAGAAATCTTCTCGTATCTCCTCTAGACAAATGCTACAAAGTTCTTCTTCATGGACTATTTATTTTAGATATTGTAACAGACCCAAGAAGCATTTCCAATGTGCATTAAGCGAAGAAGTTAGAGACGTGCTTCGGTCTTGATTATTCAACAGTCAACATAAACTTATTTACTTAATTAATTTACCTGGGCACGTAACCTGGTGTCAATCACATCCTCACCCTCCAGTTGGAAGGTAACAATCTGAATTTCCACAAACATTGTAACATTACTAGCCTTAGCTTGATGATGATTAGATGGTGCAAAGCAGAATATATTCCTAAGTATAGAATCTGCGCAACTGTCTAAGATTCCTAAATTGACAATAACAATACCCAACTCAATATGAACATTATTTTTACTCTCTTCGGCCACTAGTAGTAGTCCACTTCTTAACATGCTGATAAAAGGTAAAACTAGGTAAATAAAATGGAACGAACCTCGATTTAATAAAGATTCCACTCCGCAATCTATATAGATCGAAAAACAGAGAATTACTTTGAGCCGCCAGCTGAAAGATAATGATTATTCGTTGGAAATACGACGGTACCGATGACGGTATACGAGACAAAAATTGTAGTAGGACATCCAAACAAATGCTACAACATTCTTCTTCTTTATGGACTATTTCTTGAAAGATATCGTAACAAACCCAAGAATCATTTCCAATGTGCATTAAGAGAAGAGTTTATAGACGTGCTTCGGCCTTGAGTATTCTACAGTCAGCATAAACTTATCTACATAATTCATTTACCTGGGTGTGTAACTTGGTGGCAAGCACATCCTCCAGTTGCAAGGTAGCAATCTGAATTTCCACAAACATTGTAACATTACTAGCCTTAGCCTAATGATGATTAGATGGTGCAAAGCAGTATATATTCCTAAGTATAGAATCTGCGCAACTATCTGGGATTACTAAACCGCAATAACAGCACCCAACTCAATATAAACATTATTTTTGTTAGTGTTGGTGCCCTAGGCACGTTTGTTAAACATTGTATATGTTATCATTTTATTCATATTAATAAAGAGATATTTTGATTATTATTGTTGTTCATGTTTATCTATAATAATCTCCGTCCCTAGTACTTGTTATGCACTAGTATAAAGGCTAAATGATCATTGGATGATCATGTTAGATTTATGGGTACTTGTTTGGAACAAGGTACTGGACATGACCCGCAATATGAGATTTATATTATGGTCTATGTCGTATATATATCTCATATTAGTTGTGTAATTTGAATCCTTAGACATGAAGTTATTATAGTCTTCCGCTTGATGAACATTATTGTTGGGTTAATGCCTTTAAATTTGGGACGCCGAGTTAAAGGATTAAACAACAGAGAGATTTCGTAATTCCGGGACAGAGCGCAGAAGGAAGGTTTTCAAGTCAGTTTTGGACTAGGTTTCCAAGTTCCTAAGAGATTTTGAGATAAACTTTACTAGTATAAATAGAGGCCAGTAGTTTAGATTAAAATCACACCTCAGATTGTCATAGACAAATTATTAGAGTGCTCAGAGCGAGGTCTGTAATTCTACAGTTGCACAGTTAGGAATTATTGTGATCAATAATTCGTGCAGCAGTAATAGTGTGATCTTGTAATCGTTTCTCCAGATTGATAATAATATTCTCTCCCCTCCCCGTGGACGTAGCCAAGTTGGTGAATCACGTATATCGGTGTTCTTGTGATTGCTCGCTTTTCTTATCAAGTCTTGTTATTGCTCTAATAAGTGGTATCAGAGCTTTGTTGAAAAGCAGAATTAGCATCGACGGAAGAGATCCAAGATCGAAGAAAAACAAGGTAGCAGTTTCTGGTCCGTTTTTATCCAGCGCAGCGGTGAAGAAAAAGGCGTAGCGCATTCGTTCACCGTTGGATCGTGCTGATTTTCGGTGAGTAGCTTTGGAACTCATAGATCTTTGATCTGAACGGTGGAGATTGGATTTTGATGGTCGTAGCATCCGAAATTGTATCCGGACAGAAGCTACTGGTGTTTTGTCTTTGATTGTATGCGTTTGGAGTTTCTTATTGCGATTTCTCTTAGTGTCACCAGAGCTTTGGTTCGTGGTTAGAGATTCAGGGATTCCGCTGCAGAGAACAAGAAGATGGGTCAAGGAGCAGATTTGATCGACAAGTTCAATGGGAAGAATAGTTTTTCTCTCTGGCAGATTAAGATGAAGGCTTTGTTGGTAGACAAAGATTTATGGGAACCGTTGGAGATTGCAATCAGTGATCGTAAGGATCCCAAGGGTAAGGCAGTCACCACAGAAGGTACAGCAGAACAGTCATAGAAGGACAAGATAGCAGCAGCTAAGGAGGTGGCAGCATTGAAGAAGTTAGATCAGAAGGCTCACGCCAAGATCATCAGATAGTTGGATGATGAGATCCTAATCAATGTTGCAGGAACAGACTCCGGAAGCGATCTTTGGTTGAAGTTGGAAGATATGTACATGACACGTTCATTGACCAACAAGTTATACCTGAAGAAGAAGCTATATGATTGTCGTATGACTGAAGGTACGCCCATAAATGATCATCTTGATAGATTTACTTCTGCATTACTTGAACTGCGTAATATAGGAGTAGTTGTTGATGACGAGGATGCAGCCTTGCAGCTTTTAGTATCTTTACCTATGTCTTATGAACATTATGTCGATTCGTGCATAAACCGTAAAGATGGGATCTCTCTAGAGGAAGTGAAAACTTCTCTCAAGACGAGGGAATTGCGCCGAAAGGCGAGTGGGAATGAGGCAGGTACCCAGTCATCAGGTTTGGTTGCTAGTAGTAGCAACAGCAGGGGTTCTAGTGGGTGGAAGAACAATCAAGGTAATTCTTCACACAAGAAGGGTCCGAAACCTGGGGATATCTATAATTTCTGCAAAGAGAAGGGGCATTGGAAGTTCGACTGTCCCAGAAGGAAGCAAGGCAAGGCACCAGTCACAGCAGAGGCCATGACGGCCAGAGATTGCAGTTTAGATGAGGATTATGCTCTAGTAACATCAGATTCAGCATGCGCATCAAATGCGTGGATTCTTGATTCAGGAGCGTCTTACCATATCAGTCCTAGGAGAGAATGGTTTACCGGTTATAGGCAGATAGTTGGCGGTGATATAAGCATGGTCAACAGTACAGTCTGCAGGGTTGTCGGTATTGGTTCGGTCAAGGTTAGGACTCATGATGGTAGGGTTGTCACTTTGAACGAGGTTCGACATGTTCCGCTTATGACGAAGAATCTGATTTCTCTTAGTCAGTTAGACAGCAAAGGGTTCAGTTTCAAAGGTAAAGGTGGAGCAGTTAGTGTCTGTATGTAGCGACCCCAAAACCCGTCCCTATTTATTTGATATTTTTGGGGATTTTTATTCGACTTATGTGTGCATTTTATGTGTTGCATCATATTTTATGATTTGCACATCTTACTTGATTATTTGTGCTATTTACTTAGTTAGTAATAATAATGATTAAAGGAGTTCAATGATTAAGTTGAAACTTTAGGGTCCTTGTTGAAAATATAAGTTTAGGGGCTTAAGTGTTACAAACGAAACTGGAGTGACCAAAGTTAGGAAATGGGGTAAAAACCCTTTATAACTATCCTTCCTTCTCTCTCTTCTTTCTCTGTGTGATTTCTCAGCAACTCTCTCGTACTTTCCTTAGGTTAAGAAAGAAAAAGGTAAGTTCGACCTATTTCGATTTAATTCTTTTTATTTACTAACCCGTTTAAAAAACTAATTATATAAAAATGATCAGGGTGTCGAATAGGTCATTTCTAGCCGAACAAAACTTATTTCAGCGATACTTTTTCCGGAAATAGGTAAGTTAATAATTCCCCTTTAAATGTTAAAATGGTCATATATGCTATATATGATACTTGTAATTGTTATTTCGTGATTTGGGTAATATTTGTTATACTTGTAATTTTGGGACAAAGGGAGTATTTAGTATGTTGGTTTGGTTGTGTTCATAGTAGTATTAAAGTTGTTTTGAGACTAATTGGGTAGTCTTAATTAAGTTATAAACGTAAGTGTTGTACTTTTGGGACGGTGAAACGGAAGGAGTATAAATCATTTTGGGTTTTACCTGTCGAGTGTGTTGGGCGGCCGCCCAAAAGGGGCGTGCGGCCGCACATTTATCTGGAAGATTTTGTTCTTGGGAAGGCTGAATGTGTGCGACTGCACACCCTATTTTGGGCGGCCGCACACTTTCCCCTGAATCTTATAGTTTGTTTAAGGTAAGGTATAGAAGGTTAACTTTGGTTTAATCTTTGGAGTATTGTCTAGGACCAATATATGAGTGTCCTGGGATATTATCATGGTTAATGAGAAGGGTGTTCAACTGTGTGCAAGAATGTATTGTGACCTTGAATCATGTTGTTGTAAACTCTTTGTGAGTGATCCTTTATGTGCATCTTTTGATGTGTTTGGCTTGGTTCATTATTTTAGAATCATTGCCCCGGTTGTTGTTGTTTATCAAGTATTCATTACTGTGCTTCTTGTGAAAAGTCCAGCTGGTCTTGTTGTGGAGTCAGGCAATAGGAGAATTATAGTGGTACATGCTATGTTCACTATAAGTTTTTCCATTGGTACCTCGTGTCAGGCGGTGGGAGAATTATAGTGGCACACAAGCCAAGTTCACTATAAGGTGTCCACTGTGCCTTCTTTGTTTCCCCAGTCCAGATTGGCCTTGGATGGGATGAATTGCTCCTTTGGTGAGTATTTGGGTTATGACTTTGTGTCATATTTCCCTCTCTGGTTACTTTGGTTCTATTGGTTATGGTTTGGTTTTCGAGATCTCGGCTTCAGCTATTTATGCTGCTCAGATGGTTTTCTCAGTTGGTTTTCTCGAATGGTATTCTCAGACCGTTATGTTATTGGGTAAACCTTGGCTTGGTATCCACCGGAGTGTGGGCTATGTGGTAATTGTGGTATATGAGTTAATGTTATCTCTCATGTTATGTGCTATATGCTATATGATTACTTGTTGATATTGTTTCTTTATGATTATCATATCAGCATGTAACATAGTTGCATTTTAGTAGCTTACTGAGATTTATTCTCACCCTTTATTTGTTTACTGTTTTAGATAAAGGCGGGTCCAGGGGATAGGACACTTGGCACGGGAGGACGTTGGAGTGGTAAGAGTTGGGACTTGTTTTGTGAATGTTACCTTATGTAAATGTAAACCCTTTTGGGTAGAGTACACGTACTTTCTATTGTCACACCTATTTTGGTTAATGTTGGTGGATGTACATTTGGTTAAAAGTTTGTAAGCCTTCGGGCTAAGTACTTTCGTTGTGAAAGTGGTTGTAAAGTTTGTTTCAAGTTGGATGAAGTCTTTGAACTTCAAGTGTGATTTTGTTAAACTTTATAAAAGTACATTTCGAAAATTTTTCAAAAGTGTTTTATAACGTCTTCCACTCGTGTCCCGAGCGTGGGGCCAAGTAGGACCACGGGTCTGGGGCGCGACAGTTGGTATCAGAGCTAGGTTGAAGATGGTCTAGAATGACTTAATGACCTAGGAGGGTAGTAGAGTATAGAGTGAGTAACGTTGAGTGTTCTATGCAGGTATTCATTAAAAATGGTTGACCATAAAGGAGATCAGGCTGGCTCTTCGGGGCAAGGGGATGCCAGAGAAGAGGCTCGAATTATGTTCCAAGGAATGTTCGAAGCAGCAATGAAAACTTTAAATGATCAGAGGCAAGAAAGGGAATAGGTACCACCAAGATATGGCCTAGACCAATTTCTGAAAATGAAGCCTATGGAGTATGATGGAGAGCCTGACGTATCTAAGACTGAAAGGTGGATTGAATCAATGGAAAAGATCTTTGATGCTTTGAGATGTTCTGAGGAAGATCAAGTCAGGTTTGCTACCTATAAGCTGAATGGAGCTGCCGAGCATTGGTGGAAAGCTTTGAAATCTAAATGGGATGAGACTCATGTACCGTACACTTGGGAGAATTTTCTGGGAAAGTTTAAAGAACACTTCATTCCCCGAGTAGATCAAGACAGGAAGGAAATGGAATTTCTTAGCTTGGAGCAAGGTTCTATGTCAGTTGCTCAGTATTCAGCTAAGTTTTTAGAGTTGTCAAGGTATTGTACTCACTTAGTGGCAACTGAGGAGAAGAAGGCTACGAGGTTTGTGAAAGGTTTGAAAACTGTGATTAGAACTCAGCTAGTATCCCATAAGTTGCAAGATTTTCAGGATGCAGTCGATCGAGCCTATCAGGTGGAGCGTGACATTGAGGAACATAAGAGGAAAATGGAGTTGTTAGGCACAGGGAAGCAAGTTAGGCAACAACAACAACGGGGTGATAATAGAGGAAATCAAGGTGGATCTTCACAATTCAAAGGGTCTTCTCAAAGACAGTCAGGTAATAAAAATCAAAGTAACACTTCAGGGAGTCAGAGCAGAGGAGTCTGTAATTATTGTCAGAAAGAAGGGCATTCAGAAGAAAGATGTTGGAAGAAACAGGGCAAATGTTTGAATTGTGGTCAGTTAGGTCATTTTCAGAGGGATTGCCCCAAGTTTAAGATGCAGGCATTGGGAAGTGTGGTTGGGTCTTCTCAGGGCCAGAAGAGGGATTCTTCAGGAAAACCTAAGGTGCAGGGTCGTGTCTTTGCCATTTCTCAACAACAGGCTTCAGATTCCTCTAATATGTTAGGAGATATTATTTCTGTGTCTAGTTTGAGAGCACGTACACTTATAGACCCTGGCTCATCGCATTCTTATGTGTCTGTGCATTTTGCTTCTCGATTGCATTTGTCTTCTGAATCTCTACCTTATGTGTTAGAGGTGTCTACTCCTATAGGGGAGTGTTTGGTGAACAATGAGGTGTTGCATTCTTGTGATGTGCATATACGTGAGCATGTTTTACCTGCTGATTTAGTTATCTTACCATTACAAGATTTTGATATTATCTTGGGTATGGATTGGTTGGGTAAATATCATGCGTCTGTTGATTGTGCTAAAAAAGTGGTCACATTTTCTATACCTAATGTTCCTAAATTTACTTTTGAAACTGTTCCTTGGGATAGAGAGATTCGAATTATTTCTTATGTGAAGGCTAGAAAGTTGTTGAACCGTGGTTGTGCGGGGTACTTGGCTAGTGTTCTTGATACTACTAAAAGGGTTCATGATATTGAGGATGTGCCTATTGTTAAAGAATTTTCAGATGTATTTTCTTCTGAGTATGCTATGCCTCCTGACCGGGAAATCGAGTTCTGTATTGACTTACTTCCAGGTACGGCTCCTATATCTGAGACACCTTACAGAATGGCCCCAGCTGAGTTGAAAGAATTGAAGGTTCAGTTACAAGAGCTACTTGATCGAGGATTCATTCGTCCTAGTGTATCCCCGTGGGGAGCTCCATTATTATTTGTCAAAAAGAAAGATGGGTCCTTGAGATTGTGTATTGACTACAGAAAGATGAATCAGGTAACTATAAAGAATAAATATCCGCTTCCTCATATTGATGATTTATTTGATCAACTTCAAGGGTCGGTTGTGTTTTCAAAACTTGACTTGAGGAGTGGGTACCACCAGTTGAAAATCTGTTCTGAAGACATTTCTAAAACTGCTTTTTGTAGTAGATATGGCCATTATGATTTTCTTGTTATGCCTTTCGAGTTGACTAATGCTCCGGCTGTTTTTATGGATATAATGAATAGGGTCTTTAAACCTTATCTTGATACCTACGTGGTTGTATTTATTGATGATATTCTGGTTTATTCCAAGTCCCAGGAGGAACATGAACAGCATTTACGAATGGTTTTATCTATCCTCCGTGAGAAGCAGTTGTTTGCTAAATTCAGTAAATGTGCTTTTTGGCTCAATGAAGTATCTTTTCTTGGGTACGTGATTTCTAAGAAAGGTATTTCAGTTGATCCATCTAAAGTTGAGGCTATTGTGAATTGGAAGAGGCCAGAATCAGTTACAGAAATTCGAAGCTTCTTGGGGTTAGCTGGGTACTACAGAAGGTTCATTGAGGGGTTTTCTAAGATTGCAACTCCCTTGACTCAGTTGACTCGAAAGAATGTTCCTTATGTGTGGGATGAAAAATGTCAAGTTAGCTTTGAAGAGTTGAAGAAGAGATTGACTACAGCTCCTATTCTTGCCCTACCTAATGGTAATGATGATTTGGTAATATATAGTGATGCTTCTAAAGAAGGCCTCGGGTGTGTATTAATGCAAAATGGAAGGGTGATTGCATATGCTTCGAGGAAGTTGACTCCGAGTGAGCAGAATTATCCTACCCATGACATGGAGCTTGCGGCTATTGTCATTGCGTTGCACAAGTGGAAACATTACCTTTATGGAGCAAAGTTTGAAATTTTCACGGATCATCAGAGTTTGAAGTATCTTTTCTCCTAGAAAGAGTTGAATAATAGACAATGAAGATGGATGGAGCTGTTGAAGGATTATGATTGCACCATTTCTTATCATCCGGGCAAGGCAAATGTGGTAGCTGATGCTATTAGCCGGAAGTCTTATGTAGCTTCATTGATGGTACGGGAATGGAAGATGTTAGAGGATGCTCGAGATTGGAGTCCTTATGAGTCAAAGCATGGAGCTATTTTTGCGAACATTCGAGTATTACCAACTTTAGTTCAACAAATAAAGGAAGCTCAGAAGGATGACTCGGAGTTGGTAAAGATTATGGATAAAATCAAAGATGGTAAATTTGAGGATTTCTCCCTCAGTTCTGAAGGGGTATTGACTTTTAGAGGTCGATTGTGTGTGCCTAATGTTGATGGGATTAAACGCCAAGTTCTTGATGAAGGCCATAAATCGAGCTATACTATTCATCCTGGGAGTACTAAAATGTATCAGAATTTGAAGCAACACTTTTGGTGGAATAATATGAAGAGGGAAATAGCGGATTATGTATCCAAGTGTTTAACATGTCAACAAGTTAAAGCTGAACAACAAAGGCCCGCAGGATTGCTTCAACCGTTAGAGATTCCGGAATGGAAGTGGGAACATGTTACCATGGATTTTGTGACAGGGTTACCTCGTACTCGAAGAAGGTTTGATGCAGTTTGGGTGATTGTTGATAGATTGACCAAGTCTTCTCATTTTCTACCTATTGATATTAGTTATTCTATGGAAAAGCTTGCAACCTTGTATATTAATAAGATTGTGAGGTTACATGGAGTTCCAGTGAGCATTGTGTCTGATCGTGACCCCAGATTTACATCTCGGTTTTGGCAAGCATTTCAGAAGGCTTTAGGATCAGAATTGAGATTTAGTATATCTTTTCATCCTTAAACAGATGGTCAGTCAGAAAGAACCATTCAAATTCTTGAGGACATGTTGAGGGCTTGTTCAGTTGATTTTGCAGATTCTTGGGATATTCATTTGCCTCTCATAGAGTTTGCTTATAATAACAGTTTTCAGTCCAGTATTGGGATGGCTCCTTATGAAGCCTTGTATGGGAGGAAATGTCGGTCTCCTATCTGTTGCGATGAAGTGGGAGAAGCCAAGATTTGGGGTGTTCAGATGGTTAGTGATTCAGTTGAGAAGGTTAAACTTATTCGGGATCGTTTGAGTACTGCCCAGAGTAGACATAAAAGCTATGCCGATCATTGAAGGCGAGACCTTGAGTTCGAAAAAGGTGACTTTGTGTTTTTAAAGGTTTCCCCTAAGGTTGGTATTCGAAGATATGGAACGAAAGGCAAGCTTACTCCGAGGTATATTGGTCCATTTGAGATTCTTGGAAGAGTAGGATATCGGGCTTATCGTCTTGCATTACCTCCTTCTCTTGATAAGATCCATAATATGTTTCATATCTCTATGCTTCGGAAGTATGTGTATGATCCTTCTCATGTTTTATCTGAGGTACCCGAGGATATTGAGCCGAGTATGTCTTATGAGGAGCATCCAGTCCAAGTGATTGATTCTAAAGTCCAAGAATTGAGAAATAAGAGTATTCCTCTTGTTTGAGTTGTGTGGAGGAACCATAATGTTGAAGAATCAACTTGGGAACTTCGGGAGGAAATTGAGAGAAAGTACCCTTGGTTGTTTGAGGGCCTCGGTAAGTAACCCAAAAAATTCGGGACGAATTTTCTTTAAGGGGGAGTGATTGTAGCGACCCCAAAACCCGTCCCTATTTATTTGATATTTTTGGGGATTTTTATTTGACTTATGTGTGCATTTTATGTGTTGCATCATATTTTATGATTTGAACATCTTACTTGATTATTTGTGCTATTTACTTAGTTAGTAATAATAATGATTAAAGGAGTTAAATGATTAAGTTGAAACTTTAGGGTCCTTGTTGAAAATATAAGTTTAGGGGCTTAAGTGTTACAAACGAAACTGGAGTGACCAAAGTTAGGAAATGGGGTAAAAACCCTTTATAACTATCCTTCCTTCTCTCTCTTCTTTCTCTGTGTGATTTCTCAGCAACTCTCTCGTACTTTCCTTAGGTTAAGAAAGAAAAAGGTAAGTTCGACCTATTTCGATTTAATTCTTTTTATTTACTAACCCGTTTTAAAAACTAATTATATAAAAATGATCAGGGCGTCGAATAGGTCATTTCTAGCCGAACAAAACTTATTTCAGCAATACTTTTTCCGGAAATATTTAAGTTACTAATTCCCCTTTAAATGTTAAAATGGTCATATATGCTATATATGATACTTGTAATTGTTATTTCGTGATTTGGGTAATATTTGTTATACTTGTAATTTTGGGACAAAGGGAGTATTTAGTATGTTGGTTTGGTTGTGTTCAAAGTAGTATTAAAGTTGTTTTGAGACTAATTGGGTAGTCTTAATAAAGTTATAAACGTAAGTGTTGTACTTTTGGGACGGTGAAACGGAAGGAGTATAAATCATTTTGGGTTTTGCCTGTCGAGTGTGTTGGGCGGCCGCCCAAAAGGGGCGTGCGGCCGCACATTTATCTGGAAGATTTTGTTCTTGGGAAGGCTGAATGTGTGCGACCGCACACCCTGTTTTGGGCGGCCGCACACTTTCCCCTGAATCTTATAGTTTGTTTTAAGGTAAGGTATAGAAGGTTAACTTTGGTTTAATCTTTGGGGTATTGTCTAGGACCAATATATGAGTGTCCTGGGATATTATCATGGTTAATGAGAAGGGTGTTCAAGTGTGTGCAAGAATGTATTGTGACCTTGAATCATGTTGTTGTAAACTCTTTGTGAGTGATCCTTTATGTGCATCTTTTGATGTGTTTGGCTTGGTTCATTATTTTAGAATCATTGCCCCGGTTGTTGTTGTTTAGCAAGTATTCATTACTGTGCTTCTTGTGAAAAGTCCAACTGGTCTTGTTGTGGAGTCAAGCAATGGGAGAATTATAGTGGTACATGCTATGTTCACTATAAGTTTTTCCATTGGTACCTCGTGTCAGGCGGTGGGAGAATTATAGTGGCACACAAGCCAAGTTCACTATAAGGTGTCCACTGTGCCTTCTTTGTTTCCCCAGTCCAGATTGGCCTTGGATGGGATGAATTGCTCCCTTTGGTGAGTATTTGGGTTATGACTTTGTGTCATATTTCCCTCTCTGGTTACTTTGGTTCTATTGGTTATGGTTTGGTTTTCGGGATCCCGGCTTCAGCTATTTATGCTGCTCAGATGGTTTTCTCAGTTGGTTTTCTCGAATGGTATTCTCAGACCGTTATATTATTGGGTAAACCTTGGCTTGGTATCCACCGGAGTGTGGGCTATGTGGTATTTGTGGTATATGAGTTAATGTTATCTCTCATGTTATGTGCTATATGCTATATGATTACTTGTTGATATTGTTTCTTTATGATTATCATATCAGCATGTAACGTAGTTGCATTTTAGTAGCTTACTGAGATTTATTCTCACCCTTTATTTGTTTACTGTTTTAGATAAAGGCGGGTCCAGGGGATAGGACACTTGGCACGGGAGGACGTTGGAGTGGTAAGAGTTGGGACTTGTTTTGTGAAGGTTACATTATGTAAATGTAAACCCTTTTGGGTAGAGTACACGTACTTTCTATTGTCACACCTATTTTGGTTAATGTTGGTGGATGTACATTTGGTTAAAAGTTTGTAAGCCTTCGGGATAAGTACTTTCGTTGTGAAAGTGGTTGTAAAGTTTGTTTCAAGTTGGATGAAGTCTTTGAACTTCAAGTGTGATTTTGTTAAACTTTATAAAAGTACATTTCGAAAAATTTTCAAAAGTGTTTTATAACGTCTTCCACTCATGTCCCGAGCGTGGGGCCAAGTAGGACCACGGGTCTGGGGCGCGACACTATAACGGTTCAGAAGTGATGCTGAAAGGTCTTAAGCAGGGCTCCTTGTATTTCCTCCAAGGAAAGACGCTTGCAGAGTCGACTATGGCTGCATCAGAAGAGGTGAACGAGGGAGATATGTCTAAGTTGTGGCACATCAGGCTCGGTCACATGAGCACTCGAGAGATGCATGAGTTGACTAACAGAGATCCTCTTTATGGCTCTAAGATAAAGGGTCTTAAAGGCGTTCTGGATTACATCCACTCAGAGTATTGGGGACCTTCACGTCAGGGATTTCTAAGGGGGCACAGATATGTCTTGTCTATGGTTGATGATTATTCGAGGAAGACTTGGGTGGTTATCATGGAGCACAAGAATGGGGATCTAAGGAATTTCAAGGACTGGAAGACGGTAGTGGAGAACCAGACAGAGAAGAAGATCAAGAAGCTCCGGACAGATAATGGTTTGGAGTTCTGCAGTATTGAGTTCGATTCGTTTTGCAGACAGGTGGAGATTTCTAGACATCTCACCAGCAGAGGCACGCCACAGCAGAATGGTGTAGCAGAACGGATGAATCAGACATGGCTTATGGGATCGTTGTGCATGCTCTCTAATGCAGAGTTGTCTAAACATTTTTGGGCAGAAGCACTTAGTACAACATGTTACTTGATTAATCATGGACTTCATACCGGTATTGGCCTCAAAGTTCCCTATGAGGTATGGACTGGTAAATCCATGATTGTTTCAAGTGTTGGTGGTGTTGATAAACAGGTGGAGCAACAAGATACTGAAGAGTTAGTTGTACCACAGTCAGATGTTGAAAAACAGGTGGAGCAACAAGATACTGAAGAGTTAGTTGTCCCACAGTCAGATGTTAATCAGGATCCACCAATAGAGACAAAGACTGAAGCACCAGAAAGTTCAAGTTCAGTTCCTAAAAAACATGGGTTAGCACAAGGAGGGTCTAGAAGAGCAAATTTCAGGAATGGATTTGAAGACTTGGTGTCTTATGCACTGCAGGTTGCTGAGGAAGTAGAGCCTATTCTTGCGGAACCTTCTATTTTCAATAAAGCAGATACATGTTCAGAGTCATCTCAGTGGTATGCGGCTATGGGTGATGAGATGGAGTCTCTTCACAGGAATCAGACTTGGAAGTTAACTACAAGGCCAGAAGGCAGGAAGATTGTGACTTGCAAGTGGATCTTCAAGAAAAGGGAAAGGATGTCCCCGGTAGAAGAGGTCAAGTATAAAGCTCGAGATGTTGCAAGGGGTTTCACACAGAGAGAGGGGGTGGACTACAATGGGATCTTCTCAACAGTGGTCAGACACACTTCGATCAGAGTGTTGCTAGCAATAAAAGGAGAGATATACATGACAGAGTCGGAAGGATTCCAAGTTCCTGGAAAGGAAGATCAAGTTTGTAGATTGAAGCAATCGCCTTGGCTGTGGTACAAAGGATTTGACAGCTATTTGATAGTAGCAGTCAAGAAGTCAGAGATTCAGAAGTCGAAAGGCTTATTGGTCACAAAGATGAAGGGTTTGGGTAACGCGAAGAAAATTCTGGGTATGGAGATCTATAGAGATAGAGCCAAACGGAAACTGTTCTTATCCCAGAAAAGATACATCAAGAAAGTTTCAGAAAGGTTTGGTGGGTCGACAGCTAAGGCTATAGATACTCCGAGTGCAGTGAATGCACATACAGTCGCGTTTAGGCCCAAATCGGTTGAGGAGAAAGAGTATATGGCTCCAGTATCCTTTGCTAGTGCAGTTGGTAGTTTGATGTATACTACAGTGCTCACTAGCGACGTCAAACTCGTTTGTGGAGATGGGACAGAATGTGCAGACAAGGGTTTTCAAATTTGGGTGATGTTGACTCAAGAAGATCGAAGACCGGATATGTGTTCACGCTTAGTGGGTCAGTTGTCAGTTTGAAGGCTAGATTGCAGACGAAAGTGACGTTGTCTACAACAGAGGCAGAATACGTGGCATTGACAGAGTCCGCTAAGGAAGGAATATGGTTGAAGGGATTGATCAGCAATCTTGGGGTTCATCATGAGAGGACCAAGCACATTGATGTCAGATATCATTTCCTAAGGGATGAGAAACGGGTAAAGGTGAAGGTAGGGACGGCGAACAACCCTGCAGACACGTTCATAAAACTCGTGACGGGAAGCAAGTTCCAACATTACTTGGACTTGCAGATTGTTCGCAGCTATTAGATAGCAGAAGAGGCGAGGGGGGAGAAAAGGTTTGTTGTCATGGAGATTCAAAGTCAAGGTGGAGATTGTTGGGTTAATGCCTTTGAATTTGGGACGCCGAGTTAAAGGATTAAACAACAGAGAGATTTCGTAATTCCGGGACAGAGCGCAGAAGGAAGGTTTCCAAGTCAGTTTTGGACTAGGTTTCCAAGTTCCTAGGAGATTTTGAGATAAACTTTACTAGTATAAATAGAGGCCAGTAGTTTAGATTAAAATCACACCTCATATTGTCATAGACAAATTATTAGAGTGCTCAGAGCGAGGTCTGTAATTCTACAGTTGCACAGTTAGGAATTATTGTGATCAATAATTCGTGCAACAATAATAGTGTGATCTTGTAATCGTTTCTCCAGATTGATAATAATATTCTCTCCCTTCCCCGTGGACGTAGCCAAGTTGGTGAACCACGTATATCGGTGTTCTTGTGATTGCTCGCTTTTCTTATCAAGTCTTGTTATTGCTCTAACAATTATGTTTGACATATTCAAACGCTACCTTTAACCAGGAAGTTATAAAGGGTATGATTGGCATAATCGGATTCATGTAGGGAAGAATAATAAGCTGAGTTGGATTTGTCCCTCTTCGGAGAGATTTCAAGCTTGGGCCCCTCGTAGGAATGATATTGATGAAATGTTCGGCCGAACTCAAATGCATTGATTGGATCAATGATTTGGATTATCAACATATTCAGCATCGAGAAAGTATTGAACAAATACAAGTTGACTGATTGACCATGACTTGTGTTCAATGACATCGTGGATAAAAGGATTGTGACATGTTCTAAAGGAATACGAACTTGTATCTAGTTATACTATTTGGGTAGGTATGACGGTTTTCTAGAACCCAATCATATCTTATGGGTTTATGTTTGAACCCATTGCCAACTTAGTGTAATCCTAGAGGGTCACACACAATAGAACGAATTCTAAAGGACTATATTGGAGTTTGGTGTTGGATATTATGCCCTAGGCCCTTGAGAAAGGCCTATGCGTTATATCATAGCTTAGTTGTTATAGAGATAACAAACCCGATTATTATATCTTTTGCATGTTTATTATAATGATCATTGTCCCTAGAACTTATAAAGGGCTAGCATGAGTTTAATGTATAATCATATGATGATTATAGCGCATAGGATGCGGATTAAACATGTGGGTACATGTTGGAGAACAAGTACTGGATAGACCCGTTATGAGATTTATGTCATGGTCAAATGTCATAATTAAATCTCATAATAGTTATATCATTTATCCTTAGACCTGAGATTATCATAGTCTTCCACATGATGAACATTATGTTTGACGTACTCAAACGCTACCCCTAACTAGGTGGTTATAGAGGCTACGATTGGCATAATCGGATTCCTGTAGAGAAGAATGATAAGTCAAGATGGTATTTGTCCCTCTCTCAAGAGAGATATCTGCTTGGCCACTCAATGAGTGAGATTGATAATTGTGTACGACCATACCCAAATGAATTGATGTGTTCGATGTCATTTGCTCATATCAATCTACTCGAGATTAAGAAAGCATTGGACAACATAAGTTGACGTGGACCATGACTTATGTCCAATATGATATCGCGTGATAAAGGGATTGTGATATGTTCTATAATGTTACATTGGACTTTCAAAGTTATACTAATTGGGTAGTCATAATGGCTTGCTAGAGTCCGCTTATGACCTACGGGTTCTGACTGATTCAGACTCGTTGTCAACATAGTATAATCCTATTGAGTCACACACAATAGAACGGATTGGAAAAAGGAAAAAATACGGGAATTTTAACTGACCACCGTACGGCTCCTATGGAGCCGTACGGATGGCCCCCCGACTCTGCACAGTTTCTTCAGTTTTCTTTTGCGAAAAGGAATCCCGATCCCAAAAGGATTTAGGTCAAACCCTTATATATGATATACAGCCGGGTTTGACAGCCTCTAATGGTGATTTTGGAAATCACAAACCATTGTTTTAAAGACAATAAAATATAGAGGTAGGATTATTTATTTGATGATTCATGATCATCAATATATAATAATCAAATAGCAAAATAATTCCGACGAAGAAATTGTTTCTTCATCAAGCCTTGGGTCTAGCAATCCAGATAAAGAAGGTGTTCTTGATATCCGTTCGACATGTGGATACCGATGGAGGGTGTTTTCTTTAGCACCTTAAAGTCCGTGTTCATGGATGCGATCTTCAAGGGTTAGTTTCTTTCATCTTGTATTTAATTTAATCAACATGCACGGATCCGGGCTCTTGGGTATTTTATTTTATCTGTTTATTCCATTGCGCATGATGCATCAAAACCCAATAGGTTCGAAGGACCATTTGGGGATTTTGGGAATATAGAGGACAAACAAAGAAAAACCAGAAAATCAGGAGGGTCCGGGTGGACCTTGTAAAGGCCCCGGACGTACCTCCTGTGATCCGGGCGGACCAGGCGAAGGACCCGGTCGGACCTTGTTGGGATCCGGCCGAACCACTTTGTGTACCTGGGTGGATCTGTCGGTTCCGAGCTGGGACTTTCCTTAGTCCGTTTTCTTGCGGGTTTAGACACTTGTTACCTATTTGGAATAGGTATAACAAGTATTTAAACAGCCTCTAGTTGCCCAAATCAGAACATAAGTTTGTGTAAGCCTCCAAAGAGTTTTGAGAGAGTTATTTCTTGTTCTAAGAAATCCTTAGATTGAAGAACAAGAATAAACACAATATATTCCATATAGTTCATATAATTGTGAAAACGTGTTTCACAATTTGGTCTAGCAACCAAGATCAAGAAGCTACTTGATATTTGTTCGTAGTGTGGATACCGCTAGAGGTTGAAGCTTATCATCTTCAGAGTTTGTGTTCTTATTTCTTGTTCATGATCAAGTTTCAAGTCTCCACCAAGAATCCAAGTTGTTAACCAAAGGCATTCTAGTATTCATTATGCATGTATTTGACTTAATCATATGAATGGATCTATGGGCTTTGGGTTTCATAAAATTTTAAATGCTTAATTCCGCTGCGCATGTTACTAGGAAACCCAACAGTGGTATCATAGCCCCGTTCATGTTGATTATTTCAATACTAGATCATGTTGTTTGTATATAAATTGTTTATGTGCCTAGCAAGATATGAATATTGGGATTATGATGTTTCTTATGACATGAATCCGAATATGAATATCGTTGGGGCGTTCCCTTCACAGCGACGCGCTACAGTTCCTAGGCCTGGGTGTAGTGATAATTGTGCAAAGGTTGCTAGGTCGTCGCCTGGAAGCGACGCGCCATCTTTGCACCCGAGGGTGGTGTCAAATATGCAAGGGTTCCTGCATTGCGGACGAGTGCGGGTAAAGAAGCTAGTCCATGGTGGGGGGTAAGAGTAGTGGGATGCGCTTTGGAACTTGGAACATAGGCTCTTTGACAGGGAGATCAGCAGAAGTGGTGGAGGTTATGAGGAGGAGGAAGATTCACATAATGTGTCTACAAGAAACTAAGTGGGTTGGAGAGAAAGCTAAAGAAATAGCACCTTGGGGTTTTAAGCTTTGGTATTCAGGAAAGGATAAGGGTAGGAATGGAGTAGGTATCATTATTGACAAGGAGTATATAAATGATGTTGTGGAGGTGTACAGGAAGAGTGACCAGATTATTGGTATTAAACTTGTGGTTAGTGATGAGATTATAACTATTATTAGTGCCTATGCACCACAAGTAGGGTTGGATGCATCTATTAAACAAGAGTTCTAGGAAGATTTAGAGGAGGTTGTGCAACGCGTACCTAGTGGTGAGAAGTTAGTCGTTGGTGGCGATCTTAATGGACATTTGGGGTCTAGTCGACACGACTTTGAGAGCGTTCATGGAGGTTTTGGTTTTGGGGAGAGGAATGAAGCAGGGAGTGGGATCCTGGAGTTTGCGATGGCATATGACTTGATTATAATGAACACTTGGTTCAAGAAGAGAGAATCACACTTGGTGACCTATAGAAGTGGAGGTAATGCGAGTCAGATTGACTTCTTCTTAGTAAGAAATGCTTGTAGAAAGAGTTACACTGACTGCAAGGTTATTCCAGGTGAAAGTACTGCAACTCAACATAGACTTGTGGTACTTGATTTTTGAAGTAGGAGAATTTCAAGGAAGAGAAAACCACTAGTAGAACCTAGAATCAAGTGGTGGAGGCTTCAAGGGGAGAATCAACAGAGATTTCTAGCTAAGATGGCCGCTACTGGTATTTGGTCGGGTAATATGGAGGATATAGATATAGATTCGACCTGGACTAAGATGGAGCATACCATAGAGGAGGTGGAAAGAGAAGTCCTTGGAGAATCTAAAGGAAGTGTGCCACCAAGTAAGGACACATCATGGTGGAACGAGGAAGTAAAGCAAGCGATAAAGAGCAAGCGAGAATGCTATAAATGACTGGGAAAATGCATGAGTGAGGAGAACTATGAGAGGTATAAGGAGGCTAGAAGAGAAGCAAAGAAAGCAGTAAAAGATGCAAGAGCAAAGGTGAATCAGACACTTTATGATAGATTGGATACAAAAGAAGGGGAAAAAGACATCTATAGACTTGCTCGTATTAGGGATAAGAGGACACGAGACATTCGGAGGGTTAAATGTGTGAAGGATGTAGACCAAAGAGTGTTGGTCGGGGATAATGAGATAAAAGATAGGTGGAGTTCGTACTTCAATACCTTGTTTAATGGCGATCAAGAGCAAGATATTGGAGATATAACTATCCCTTCGAGTACGATTAATTGAGATTTTATGTGGCGAATTCAAAAGGGTGAAGTGGAAATGGCGATGAAAAAGATGGGATTAAAGAAAGCCGTAGGGCCGGATGGAATACCAATTGAGGTGTGGAGATGTTTTGGGGAGAGGAGAATAGATTGGTTAACAACACTATTCAACAAGATATGGAGAAGTAACACAATGCCATTGGAGTGGAGAAAAAGCACTCTAATCCCTTTGTATAAGAACAAAGGTGATGTCCAAGATTGTGCCAACTATCGAGGGATCAAACTAATGAGCCATACTATGAAACTTTGGGAAAGAGAGATTGCACAACGACTAAGAAAAATTGTGAATATTTCGGATAACCAATTTGGATTTATGCCCGGCAGATCGACTATGGACGCAATCTATCTTATGAGACAAATCATGGAGAAGTATCGAGATAAAAAGAAAGATTTGCATACGGTTTTCATTGATTTGGAGAAGGCGTATGATAAAGTTCCAAGAGAGGTACTTTTGTGGGCTTTAGTAAAGAAAGGCGTTTCAAAGAAATATATTGATATTATCAAGGACATGTATAATGGAGTTAGTACTAGTGTACGGACAAGCGTTCGGAAGACAGAAGAGTTCCCTATCACGATTGGAGTGCATCAAGGCTCTGCACTTAGTCCCTTTCTCTTTGCCCTGATAATGGACGAAGTGACGAGGTCAATCCAAGATGATATACCATGGTGTATGTTGTTCGCAGATGATATTGTGCTGATTGATGAGACAAAAGAAGGTGTTGAAAGTAAATTGGAGTTGTGGAGACACACTTTGGAATCTCGAGGTTTTATGTTAAGAAGAAGCAAGACTGAGTATAAGGAGTGTAAATTTAGCAAAGTTGGAAGCAGAGAGGCAGGAGTGATCACATTCGATGGAAAGATTGTCCAAGCTTCCGAGTTCTTTCTCTATCTTGGATCTATTATCCAAAAAGATGGAGAATTGGATAGAGATGTGGGTCATAGGATTAAAGCAGGTTGGTTGAAGTGGAAGAGTGCCACATGATTTCTTTGTGATCGTGGCATGCCAAATAGATTAAAGGGAAAATTCTATCATACGGCAATTAGGCCTGCACTGCTTTATGGCATTGAATGTTAGGCCGTGAAACAGTGTCATATTCATAAGATGAATGTAGCGGAGATGCGTATGCTACGATGGATGTGTGGGCATACAAGAAAAGATCGATTGAGAAATGAGGTGATCAGGGGTAAAGTAGAAGTTGCGCACATTAAGGATAAAATGAGGGAGCATCGTCTAAGGTGGTTTGGTCATGTGAGACGGAGACCGAGTGATGCACCGATTAGGAGGCCTGAAGAGTGGAGAAGTGATAAAATGGCGAAGGGTAGGGGAAGACCCAAGCAAAATTGGATTAAGGTGATTGAGAATGATATGAGTTTACTCGGAGTGGATGAAGATGTGGCGTTGAAGAGGCCGGAGTGGATATTATTTATTTATTTATTTATTTTATTTTATTTTCTCCATCTTTTTCCTCTCTTTCTCTCTCTCTCTCTCTCTTTCTCTCTCTCTCTCTCTCTCACTCTCTCTCTTCCTTTTATCACGATGACATATGAGGATTCATGTTAACCGACCCCAAATTATTTTAGGACTAAGGCTTTGTTGTTGTTGTTGTATTTAATATTGTTGGGTTATCAATTTTTTGGTTGGATCAAAGTTTTGATAATCTAGAGATTCACGAATAAATTGTTTATTCAAGGTTTTGATGATCATGGTGATTGGATCACCAAGAACACCAAATCCTAAATTGAATCGGGGGAAAACAATTTTGAGATAAATTTTGAATTTTTTAAATTCTGGGATTTTTCGAAGAGGTCCGACCGGACCTAGTAAGCGACCCGGCCGGACCATCTGGTCTGCTGCGGGTGTGCAGCTATGGTTTAGGTGTGGATCTTGGGGTTTAATTCTCCTATTTGTTTTAGTCTTGTGAATTCTGAGATTGGATCAAGTTTTAGATGACTAGCCTACGTTCTCGAGACTGTGTTTCCCAATATTGATCGCAATCAAAGATTAAAGATAAAACGAAGTTAGAATTATGAAAGTTCATAATTGCTAAAATTGAGAAACAAAGTTCTTGATTCAAGTTTGGAGATCCATGTGTAATTGTGAATGCAATTGGCCTACGTTCATCGATACCATCTATTGCTTAGTTTCGGCCACATGGACTAGTTTCTTGGTTTCTTGAATTAGTGCGGAATTGTGGTTGCCAATGGCTTAGTTCGGCCGCACTTCTTATTGTCTTGATTTGGAGATGATAACCAAAGTTCAAATAGTCTCATCCTCATAATTATAGAGAAACTAATGACACATAAATATTATGCTTAAATTAATGGAGATTAATTTAGTGACTAAACTTGATGCTCAACATGTTTATCTTATGTGCTCATAAATGTGTTGTATGCTATGTGTTGAACCTTCATAAAAGTTTTAAGTCCTCTTGCCATGTCATGATTAAAACACTTGTAAGTACATGGGTAATTTTTATGTGGATTCGCCCTAGCGAGGTGCATTAACTTTATTCATGTATAAGCAAGATGAGTGAATAAGAGTTTCCTATACGTTTAAAATTGTTGGACTTAATTAGGCGTCAAAACAGTTTTGGGCCTAAGGCAAAGATGAGATTAAAACACGCTTTTTCGAAATTGGATTTCTTAAAAGAATCTCATAAAAGGATCTAAGAGTCATATGGGATATGATTGACAAGAGTTGTCTACCTAATTAATTTAATTTTGGGCAATCCGCCCTAGCGGACTTGAAATTAAGTTAAAGATTGATCTTAGCCCATTTAAATTATATTATACATTGGATGTATAAGAAGGTTATATAATTTAGTGGGAGTATTTTTTTTTAGAAAAATACATTGTTAATTTCTTTAATGAAATTGGTACTTATTAAATTTTGGAAATTTTGCATAATTGTAGATAATGACAACCAACACTCAATCAATTTTGTTGCGATCGATCCTTGATAAGGATAAGCTTCAAGAGAATGGTACAAACTTCATGGATTGGATCCGAAGCCTAAGAATTGTTCTAAGGCAAGAAGATAAATTGTACATTCTCGATGGGCCTATTCCTGAAGAACCGCAGCCACTGCCCCTAGGGAAAAGAGAGACAATCACAAGAAACATCGTAATGATTCTAGAGATGTGAGTTGTCTCATGCTCGTGACTATGTTCCAAAACTCCAGCAAAGTTTGGAACATTTGGAAGCCTATGAGATAGGCGTGGAGTTAAGAGACATGTTTCAAGAGCAAGCTAGGCAAGAGAGGTATAAAACCATTGTTGCATTCACTTCTTGCAAATTGAGTGAAGGGAAACAAGTGGGTCCTCACATGCTTAAGATGAAAGGCTACGTAGATCATCTTGAGAAGCTTGGCTATCCAATCCCATTGGAGTTAGCCACAGATCTCATTCTTAATTCATTGCCTAAGAGTTATAATCACTTTGTGATGAACTATAACATGCATGGAATGGATACGAATCTCTCTGAGTTGCATAATATGCTTAAAACTGCGGAGCTGAAGATAGTGGAGAAAGGTTATCCAGTGCTCATGGTTCATGATGGAATGGGGCATAGTGCCAAAGGAAAGAGTAAGGCAAAGGTTGTCAAACCCAATATTAGCAAGGCAAAGGTTGCCAAGGCTAAAGAGGCAAAACCCGATGCACAAAAGGATGCTCCATTGTCAAGAAATTGGTCATTGGAAACGTAATTGCAAGGCTTTTTAAGGAAGAGCAAAAGAAGAAGAAGAGCAGTGGGACTGCGTCGACTTCAGGTATCTATATGATAGATATTCTCCTTTCTACCACTAGTTCCTGGGTATTGGATACCGGATGTGGTTCTCACATTTGTTTAAATGTTCAAGGACTAAAGAATATGATATTGCTTAAAGAAGGTGAAGTAGACCTACGTGTGGGGAATGGAGCAAGAGTTGCTGCATTAGTCGTAGGGACTTATGAAGTCACTTTACCTTCCGGTTTAATAATTGTTTTGAACAATTGCTATTATGTACCGGATTTAAGTAGGAATATTATTTCAATTTCTTGTTTGGATAATGAACTTTTTAAATTTCTTATTGAGAATAAGATATTTTCTCTTTATTTAAATGATGTGCTTTATGGTATTGCAAATTCATTTAATGGCCTTTATATCATTGATGTCAAGAATAGAAATAATGAAAATGTCTATCATATAAATAAAAAATCTAAACCTAATAATGTAAATCATACTTATTTGTGGCATTGCCGTCTTGGTCATATAAATGAGAAGCATATCTCAAAACTTCATGGGGACGGACTTTTGGGTTCATGTGACCTTGAGTTATATGACACTTGCGAGTCGTGTCTTCTTGGAAAAATGACTAAGACACCTTTTACCAAGTTGGGTGAAAGGGCAAGCGACTTATTGGGGTTGATACATTCCGATGTATGCGGACCACTAAGTAGCAATGCTAGGGAACGATTTCAATACTTCATAACCTTCACTGATGATTATAGTAGATTTGGGTATGTTTACCTAATGAAAATAAAAGTGAAGCATTTGAGATATTTAGAATATTTCAAAATGAAGTATAAAAACAACTTGGCAAAAGTATTAAGGCACTTCGATCGGATCGAGGTGGAGAATACTTAAGTCAAAAATTTGATGATCATCTAAAGAATTGTGGAATAGTTTCACAATTGACTCCACCCAGAACACCACAATGGAATGGTGTGTTTGAGAGGAGGAATCGGACTTTGTTGGACATGGTTCAATCAATGATGAGTCAGGTTGATCTTCCAATATCTTTTTGGGGTTAGGCTCTAGAAACCGCTGCTTTCACACTAAAAATCAAGTTCCAAGTAAATCGGTTCAAAAGACTCCATATGAGATGTGGAGCGGAAAGAAACCTAGTTTGTCTTTCATGAGGATTTGGGGTTGTGAAGCTTTTGTCAAAAGACTTGTCTCAGACAAACTTGCACACAAATCTGATAAATGTATTTTCGTGGGATATCCTAAGGAAACTAAAGGATATTACTTTTAAAACCGAACGGACAACAAGGTGTTTGTTGCCCGAACTGGTGTCTTTTTAGAGAAAGCGTTTCTCTCAAAAGAAATCAGTGGGAGTAAAGTAAATCTCGAAGAGGTTCGAGACCAAGAAAATGACATTGAACCGATAGTGGAACAAGAACAAGTCCCACAAGGAGTTGTGGAACCTGTTTAAGATACACAAGTAACTCGCAGATCTGGTAGGTTACGATCCGAGCCCGAGAGATATGGTTTTCTCGTAACGGATAGTAATGAGGTGGAGATCATTGAAGATGATGAACCGACCACCTACCAAGAGGCGATGTCATCTTCTGATTCGGATAAATGGATTGGAGCTATGGAATCCAAATTGCAATCCATGCAAGATAATCAAGTTTGGAACTTGATTGATGCACTCAAAGGTGTAAAAACCATAGGATGCAAATGGGTCTTCAAGAAGAAGACTGACATGGATGGGAAAGTGCATACTTACAAAGCTAGGCTTGTAGTAAAAGGTTATAGTCAGATTCATGGTATTGACTATGATGAAACCTTTTCACCCGTAGAAATGATCAAGTCTATAAGAATTTTGCTTGCCATTGCTGCATATCATGACTATGAAATATGGCAGATGGATGTCAAAACCGATTTCCTTAATGGAAACTTAAAATAGGATGTGTATATGACACAACCCGAGGGTTTTGAACAAAATTCTAAAGTATGCAAGATGTAGAAATCCATCTGTGGATTGAAGCAAGCTTCTAGGAGTTGGAATCTCCGTTTTGATGAATCGGTCAAAGAGTTTTGCTTCATCAAGAACGAAGATGAACCTTGTGTATACAAGAAGATAAGTGGGAGCATAGTGCTATTCCTCATTTTATATGTGGATGACATATTGCTCATTGGAAACGACATTCCTAAACCTCAGTCTGTAAAGACTTGGTTAAGAAAGTGTTTCGTAATGAAAGATATGGGTGAAGTCGCATATGTCCTTGACAAGATTCTTAGAAGATTCCGCATGGAAAATTCTAAGAAAGGGAACTTTCCAGTATTACATGGAGTTTATCTAAGCATGACTCAATGTCCTAAGACAAAAGATGAGCGTGAGAAAATGAGTGAGATGCTACATGCTTCGGTAATTGGATCCATCATGTATGCCATAATATGTACTAGGCCGGATGTATCTTATGCATTGAGCATGATGAGTAGATATCAATCCGACCCCGGTGAAACTCACTGGATGGCTGTTAAAGCGATTTATAAGTACTTTAGAAGGACTAAATATTCGTTTTTGATCTATGGAGGAATGGAAGATGATCTCGTTGAAAATGGTTACACGGATGCAAGCTTCCAAACCGACAAAGACGAGAGTAGATCGCAATCGGGTTTTGTGTTTATGTTAAATGGTGGAGCTGTAAGTTGGAAGAGTTCCAAGCAGATTACAGTCGCTGATTCTACAACGGAAGCTGAGTATATTGCTGCATCGGATGCTACAAAGGAAGCTGTTTGGATTAAGAAGTTCGTTAGTGAACTTGAAGTGGTTCCTAGTATTGCTAATCCAATAGACCTTTATTGTGATAATAATGGTGCTATTGTTCAAGCAAAGGAACCAAGGGCACATCAGAAATCCAAACACATTCTTAGGCATTTCCATATCATTCGAGAAATCGTGGATATGGGAGACGTAAATATATGCAGAGTGCCAACTGATGATAACATTGCACACCCGCTAACAAAGGGAATTCCATAAGCTAAACATGATGGTCATGTTAGGTCCATGGGTATTAGATACATGGGAGATTGGGCCTAGGACAAATGGGAGATTGTTAGTGTTGGTGCCCTAGGCACGTTTGTTAAACGTTGTATATGTTATCATTTTATTCATATTAATAAAGAGATGTTTTGATTATAATTGTTGTTCATGTTTACCTATAATAATCTCCGTCCCTAGTACTTTTTAGGCACTAGTATAAAGGCTAAATGATCATAGGATGATCATGTTAGATTTATGGGTACTTGTTTGGAACAAGGTACTGGACATGACCCGTAGTATGAGATTTATATCATGGTCTATGTCGTATGTATATCTCATATTAGTTGTGTCATTTGAATCCTTAGACATGAAGTTATTATAGTCTCCCGCTTGATGAACATTATGTTTGACATATTCAAACGCTACCTTTAACCAGGAAGTTATAAAGGGTATGATTGGCATAATCGGATTCACGTAGGGAAGAATAATAAGCTGAGTTGGATTTGTTCCTCTTCGGAGAGATGTCAAGCTTGGGCCCCTCGTAGGAATGATATTGATGAAATTTTCGGTCGAACTCAAATGCATTGATTGGATCAATGATTTGGATTATCAACAAATTCGGTATCGAGAAAGTATTGAACAAATACAAGTTGACTGATTGACCATGACTTGTGTTCAATGACATCGTGGACAAAGGGATTGTGACATGTTCTAAAGGAATACGAACTTGTATCTAGTTACACTATTTGGGTAGGTATGACGGTTTGCTAGAACCCAATCATATCTTATGGGTTTATGTTTATTGCCAACTTAGTGTAATCCTAGAGGGTCACACACAATAGAACTAATCCTAAAGGACTATATTAGAATTTGGGTCGAAGGACCATTCAGGGATTTTGGGAATATAGAGGACAAATGAAGAAAAACCAGAAAATAAGGAGGGTCTGGGCGGACCTTGTAAAGGCCCCTGGCGGACCTCCTGTGATCCGGGCAGACCAGGCGAAGGACCCGGTCGGACCTTATTAGGATCCAGCCGGACCACTTTGTGTACCCGGGCGGATCTGTCGGTTCTGAGCTGGGACTTTCCTTAGTCCGTTTTCTTGCGGGTTTAGACACTTGTTACCTATTTGGAATAGGTATAATAAGTATTTAAACAGGCTCTAGTTGCCCAAATCAGAACATAAGTTTGTGTAAGCCTCCAAAGAGTTTTGAGAGAGTTATTTCTTGTTCTAAGAAATCCCTAGATTGAAGAACAAGAACAAACACAATATATTCCATATAGTTCATATAATTGTGAAAACGTGTTTCACAATTTGGTCTAGCAACCAAGATCAAGAAGCTACTTGATATTCATTCGTAGTGTGGATACCGCTAGAGGGTGAAGCTTATCATCTTCAGAGTTCGTGTTCTTATTTCTTGTTCGTGATCAAGTTTCAAGTCTCCACCAAGAATCCAAGTTGTTAACCAAAGGCATCAAGGGTTAGTGTTCTAGTATTCATTATGCATGCATTTGACTTAATCATATGAATGGATCTATGGGCTTTGGGTTTCATAAAATTTTAAATGCTTAATTCCGCTGCTCATGTTACTAGGAAACCCAAAAATTTTTACTCTCTCTTATGCCAGTAGTAGTAGTCCACTTCTTAACATGTTGATCAAAAGTAAACTAGCTAAATAAAATGGGACGTACCTCGACTTAATAAAGATGCCACTTTGCAGTCTATGCATTGAGCGGATGGTTACCTCGGAGCGTAATGAAACTTTATTGTCGACCTTCCCCTCCTCCCCCACCGCCGCTGTGACAGTAAAACTCCATATTTATATCCACAAATTGGTTTATAATCATAAAGGCGTTGCTTCACTGTTTGTGTTTAAAGATAATGAAAAAACTAATTAAATGTACATGGCATGACAACACCTCTTATCAGTGACTAAAAAAATCTTTATAAACTGAAAGACTTGTGTGTGATAGACAATGAAAGAAAATTAATACAAGGCAAGGGAAAGTTAATACTAAATTTCAATTGAGAAAAACTAAGTAGTATCCTGGCACAAAAATTAGAATACAAATGGAAACACAGAGAATTACTCTGAGTGTGCAGCTGAAAGATAATGATTACTATCCCGAATTGTGTGTACGCTCCGAATTCCATGGAAATACGATGGTAGGGATGACGGCATAAGGGACAAAAATTGTAGTGGGACATCCACTTAAAGATACATCCGTTATGGTAGACATGAGAGCATGGTAAACTTGAGCAACCTCCTCGTATCTCCTCCACGCAAATGCTACAACATTCTTCTTCTTCTTCTTCTTATTCTTCTTCTTCTTCTTCTTCCTCGACTATTTCCTGAGAGATATCAAAATAAAGAACAAAAGAATCTTTTGGAATGTGCGTTAGTTGAAGAGGGTGGAGACGTTCTTCGGCCTTTAATATTTTGCGAACAATATAAGTTGATCTACAAAATTCATCCACTTGGGTGCGTGACATGGTGTCAAGCACGTCCTCGCCTTCCAGTTGCAAGGTAGAAATCTGAATTTCACTAGCCTTGGTGTGATGATTAGATGTTCCAAAGCGGGATATATTCTTGAGCATAGAATCTATGCACTGGTCTGGAATTCCTAAACCAACTATAACAGCACTCAACCCAATATAAACATTATTTGTACTATCTCTTCTACCACTTTTAGTAGTGCACATCTCAACAGAGTGATAAAAAGTAAAACTAGGTAAATAATAAGGGACAGATCTCGCCTTAAGAAAGATTCCACTCCTCAAACTATGCATTGAGCAGATAGTTACCTTAGAGCGTAACGAAACTTTATTGCCGACCTTTTCCTTTCCCTTCCCCTGCTGCAGCGACAGTAACACTCCATATTTATATCCGTCAATTGGTTTATAATCATAAAGGCATTGCTTCACTATTTTGCAATCTCGACAAAATTGTCGCTTTACTATTTTCAAAATTCTTTTTGAAGGAGATGAGGAGGAGGAGGAAGGTTGTTCTATGCTTCTCTCCATCCTAACATTGTGGAGATAGCGCTTTATCCGCTTAAGCATAACAACAAAGTGTAGACACCCCGCCTTAGACCTCTCACCCAGATTGCATACATAGTATTTTTATTTAACTTATTTTCGTTGATTTCTGTTACTTTGGTTAAGTTCCTAACTGATTCCGTTAGTTTTGGACCGAACTGCATAACAGAATAACTTTAAAGTCATTTCTGTCATTCTGTCATTTATCATCCGCGGGCGCCTCCGACACTGCTTGTGGGATGCGCGCGCGTCTGGCCCCTAAAGCCGGACTCGCGCGCCCCCATTATGGCAGTTACGGATTGCAGTCTTTTCCCTCCTTTTTCTTAATCACAAAAACCTCCTTTTTACATCCAAGTTCATCCCCCTTTATTCTATAACTCCCAATCCCATATTCTTAGCCATTTCTTAAAAATAAAATATTTCTTTTATTTATTATTTGATTTTCTCTTTATTATTTATTATTTATTATTTATTTATTTTCTTATTGGTTGAAAAACCATCTTTTCCTCTTTTTTCTACCTATTTAAACCTCTCATTTCTACCTTAGAAAAGGACCCAACCTCAAATTCTCTCTACACTTTTACTATACACATTCTCCCAACAAGAGTTTTAGCAACAAAACTCTACACAAATTTCTACACAACAATTTCTCTACAACAACTCCATCTCCAAGTTAAAGTTTGAGGTTCTTCTTTTCTAAAGGTACTTTATTCTTCTTCTTCTATTTTATTTATCTAGTCAATGTATGCAATCTCCATAAAAAAGAACATGACCTAAAAGGCCACTTCACTATTGAAGTTTGGTCAAGGTCATTTTCCAACATTCCAAACACCACTTTAATTTCCTCATTTCATATTAATGTAATTGCTATCATAGTTGTTACATGTAATCTTTAGCAAGAATTAATCAATAAAACAATTCTGTTTTATTTCCCCCCTTTCTTTTCATTGTAATTGTTAGCACTCTTATTTTAATAAATAGAAGGACTTTTTAACATTAGAACACCTTTAGTAGCAAGACCCGCGTAAGCGGGGAGGAGTGGGTGTTTAAGCACTTCCCACTTCATCACCTAACCCCCGAACCCCTCTCTTCCCGAATCTCTGGTTTTGTACATAAATTAGGCTATTCTTAGATTTTTCTTATGTTCCTTTAAAAACATAGGTGGCGACTCTAATCTTTAAAATCAAATAGACATCCTAGGATCCTTCCACCGCTCTAGCCAAGTAGTGGGTTTCCCGGGGTATCTACAGTGGCGACTCTGCTGGAGACAACTTAGAGGGTTAAACTTGCGTTTCTTACTTTTGGTGTTCTTTATTCTATTTTCTGGGCATTCTGGTGAAAAGGGTGGGAAGCGCACGCCTCTGGCCTTCTTGGCTTAAAGCGCGCGCGTCCGAACCTTTGAACCAGAATCGCCCTCCTTTCTTCTTGTCCTTCTATTCCATGTTTCTGTGCTAACAAATTCTGCAGGGGAAAGTTTTCTTATTTAGGGTCAAGGCAATCCCTTGAACCCACTGATTTGCAGGTTTTCACCCAGAAACGGGCACCTCTTGCCCACTTCCTTCTAACGCGCGTGCCTCCCGAGTAGGTATCCCAATGCGCGTGCCTCTGGGCGCATTTCCAGAATAGAACAGTGCACAAAAATAAAACAGTTTTGATAGTGTGTGGGCACCGGGCCTGCACATGAATGATTTTACTTTCTGTTTATTTTATCGGTCACACGGGTGATTCGAAAGTTGTAAATATGTGTTTATTTTGTTTTTTATTTCTTTGAAAAAAAATATTTGTCACTTGGCTTGACCTCACACTACATGCACGTATTCCTATGAATTGCTCACTATCTGTAGATACCCTGGGAAACCACAACTGGCTAGAGCGGTGAATTATCCTAGGATGTCTAACTTGTTTTAGAGTCGCCACCTATGTTTTGAGGAACATAAGAAAAACCTATTGATTGTAGCCTAAGTTTAATTACGAAAACAGAGATTCTTTGTTTTGAGGTTCGGGGGTTAGATTACGAGATGGGAAGTACCGAAACACCCATCTCGCCCAACTAAAGTTGGTCTTGCTTGATCAAAATCTACATGAATAATAATGTTCTTCTTCTTCTTCTTCTTTAAGTCATGAAAAGGGGGTTTAAAATAGAGTTTGGAATGTAGGAGATAACTCCTTAACCAACCTCAATGAGATGAGGTGATCATTAGAGTCATGTCCCAAAATGATTTGGGTGATTGCACATTTTGATTAGAGTAAGAGAGAGAGAGAGGAGATGAAGTAGAAAAGAAAGGAAAAGATAGACTTTTACCTACAATTTGAAGAACTTCAAATATTGCTTGAAGAAATCCTTGGAGAACCTTTAGAAAGTGATTTTGGTATAGTTTTTGTAAGTTCAATCTTCGGTCCTTGAAAATGGAGGTAAAGAGAGGTTTTTATAGGTGAAAGAGTGGTGTTTTTGGTGCCAAAACTCAGTCACCAAGAAATCCTTCCTGGGCAAAATCCTGTAAATTGAGCAAGGGAGGGAATCCTGGCCAGAAATCTGTAACTGACGCCCAGAGGCGCGCGCTTCCTGCTTTGGGGGCGGGAGGCGCGCGCGCCTAGCTCCTAGTGTCGGAGGCGCGCGACTCAGGGAAGGCAATTTTGACAGAATTGACTAGAAAGTCAGCCCTGTCATCCAGTTTAGTCCCTGGACTTAACGAAGTCAGTCAGGAACTTAACGGAAGTGATAGAAACTAACGAGAAACACTTAAAATGGGGAGAAACACAAAATCAAATGTGCAATCGGGGTGAGCGGTCCAAGGCGGGGTGTCTACAGAGCCCCTCGGCGACGTGGACTGCAAAGCAAAACGCGTCGACGAAAGTTAAAAACACCCACCGAGGACATCACCAAGAAAAAGCAAAGACTCGATGAAAGCAGGAATTTGAAATTGCGAGAGATAGTGGTGCGCTCCCTGTGTGAGCGGCTTTTGTTGATAGAGGGGGTGGCATGATCCGTTAGGTGAACCTGCCGGCTGAATGTTTTGAATGAGGCCGTTAGTGAACCGGTTTGATGAATCCCTTGAATGAGTCCGTTGGTGAACCCTTGTTGACGAATCCGTTAGTGAATCCGTTTGATGAATCCGTTAGTGAATCCCTTGGATGAGTCCGTTGGTGAACCCTTGTTGACGAATCCGTTAGTGAATCCGTTTGATGAATCCGTTAGTGAATCCCTTGGATGAGTCCGTTGGTGAACCCTTGTTGACGAATCCGTTAGTGAATCCGTTTGATGAATCCGTTAGTGAATCCCTTGGATGAGTCCGTTGGTTAACCCTTGTTGACTAATCCGTTTGATGAATCCGTTAGTGAATCCCTTGGATGAGTCCGTTGGTGAACCCTTGTTGACGAATCCGTTAGTGAATCCGTTTGATGAATCCGTTAGTGAATCCCTTGGATGAGTCCATTGGTGAACCCTTGTTGACGAATCCGTTAGTGAATCCGTTTGATGAATCCGTTAGTGAATCCCTTGGATGAGTCCGTTGGTGAACCCTTGTTGACGAATCCGTTAGTGAATCCGTTTGATGAATCCGTTAGTGAATCCCTTGGATGAGTCCGTTGGTGAACCCTTGTTGACGAATCCGTTAGTGAATCCGTTTGATGAATCCGTTAGTGAATCCCTTGGATGAGTCCGTTGGTGAACCCTTGTTGACGAATCCGTTAGTGAATCCGTTTGATGAATCCGTTAGTGAATCCCTTGGATGAGTCCGTTGGTGAACCCTTGTTGACGAATCCGTTAGTGAATCCGTTGATGAGGCCGTTAGTGAACCTTTGAGGACGAATCCGTTAGTGAAATCCGTTAATGAAATATTGCTTTGAAGTCTCGTGCCACTTGGAGTCACACTTGACTTTTTGAATTGTGGGGTGCGGGCACAGTTGGCCGCGACCAGAAAAATGTTCCTGCTGGGGATGAAATGTTGAGATTGGCTCTTGAGGGGGGTGTGGCACCCGTGACAGAACTTAGGGAGTTCGGAATCCGTGGGAGGACGGCCTACTTTTGAGTGGGAGTTTTTATCCTACTTTCAATTTTTTGACATGCCTTAAGGGCGGACCAGAAGAATGTGTGCCCAACTGGGTGTCCGAGGACAAGGGCTGTGACTTGATTTAAGCTGGAGATCTCTGACAAGGCCTTTTCTTGAAGTGATTTAGACTTGGGAGGCGCGCGCTTTTCTATGTAGGCTTGGGACGCGCGCGCATTTCATACTGCTGGCGGGTGGCGCGCGCGTCTGGGAGGCGGAATTCCGGGCTTGACATTTGCTGACCAAAAGAGCCCCCAACAGCTATAATATCATCTTCTGTTCGACCACTTGATTCTCACAGCTCCTTTCTGCCATTCTTAAATATCATATTATTGCTTAACTTTGCTTGTGATCGACATTTTCCATGGCTTCCAATTCTTTTGCCCTTGATGCCAAGGTTGTTAGTGAGTATGAAAAGGACTTGGGCACTTTTGTGTATTCTTTCAAGACCCATCCCAAGAAATCTTTCATCAAAGACTTCGGGTTCCGAATTCTTTTCACTTTGCGGACGTTGAAGCCGGATTGGAATTTGTTGAGAGCTGCCGCGGCTTTCTGGGATTGTGACAGCCATACCTTCAACTTTTCGGCTAATGAAATGGTGCCGACTGTTGATGATTTCGGGGCCATCCTCGGCATGCCTTTGGCCGGTCGGATTGCTGTCCCTAAATATCACCGTGGTGCCATTGACTCTTGGGTTGAGTTACTGAATCTCCCTGTTGAGGACGTGAGGAAGATGTTGCACGGTATTGTGGTCGACATAACTGAGTTGCCGATGTTCTTCAGTTTACACTCGGAGGATCCGGTGGTTCAATCTTTCAAGAGGAATGCCATGGCCGCTTGTCTCTTTAGTGAAGTACTGTTTGTTGCACCCTTCGGGACTGCGGATGCGCATTTGGCTGAGATTATTTTGCAAGCCAAGGAGCAACAATTTAGTATAATCCCTCTTATCGTAGGGGAGACGTTGCACGGCCTTGATGAGTTACATAGGATGGGCAAGATGTGTCGGGGAAGCCCTTTTCTCTTGACCATATGGCTCCGGGAACACTTCAAGATTTATTCCCCGGATGGTGATTTATCTCCCTTTGCTGTTCATAGGAAGAAGCTGTTGACCCGGGATTTATCTGAAGGGGGTTGGAAGAAATTCTTTGCCTCTCGGGTGACCGTTGATATTGAGTGGTGTCCTTCTTCTTGGGGTCTTCGTCCTTTTGTGGAGTGGACTCTTGGTTTTCAGCACGTGGTTGTACCCGGTTTGAGAGATTCTTCATTTTACCAGCCAGAGCGGGTTCTGCGGCAGTTCGGTCGCCAACAGACAATTCCTTTCCCGAGGGACAGAATGCTTCGTCCAGTTGCTTACATGGGTCCTGACTTCTCGAGTGAGCTTCAGTCGGCTTGGGGAGATGACCGCAACCGTTGGGCTTTTGCTTCTCTGCATCGGGGGAGTGTCTTCCTTACCGAGAGCTACTTGTATTATTTATTTGGCACCCTTTACCGTGGCATCACTTGGGTTGATGTGCTTCGTGCCGAGTTGTTGGGAAAGGGTTTTGAGCCTAGCAGCACTTTGAGATATAGGGAGGCTGCTGCTGATTCGAGTAACATTCTCGCTGACCCTTTCGGTACTCCTTTGGATGACTTTTACGCTAGGAGACGTGTTGCAACACAGAAGGTTTCGGCGCGTATTAGTGCTCCTTTGTTACCCAAGAAGAAAAGGATTGAGAGACGATCGGGTGGTCCTTTGAAAGCTAAGAGAAAATTGGATTTTTCTTAGTACCCTAAGAGATTGCAATTAGACCACTTTGTTTTAGGATTTAATATTTTGACGTCTTTTGTTGCTCAATAAATCCGTTGTAATGGCTCGAATAATTCATTGAATGAATAAGAATTGCATTTTGTAAGTGAATTGGGTATTTTTTATATGTTTTAGACCGCACCCGAAGGTTGCCAACGTTCCTCCAGTTGGGAGGCTCAGGTCTTCGTAGTTCAAACAAACAAAGACCATTTTTTTTTTTTGCACCCTGTTTTTTGCCTAGACCGCCCTTTCGGGTTTTCAATCTAGCGGGCTTCTTTTTTGCATGTGTTATCATTTTTGCCTAGGCCGCCCTTGCGGGTTTTCAACCTAGCGAGCGATTTTTTTTTATTTTTTTTATTTATTTTTTTTATTTTTTTTATGGTCTTTGTTTATTAAGCGTAGAACCTCTTGAGCTTGTCGAGGTTGACCTCCTTTGGCAGCTGGTCACCATCTAAATCCACGAGCCGGACTGCACCACCGCTTAGTATCTTTTTGACTACGTACGGACCGATCCATCGGGGTCCCCATTTCCCCAGGGGATTCATGGCATTAGGAGGATGTTGTCTTAAGACCAAATCTCCCACATTGATGTTTCGAGGCTTCACCTTTTTGTTGAAAGCTCTTGCCATCCTTTGCTGATACGCCCTTGTGCGTTCGAGTGCTCTTAACCTTTTCTCATCGAGCAAGGCTAGTTGTTCATATCGACTTTGCATCCAGTCGACCTCGTTGACTTGATTCTCAAGGAGGACCCGTAGAGATGGGACTTCAAGTTCGATAGGGAGTACGGCTTCAGAACCATAGACTAATGCATAAGGAGTTTCTCCTGTTGCGGACCGTATTGATGTGCGGTAGCCCCACAATGCTAGAGGTAGCTTCTCGGGCCAATCTCTTCCTGTTGAGGCCATTTTCTTGACGATGGTCTCGATGGTTTTATTTGCTGCTTCGACCGCGCCATTTGCTTGGGGACAGTAAGGAGATGACTTGTGCTTGGTGATGTTGTATTCTACCAAAAGTGCATCCATTTCTTTCTCAAAGTGAGAGCCGTTGTCGAAAATGATTTCATGAGGCACGCCGTATCGGCACATGATGTTAATTTTTACAAATTCGGCCACTTTCTTTGCGTTGAGGGTCCGATAGGCTTGTGCTTCGACCCACTTTGTGAAGTAGTCGACTGCCACTAGGACGAATGACTGCCCATTGCTCCCGGCAGGATGAACTTTACCGATGATGTCTATCCCCCAACAAGAGAAAGGCCAAGGTGTGACCATGTTGTAAAGTTGTGAGGGTGGAGCATGTTGCAGATTAGCGTGGAATTGGCACTTGGCACACCTTTTGACTTTCTCGATACAGTCTCGTTCCATAGTGCTCCAATAGTAACCAATGCGAAGTATCTTCTTGACTAGCATAAACCCATTCATGTGGGGTCCACATTCTCCTTCGTACACTTCACACATTATCTCTTGAGCTTCGGCCTCATTGGCGCATAAGAGATTGATCCCGTCGTGGTGCCTTTTATAGACTCGGTCCCCAATCAGTACGTACCGAGAGGCTAACCTTTGCAGAGCTGCTTGAGGCTTCTTATTGATATTCTAGGGATAAGTGCCATCTTTGAGGAAATTCATGATATCCGAATACCACGGAGAGTTTGTTTGAACCTCGTTGATCTCGATACTCATGCAATATGCCGGACTGTTCCTTCGAGCAATTTTGAAGGGTTTCACCATTTTCCCTTTGGGCATTTCGACTAATGAAGCTATAGTGGCCAGTGCATCGGCGAAGCGATTCTTATCCCTTGGCAGGTAGTTGAAAGTGATCTCTTGGAATTGTTCAACCAGTTCTTCAAGGTGCTGACCATACTATTAGAGAGTCGGGTCTTGGGTTCGCCATTTACCCGATTGCTGATTGATAAGGAGCAAAGAGTCGCCGAATACTTCTAGTTCTGTGATGTTTCTGTCGAGGGCTGCTTCGAGCCCCGCTATACATGCTTCGTACTCGGCAATGTTGTTGGTAGCTTCTAATTCCAGGCGGATGGCAATGGGAGTGTAGATTTCTTTTGGATCGACAAGCAATACCCATGTACCAAAACCGTGTTTATTGGCGGCGCCATCGAAAAAAAAGTTGCCACTTAATTTCCTCGGTTGCAGTACAAATTAAATGCTCGTCGGGGAACTGTACATCTTCCCCCTTCACTTCGTCACACGGGAATTCGGCAAGCTGGTCACTAAACACTTTCCCCCTGACGGATTTTAGTGTGACGTAAGTGATATCATAGCCGGCGAGCATGAAGTACCATTTGGCTATTCTTGTTGACATGAAAGGCTTCTCGAAGATGTAGCGGAGCGGGTCCACCTTTGCTACTAGCTTGATCGGAAAAGCTTCCATATAGTGTTTGAGCTTTTGAGTGACCCAGACCAATGCTGCACATGACTTCTCTAAGACAGAGTAGTTCTTTTCGCCTCCTTGGAATCGGCGACTGACAAAATAAATGGCATTCTCCTTTGTGGACTCTCGTTGCTCTTGTGCTAACATAGCCCCTAGGGCTTCATCATTGACAGTGAGATAGAGCAACAGAGGTTTCTCCTTGTGCGGCGGAACTAGAACAGGAGGGCACGTCAAGTAATGCTTCACTTGGTCGAAGGCTTCTTGGCACGCGTCGGTCCATTCTAGAGCCACATTCTTCTTGAGTAGCTTGAAGATTGGCTCGCGCATGGAAGTGAGTTGGTGCACAAACCGACTGATGTATTGTAGTCTGCCCATGAAACCTTTAATCTCTTTCTGCGTCTTTGGGGGAGGCATGTCAATTATTGCCTTGATTTTGTAGGGGTCTACTTCAATTCCCCTTTCAGTGACCATATAACCAAGAACTTTGCCTCGGATAACCCCGAACGTGCACTTTGCAGGGTTGAACCTCATCTTGTGTTGACGAAGCCTTTCGAAGAACTTGCGGAGATCGATTAAATGTTGACCATCGGTCCCTTTGGAGTGAATGATCATGTCCTCCACATAGACCTCGATTTCTTTGTGGATCATATCGTGGAACAAGTCTGTCACGGCTCTTTGGTAGGAAGCCCCAGCATTTCTTAACCCAAATGACATGACTGTGTAGCAAAAGGTACCCCACGGTGTTGTGAAGGCTGTCTTATGTTGATCTTCCTCGGCCATGAGAATCTGATTGTACCCAGCGAACCCATCCACGAATGAGCGAACCTCGTAGGCAGTAGTGGAGTCGACTAGCATGTCGATATTAGGGAGTGGAAAATCATCTTTGGGGAAGCTTTGTTTAAATCCCGGAAGTCTACACAAACTCGAACCTTGCCGTTTGCTTTCCTGACTGTCACAATGTTGGCTAACCATGTCGGATACTCGATAACCTTGGTGAAACCCACACTGAGGAGCTTCTCAATCTCTTCTTTGACCTGCAGAGACCATTCTGGCTTGATCTTTTTGAGCTTCTGCTTTACTGGCCTGGCATCTTCTCTAATCGGAATCCTGTGCTCCGCTACCTTTCTGTCCAAACCCGGCATGTCTTTGTACGACCATGCGAACACATCCACGAACTCCCGTAGTAGTGCAGTCAATCTGTCTTGTCGTCCCCCTTGAAGAATCTTCCAATCTTAGTTCTTTTGGCTCTTCTTCGGTACCCAAATTAACAACATGCAATTCTTCGTCAGCCTTTGGACCATTCTTACCACGACTACGGACTTGTTGAGCAAGTTCATTTAAGTATGTTGTGTTTTCGTGGTCTATTTCATCATAATTGAATCATTATTAACTTGTTCGTTAAGTTCATTATTAGTTAATTCATCATTTATGATGTTTGCAATCTCAGGGTACTCAGAAATATCAAATTTTTCATTAGCAAAGAAAGGAAACACACGCTCGGCTATGGCCTCCAAATCCTCTTGGGTGAGGGTATTAGAGACACTCTCGGACTCGAAAGTAAGTGTGAGCCGCTCTTCCTTCGTTGCTGTGCGGGGTATGCAACCCATTTCTCGGACTAAGAATTCTTCAGATACCACGGGCCCTTTCGTTGAATACCAATTGTTGATCGGCTCGGAGCTTGGCGGGATCTCACTGATAGTCTCGTTCATGATGACGGTGTCATGGATGGCGTTGACTTGGCATTCATTCATCGTGGCAAGCTCTTCGAACATGGAGGCTAAATCTGTCAGTTTTCCCCCACGGTAATTTCTGTCTCGGATTCTATAGTCATCTTCCTTCCCCACCATTCACGGGGCGACATGGGAGTTGGTTCCCTTTCGGATTTTGGATCTCACAATCGGAGAAGATTTCGAGGCCGGGCTTTTTGACACCCTTATTGTTAACCCATGGCTCGGGAAAGATCATGTATGGAACGTCTTCCCTTGGCGGACAAAATAACCATTCAACGTCTTGCGGTAAGGCCTTAGATTAGGGACTTCATAACAGGGCCTTTTCGTTCTTGATCGCTTGCTCTTGTTTCAAGTCTTCTTTGGAAGGCTCATACCCCAAACCGAATGTGTCTTTGACAAATGGGACTTGCACGGGATGTAGGATTCCTTATTGATATCTCCCTAAGCCTAAACCAGGGAAGTAGTCCAATTCCTCATCATGCGGAGGACTTGTGATTGCTGGGGGTCCATGATCCGTTTCCCCCTTCTTTGTCAATGGCGTTGATTGAGACGCCGGAGAGAGTGGAGTCTGGTAAACCATGCTGAACTTGGTGGACGGGCTCACCTTTTCTGTGGATAGTGACGTTTTCAGCCATGACGGTCACTATTTCATCACCATTTCGGATCTTGACACATTGGTGGAGAGTTGATGGTACGGCATTAGCACTGTGAATCCATGGTCGTCCCAAAAGTAAGTTGAACGAGGCGGGATATCAAGCACTTGGAATGGAACGGACATGACCATGCTTCCAAACTCGATGTCTATTTCAATCATACCCATGACTGTACGGGCGGTGCTGTCATAACCTCGGATTACTTGAGTAGAAGGCTTCAAATCGGAATCCTTAAGCCCCAGTATGCCCATGATTCTGCCAGGCATGAGATTGAGTGCGGAACCACCGTCCACTAAGACTCTTGAGACGGGCCTCCCCCTTGCTTGTACCTTGAGGTAAATAGCTTCGTTGTGGCCGGAACCAAATGGTGGAAGGTCCATATCGGCAAAGGTGATGACGTTGCCAAAATGAATGTGACCAATCATTGCCGTGAGGTCCTCGGGGGTAGTATCGGGAGAAATGATGTATCATCGAGATTGCGGATGACAAGATCTCGGTGTTTTTTTGAGGATGCAATGAGGTCCCAAATAGAGATGTTGGCTTGAGTTTTCTTGAGTTGACAAGTAGAGGTCTTCAGGAGTGTCGCGAGCTTGCGGTCTTTGAGAAGAGGAGCTCGGTGCGGAAGTGGAAGGTTTGCTTGCTATGACTCGACCGGATCGAGTTAGCATGTTGACGTTCCCATCTTGCTTCTTTTTCCTATTCTCTAGTACTTCCCTCATTACCTCATCGTAAGTCACTACATAACAAGAATTGTCAAGTTTATTCATAACATTTGGGCCCCCATTCACAATTGGGATTGATGGGTGGTCCCTCGAGTTCTCCTATCTCTATTACATTGACATGCTCGTCATTAGTCACTACAAATTTTTCTTATCTATGAGATCTTGAATGACATTGCGGAGAACGAAGCAATCCTCGGTGGTGTGGCCACTATATTGGTGGTAGCCACAATATTTGTGGTGAGCATGATTGGGTGGATCGTCTTGGGTTGGTACCCTTGCACGGGTGTGACTTGACCCTTTGCCTTGAGGACCTCGAACACTTCGGTTTGAGTCATGCCTTGGAGAGGCGTGGTCACTTCGGGACTCTTCCCTTGAGGTGGAGGAACCTTTTTGTAATTCCCCTTGTCAATAGTGACGGCGTTGACCGAGGCCTCTTTTGTGGAGTTGGAAAGCGGCCTTGTAGCGGTAAGTAGGAGTGGCCTTCTTAATCTCCTTGAGCAAGTCATCCATGCGTACCCCCGCCTCATACATTTGGAGAAGTCGGAGAGTAGCAAGCCCCACTTAGGTGGGTGCGGAGATCAATCTTGAGACACTTGAGAAAGATGTCCATTTGCTCTTTTGTGTTTGGCCTCTCAACAATTTCAGAGAGTTTATCATTCCATCTCCTTGTGAAGTCGATGAAGGACTCATTGTCTCGTTGAGTAGTGTTCTCTAGCTCTTTCCTTGTGGGCCGGTGAGTGGTGTTGCCTTGGTATTGGTTCTTGAAGGCAAGCATGGCGGAGTCCCAATCAAGACGGACAGTGAGCGGGAGAGTAGCATACCAATCTTTTGCCGCCCCTCGAGAGTGAGAGGAAAGCATTGAGCCATCACCTTGGGGGAGACCTTCTTCGGAACCATTGCCCAAATATAAGTCTCAATGTGAGCCATGGGACAAGAGTTGCCCTGAATTTGCTTATGTGGGCATCTTGAACTTATCGGGAAGAGCGGCCATAGTACTCATGAAGATGGATGATTGATAAAGGCTTGTGTCGGAGCCTTCCCATGTTGAGCCCATTGAATTTTTTGGTCGATGTAGGCCATGATAGAGATCCACCATTTTGGGCTCATTGTTCTCGGAACTTGGTTCCCCCATTTTCTTGGTGCGGGTGTTGACATAAGGACTTTGAACAAACCCTCGGTCCATTCGGATTCATCGTCATTGTTCTTGTTCTTCCCCTTGGCAAGGTTAGTGAGCTTTTTTCATTAGCTCCATTTCGGCCTCGTGGGCCTCCCTTGGCTGTCGAGGTGGGATTGCCAAATGTCGTCTTCTTTGCTTTGTGCCTCCTTATTAAGGGTGGAGACTTGCTCTTGGAGGAGTTGGACCATAGTTGAGAGCTGTTCGAGAGACATGGTGTTGCTGCTGCCGGTCATGGTTGATGTTGGAGCTGTTGGAGTGATCTCTTCACGGACTAACCGATTTGCTGAATCCCGGTAGACTCTGTAAGTACCAATTGAACCTATATTGCAGAAGAGGCCCTTGTCAGTCTTGAGTAACACTTGCGGTCCATGAAGAGGCTTAGAACACACAGTTGGGCACACGACTCGAACCACATAAGAAAAGACTCTTTTTTTTTTTTTATAAGTCGGAGGGAATGAATCCCTTTTGGGGTTTCTAAGAAAATAATGGAATCGTCACACTAGTATATAGACCATCTCGCTGGTCCCATATACTCATCGGATTCCATCGCGCTTGTGAATCCTACATGTATCGGGATTAAACTAAATTAATGTAGTAAAGCATACATGCGGGGACGGATTTTTATTTTCGTCCAAAATAACCACTTTTGGGGACGGATTTTTATTGCGTCCATTTCAACAAGTTGGCATGTATGATTTTGAAGACATTAGTTTAGGGAAATCTCGGTACATGGAAACCGACTTGAGTCACGGAGTGTTAGACCCTAACTAGAATTGTGTGGTTGGTGCTCGGCTTGAATATGAGGCTAAAAGGTCACCCCCGGCATGTAGTCTTGAACTACGCCACGGGCTGAGGTTACCGCTTCGAAAGAGCCAAGGTCTGGTGGAGCTTGAAACTTTCTAGGACGGGCCTCGACGGGTTTGGGGTTGGACTTGTGCGACTCGATAGTGAGCAGCAGTCATAGGAATATGTGCATGTAGTGTGAGGTCTAACAAGTGACAATTTTTTTTTTATTTTTTTTTTTTGAAAAGAAAGAAAACACAAAACACATAAGCACATAAATTACAACTCCCGAATCACCCGTGTGACCGGATAATAACACAAAATTAAAACAGTCCGAGGGTTCAATTCTGTTCTGATGCAGGCAACTGTGCCACACCCCACTGTTCTGCTCAGTCACTGAAACCTGTTTCTGTTCTGGGAATCAACCCAGAAGCGTGCGCCTCTGAGTGCTGATGTGGGACGCGCGCGCATGGCGCAATGCTTATGGGAGGCGCGCGCTTCTGGGCACACCTGTCAGAATGTCAGACTTTGGACTCAGGGGATTGCCCTGGTCCTATGTTCATATTGTAACCCCTGCAGAAGTGATTAGTGCAGAATAACAGAAGAAGAAGATGAAGAATATGAAGAAGTGGGCGATTCTGGTTCTTGATGCGGGATGCGCGCGCCTTAGGCTTAAAAGGCCAGACGCGCGCGCCTCCCCCATCAGGAATCAGAATGCCCAGAAAAGATGTAGATTTCGATCAGAATGCAAGTTTAACCTCAAAACTCCCCAGCAGAGTCGCCACTGTAGATACCCCGGGAAACCACAACTTGGCTTAGAGCGCGTGAATTATCCTAGGATGTCTAACTTGTTTTAGAGTCGCCACCTATGTTTTGAGGAACATAAGAAAAACCTATTGATTGTAGCCTAAGTTTGATTACGAAAACAGAGATTCTTTGTTTTGAGTTCGCGGGGGTTAGATTACGAGATGGGAAGTACCGAAAACACCCATCTCGCCCAACTAAAGTTGGTCTTGCTTGATCAAAATCTACATGAATGAATAATGTTCTTCTTCTTCTTCTTAAGTCATGAAAAGGGGGGTTTAAAATAGAGTTTGGAATGTAGGAGATAACTCCTTAACCCAACCTCAATGAGATGAGGTGATCATTAGAGTCATGTCCCAAAATGATTTGGGTGATTGCACATTTGATTAGAGTAAAGAGAGAGAGGAGATGAAGTAGAAAAGAAAGGAAAAGATGGACTTTTACCTACAATTTGAAGAACTTCAAATATTGCTTGATGAATCCTTGGAGAACCTTTAGAAAGTGATTTTGGTATAGTTTTTGTAAGTCAATTTTCGGTCCTTGAAAATGGAGGTAAAGAGAGGTTTTATAGGTGAAAGAGGGGTTTTTTGGTGCCAAAACTCAGTCACCAAGAAATCCTTCCCGGGCAAAATCCTGTAAATTGAGCAAGGAGGGAATCCTGGCCAGAAATCTGTAACTGACCCCCAGAGGCGCGCGCTTCCTGCTTTGGGGGCGGGAGGCGCGCGCGCTGGCTCCTAGTGTCGGAGGCGCGCGACTCAGAGAAGGCAATTTTGACAGAATGGACTAGAAAGTCAGCCCTGTCATTCAGTTTAGTCCCTGGACTTAACGAAGTCAGTCAGGAACTTAACAGAAGTGACAGAAACTAACGAGAAACACTTAAAATGGGGAGAAAACAAAATCAAATGTGCAATCGGGGTGAGCGGTCCAAGGCGGGGTGTCTAC